>BMAC01000024.1:2526773-2537957 GCA_014905375.1 Phtheirospermum japonicum | reverse complement strand
AAAAAAAAAAGATGAATCACAGAGACAAACACCCTCAATTATTAAAAAAAAGTTTCCAACTTTACATTGTTTTTCCCCAAGTAAGAAATTTACCAACCTCAGTATCATCAGACCTCCATATTCTCCATCTGAATGCAAAATGACCTTTTTAACGGCGGTTTTAGCCACAACCGCCTTTAAAAGTATTTTTAAGGCGGTTTTCAGTGAACCGCCTTTAATTAACAGCCTTAGGAAGCTGTTTTCGTAGTAGTGATTATTGTAAATAACTCATATTTTACCTATATAGAATATTTGAAACATCAAAAATAAAATTATTTAAATTCTATTATCAATAAAACTTAATAAATATTTTCATAAGAAAGTTTTTTTTAATTAAAATTATTTCATATTTGGTTTGTCTTTTAATTAAAATAACTAATGTAAATTTTATCTACTAATTATATATGACTTATTTATATTTTTATATTAGGAGAATCCAGGGAAAGTAGTGAATAATGAAAAGTATAATAAAATAATTAAATTAGGTAAGATACAATAAAAAGAAAAGTAATAAATTAAATAAATATAAGGTTCGGATGGCACATAAGCAAACGAAGCAACATAATTTTTTATTTGACAAACGAAACATACGAATCAGACGCTAGGTTAGGAGGATTTTGCATTAATATATATGGGTGATATATAAAAACGCTAGCGTTTCTAAATATGGAACAAAACCGAAAATTCAACAATCAAATAAAATTAAAGAGAAAATTCATAAAATAAGTTAAATTAACTCAAAAAAAATCATAATTAATAAAAATAAAAATAAAAATAGAATCGATAAAAATATAATATAAAATAAAAAACAATAATAGCAACTACAAAATATTGTGTTTGTGTGTGTGAGAGAGAAATATGAAATATAAAATATAAATATATATTATAAAAAAATTTAAACAATTAGTTTATAAATCTGTAAAACTCCAAAAAGTAAATCAAAATATAAATATGTCAAATGATATGAAATAAATTTATTTTTATTATAAATAAAATATAATAACTTATAATTAAATTACAATAGTTATCTAATAAATATAAGAAAATAGAAAATAAATCAAAAATGTTTCTAATATTATAAAACTAAATATGAATTCAAAGCTATAAAAAAAGTACCATTAATTGATACAAAATTATTAACTAAAAAAAACACCTTTCTTCACGAAGAATCAGAATAGGTAACAAGAATTACTCAAAATCATGACATAGAAATAGAAAAAAAATAAATTTCAAAGACGAAAAGGCCTTACCTGAATTGTGCGTAATATTTGGAAAATTTTAGAAAAAAAATTTGGACCATTTCTCGATTTATGCGTGTCATCCTTGCGCAGGGGCCATGCTAATCTTCTCTGTATCGTTCCAATTTTATCAGATGTCCCCAAAGGGACAATACAGCTTGCTTAGCAGTGGCCATATGAGTGGGAAAGTATATGTGCTATTCATCGATGTGGGATTAATATATTTAAGGGCAGACGAGTATAAAGGCCCATAGCTCTTTTCTCTTTATACAAATGCTTTCTACCGATGTGGGATTAATCAAATGCTATCTATCCAATTATACAAGATCAGTGCATGAGACTCTTGGGAATTTTATTTTATTATTCTCATATATAAATGAATCATAATATTCCAAGAATCGAAACGACGTCCCTTCGAAAAGAATTCAACTCAACGTACATTTTCAAGATTGGATTTTTCAACAACTGGCCCAGCAGGGACCCACATTTGGTCGTTTGCAACATCACGATCATTGTTACCTCATTCAGCTCCACCACCTTTTGAACAACCCAAGAGCCCGATTCGTATTTCATTCAGAGACGTACCCCCGAAATCATCAAAGTCCAGGAAACCAAATCTCTGCTGGGCATTTCGTCGAACACCTTCAGAGCATTGCCAAAACAGCCGCTCTTTATATACACTTCGATCATTGTATTGCAATAGCAAACGTCAGATTGAAACCCATTCACATCCCCACAGAATGAATCATTTCTGCAAAACACGCACCACCAAACTCAAGCAATGCAGCCACTTTACTAAATATTGGAAATGTATAGCCATCGCAAGAAACGCCATTTTTTCTCATTAACTTAAAAACAAAAAACGCTGGCTCAATGAGCCGTGAATTTACATGAGCTTTAATCACAGCATTCCAAATAAAACTCAGAGCTGCCGGAAATAATTAACCTGAACATATAAAGATGCCAACTTTGAATCAACATTAAAATCATGTTGGAGACTATAATCGAAGCATGGGTTTGCTTCAGTATCTGAAGGCTTCTTCTACAAGAATTTGAATTTAGTCCGGAGATGACAGAAGAAGATAGATTACAGATGTGTTGAAAAAGAAAAGGTTTTTGAGATGGACTTTGGAGATTGTTTTTCTTCCTTTGATATATTTATACAAAACACACACACGTTATCCCACATCGGCTTTCAAAAAAGAAGATAGCATTTATTAATAACATAGCCACAGAATCACAGGGCACGACCTTACTTGAACAGGATCTGTTCTATAGGTTGTACCTCCTTATCCTTGATTTCTCAAGTGACAGGAAACCAAGTCTGGTGGATGACATGGGCCCACTTGACCAGAGCGTGATTAACGGCTCCGCGGCTTGGATTCAAGCTGTTCGAGCTGTAGAGGATCGTTCTTAGCCGGGCTTGCCTTGGCTGGGATGGTCAAGTGGTTGTCTGACAGACTTACCAAACACTTTTTTTTTTATTTTTTTTGATGACTCGAAGAATCGAAAATGGAGTCGAATGTCTAAGGATGATGGATGGTCAAGAAGCTAGACGATTGCAAGAAAGCTTTACTATCGCCTGCCTCTGGGATAGTCGATAGCATTCGTTTATGCTATTGGTATTGGCTTTTATTTTAATTACACTAGATCTTATTCGCCCGTATGTTCTTGAAGAGATTGTTTTCATAGCAAACATTTTTGAGCCAGTCTAATCCCATGCCATGATCTACATGCAATGCGGTTCTGGTGAGATGAAGTAAAACATAGACACTCCAAGTAGTAATAGAACCATACATCAAATTGAGTAAAAATCTTGACACTACAAATGTACAATTAGGGCAAAAATAAGAATAAACATGATACACCCCTATATATAAATATGTTAGCCATTTTGGTAACTGAGGATATGAATGAAATAAATTAGTTTATTCTCTCTAGTCTCTCCCGTAATTCTTCTTTCTTGGATTCATATCAAAACACGAGGGGGTAATTTGTAAAACAAATACAAACCTAAGGGTTTGTTTGTAATACTTCAAACTAGGATTTGTTTGTAATTAAGCTAAACTAAAGGGTAGTTTCTGTAATTATTCCTCAGAGCAATGAAGTTGTAAACAAGAAGAATATGATGTTCCCATTAAGCAGGGGAGAGAAAAATGTTTAGCAGCAAAAGAGATAATGCAGGCACTAGGAGGAAATAAAGAGGTAAATAAGAACTCGTAAAAGTGGTCGATTAATTAGGCACTTTGGCTTTTGAATTGACAGCCTAACTGAAATACATCATGTGACTAGAATATTGAAATAATAGTGTGTGTTTGTTTTTTTGACATAGTTTTTTTCTTCTCTTACAATGTAATCAACAAATATTCAAAAAGCAAGCCGCATCAGCAATGATCGTGGCACACCCGAACTTTTCGAAGATAACTACAGAAACTACCCCCATTGCAAAAAATCCACTCATCTTTCCAAAGATATTTTCCATTGCCTAGGCAGTAAAGGAAAGGTTTCTAATGTTGTCATCAGAAGAAGAAGAAATAATAATACTAATGGTAATACAACATTGTAAGTGACATCTCAAAAAACAAGAAAAAGCCCGAAATCTCATCACAAGATTCACAAATAGCATGTTCACATAACTTCAACATGTATTCTAATTCCACAAAAGTAATCACATTTGAGCATAAAGAGCAAAGAAATTTCACACACAAATGCGCATTTCTAGAACATATCCAACTCCCATTACAGCATTTCTTGAAATTACTAGCTTCGCAAAATCAAATGCATGCAAAAGGGTTAATAAAGGTCAAGATATATGAACTTTCCCAGTAAGTTCATACTTTACAAAGGCAATAACATTGAACTAGCTTCACAAAGTGAAAAGAATTAATGAACCACCGAACATAACAGAAATTACTCCAAAAATCATGAAAAATAATTAAAGAAAAAAACCCTTTGTCCTGCAAAACCGATTGGGGTAGGTAACAAAAATTACTCGAATTTTTCACAAAAAAATAGTAAAAAATACAAAAAAGGGAAAAAAATTTGGACCATTTCTCGATTTATGCGTGTCATCCTTGCGCAGGGGCCATGCTAATCTTCTCTGTATCGTTCCAATTTTATCGGATGTCCCCGAAGGGACGATACAGCTTGCTCAGCCATGGCAATATAAACAACAGAGCTATTGTTCTGTTCATCGATGTGGGAGTTGCGTTTTGTGCTGGTGCAGGCCTTTATTAAGGCCTCAAGCCACTGGGTTGGGCTTTTATTTTCTGAAAGTTGATATATAAATTGTTGTATTCGATTATGTTTAATTTCTTTTAATAGAATTTGGGTTTTTTCTTTCTTTTTGTGATATTTTTATTGTGTAAAGAAATCTTTTTAATGTGTAAAATACTTTTATTTTAAATGCGAAGAGCATTATTCTTTAAATATGCCATCAATGTTGGATGGGCTTTTTCCAATACATATAATCTATGCTCACGACAGCCCAATGTTACAAAAAAAGAAAGGCAGAAACGAGATATTTTGCTCAGATGAGGTGAGGCGTACACCTCGAGGCATAACGAGGCGTGCGCCTCAATTTTTTGGAATTTTTTTTAAAGAAAAACTAAAAAAAAATATTAAGTATATATATATAATATCACACACACACATATATGTGTGTGTTAACGACTAAGTCTAAAATTAATTAGCAACCAGAAATTAACGATTAACTAACTAAAAATTAAATCCAACAATTTAAAAAATTTAAAAAAGAAGAAGTATCAAGACAATGGCAAAAAAAAAAAAATCTCAAATAAAAGTCTAAAATTTAGTCAAAACTAAAAATTAACAATTAACAATCAGCCATTAAATATAAATAAGGGATTATTTTTAAAAAACTCAACTAACTACCAAGAAAAAAATAGCTTTTTTTATTTGAATCTTTGTTTTTTTTTTTAAAGTTATATAACAAATTAACAATATCAAACACCTATAGTTATATAACAATATAACTTGTTCAAAAGAAATGGGAGAAAAAAGTGGAGATAGAGAGGGCAGATCGAGCAGAAGAGAAGAGAGAGGAGCAATGTTTCAAAAAACGAAAGGCGAAAACGAGGCGTTTTCTCAAATGAGGCGAGGTGTACGCCTCGAGGTGGAATGAGGCGTGCCCCTCAATTTTTTGGAAAAAAAATAAAATAAAAATAAAAATCAAGTCTATATATATATATATATACACGCGCACACACACATATGTGTGTGTTAACTAATAAGTTTAAAATTAATTCACAACCAGAAATTAACTAACAACTAACAATTAAATCCAACAATTTAAAAAATTTAAAAAAGAAGAAGTATCAAGACAATGGCAAAAAGAATTAAAATAAAAAATCTAAAATAAAAGTATAAAATTAAGTAAAAACCAAAAATTAACAATTAAAAATCAACCATTAAATATAACTAATGGATTATTTTTTAAAAACTCAACTAACTGCCAAGAAAAAAAAATAGCTTTTTTTATTTTAGTTTTTGTTTTTCAAAAGTTATATAACAAATTAACAATAGCAAACACCTATAGTTATATAATAATATAATTTGTTTAGAAGAAAGAGGAGAAAAGAGTGGAGATAGAGAGGGAAGATCGAGCAGAAGAGAAGAGAGAGGAGTGCGTAGAGTTTCGGCCGACTGGTTTTAATTCTATTTACCTTCTTTTATATTATTCTATTTATATTAATTTCTTTGAACATTTATAAATAATAATAAATAAAGAAAAAATAAAATAAAAGGGGAAATTCAAAAATAAAATAAAAAACAAGCCTGAAAAACTGAGTTTTCCGCCTCAAGGCGCATCCGAGTCGAGGCGTACGCCTCAACACTTTGAGGCGGACGTTCCCAACATGGGGATCTGATGCGGCCGCCTCGAACCGATTTCCCCCAAACCGTTCCAAGGCGCGCCTCGGTCGTTTTTTGAAACAATGGAGAGGAGTGCGTAGGGTTTCGGCTGGCTCGTTATAAATCTATTTACCTCCTTTTATATTATTTTATTTATATTAAATTTTTTTTACATTTATAAATAATAATAAATAAAGAAAAAATAACATAAAAGGGAAAATTCAAAAATAAAATAAAAAACAAGCCTGAAAAACTGAGGCTTCCGCCTCAAGCTCCTCAAGGCGTATCCGAGTCGAGGCGTACGCCTCGACACTTTGAGGCAGACGTTCCTTACATGGGGATCTGATGCGGCCGCCTCGAACCGATTTCCCCCAATCCATTTTGAGGCGTAAGCCTCGATCTTTTTTTGAAACAATGCGACAGCCGCTTGCCAGAGTTTCCATTGTTTGACGGTTCTGAATGGTAAACGAATTATCGGTGAAAAGCATATTAATCGGATAATCAGGTTTAAGTTTGCTAATCTAGTAAGTAAAGATTATTCGAAATAGTTGAATGGTCAATATGAGAAATAGATAGATGTGCACCATTGCCAACAACAACATGATCATTACCAAAATAAGTGGTGGAGGCGTCCAAAGATGACGGAGTCAAGGTCGTCTGGGCTGAGGCTCCAGTATTAAGATACAAATTTGAGGCATAACGAGGCGAAAGAGAACATTCAGCATTAAATGCCTCAACAATATTAGCCGAGTTAGACTCCAAGGGGCGAATATATCGTTGATCGCAAGTATTCGCAAAGTAACCCTCATCGCGATAAATCTAACGAGGAACACGTCGACAAACAGTATTGTGCCCCCGACCGTGTCTACGAGAATTTTGGAACTTGGAATTTCCACCACTACCACGGCCACGCGAAGATTGAGAGGAATCGACGTTGTTTTGGCGTTAGCCGTAGAAGCCCCAGAATTTTGAAGGGAGTCCCCAAAAAAAGAGAAACTTTCCGCCTTAGATAATAAATCTCGGAAAGATGGCAGCGGGGTAAGTGCCATTTGGGCCGCCGAGAAACTGGCGAAAGAGGAACCAAGGCCACGAAGGAACCAGTGAGCCTTGTCCGTTTCATCGATAGGGTGACTAATTATCGCGAGTTGGTCGCAAAGGGCCTTGATTAACATGAATTTGTCGGGATTTTTATACATGTTTGGGTGGTGTTTTAGTTAGATTTGTGATTAATTTCAGTATAGATTGGATAGATTGAAGCATATTTTCATATTTATGTATCTCCGGCCTATTTTACCACATAATATGTTTATTTCAGGGATTCTTAGGTGTTTTGACCTTGAGATGTATGAGTGTGGGCCCACGATGAGAGTTTTAACGAGATTGGGCCTCGATTTGATGATTTTACACCGATACTGGGTATGCTGTCCACACTGGGTTTCCCAGTGTCAACACTGTTTCGGAAATTAAGAGCCCTCGGCCCATAAAACAAGCAAGCCCGGCACCAACGCGCCTTTAAAGAGGACATAACTATATTAGAAGCAGCTGGAAAGACTTGGGCAAGGGGGAAGACATTTTCTTTGAAGGATTAGAAGAGAAGAGTTATTATTGGAAATAAAATCAAGATACCTTTAAAAAAAGGATTTGGCGAAAGAAAAGGAGAACATCATATCTTATAAAGTGGAAGGCGTTGGAAAGGCAGAAAAATGTACGTGAGCTGGGACTTTTCCCCTTCTTTCTTTCTCGGACCTCTTGTATTGACAACCCAAGAGTGTTCTTTGTTTTCTTCTCTTTTTCCCATTCAAACTCTAGTTTTTCAGTTTTTGTAGATCTTATATAGTTCTTAGTTTTAATAGATGTTAGATTAATAAATTAGTAGATCTTAGTTTAATTTTTCGTTCGATCATTGTTATTCTCCGATTAATTAATAAGTTTTCAATTTCCCTTGCTTAATTAGTTTAATTATTTTCTCATACTTTTAATTATATGCTTGTTAGAAATTCTTATTAGAATAATTGATCCTCAAAAACCCTCATTAATGTTACCTTAAGCGCTTCATGGTTCTTGGATGTTTTGGGTTTTTGTTGATGGATTGCTTGATGATTGTTGGTTAAAATTCACGGGTCTAGAGTATAGAATCATTTAAAACCATCAATTGGGTTTGTTGGGTACTAAACCTACAAGTATGAATTCACAACCCTCACTCATAGGTAAGGTGTTCGATGAAATACCCAAGTGGTCGTGGAGATGATTTTAGAGCCCTAGACCCACGTTTCTTAAATCTTTTCAAAACTTTTGATTTAATTGTTAGTCGTTTAAATCAACTTCTTGATTTTGAGTGTTTAGATTAGTTTTTTCGTTATTTTCTTATTCGTGAAAACAAACACAAAAAGAGCCTCCAGTTAGTTTTTCTCGAGAGATTCGACTCGGTTAAACTTGCCACCCTACAAGCGAACTCATACTCTTGCGAGCGAACTTTTTAAACTTGACAAACTTATATTTAAAATATAGGTGCGGAAAGTTCGAATCAACGGTACGAGAGCCCTTTTTCATAAGTTGGAGATTGTCCTTAATGCGTAATTCTAGGCACTTTATCCCACATTGATTTTTCAAAAAGAAGATAGCAGGTATTTATGACATTGCCACAAAGTCACAGGATACGACCTTACTTGAACAAGATCTGTTCTATAGGCTCGTACCTCCTTATCCTTGATTTCTCAAGTGATAGGAAACCAAGTCTGGTGGATGACATGGGCCCACTTGACCAGAGCGTGATTAACGGCTCTGCGGCTTGGATTCTAAGCCGTCCGAGCTGTAGAGGATCGTTCTCAGCCGGGCTTGTTCTTGGCTGGGATGGTCAAGTGGTTGTCTGACAGACTTACCAAACACTTTTTTTTTTAGCTCCCCTCATTTTCATAATTGCTGTACAAATATTGCAAAGAGTATTTGATGAATCGAAAATGGAGTCGAATGTCTAAGGATGATGGATGGTCAAGAAGCTAGACGATTGCAAGAAAGTTTTACTATCGCCTGCCTCTGGGATAGTCGATAGCATTCGTTTATGCTATTGGTATTGGCTTTTATTCTAATTACACTAGATCTTATTCGCCCGTATGTTCTTAAAGAGACTGTTTTCATAGCAAACATTTTTAAGCCAGTCCAATCCCATGCCATGATCTACATGCAATGCGGTTTTGGTGAGATGAAGTAAAACATGGACACTCCAAGTAGTAATACAACCATACATCAAATTGAGTAAAAATCTTGACACTTTAGGGCAAAAAATAAGAATAAACATGATACACCCCTATATATAAATAATATGTTAGCCATTTTGGTAACTGAGGATATGAATGAAATAAATTAGTTTATTCTCTCTAGTCCCTCCCGTAATTCTTCTTTCTTGGATTCATATCAAAACTCGAGGGGGTAATTTGTAAAACAAATACAAACCTAACGGTTTATTTGTAATACTTCAAACTAGGATTTGTTTGTAATTAAGCTAAACTAAATGGTAGTTTCTGCAATTATTCCTCAGAGCCAAAAGCCCGATTCGTATTTCCTTGGGAGAAACCAAAACTCTGCTGGGAATTTCGTCGAACTTCATACGACAATAAACAACCATTGCAATGTAAACTAGTCTGGACAGATATTACCTTTGTCATAGCGTCCGGACAGCGCCAAGTCCAACAAATTCAGGTTCTCCGTTTAAAGAAAAAAATCGAAGCATGACCTCTTTGTTTCAGTGTTCGACACAGATGCTTCGTTTCCATTGCCCATGCTACAAAGGAAAGGTTATATACACTAGTCCTTTCATCAGAATAAGAAGAAATATGATGGCCATAAAAATGACACCAAAAACAAAAACAATCCAGAATCTCATCACAAGCTACACGAATAATAGCATGTACATTACATATAACCTCAACATGTATTCTAATTCCAGAAAGGTTAATTACAATACAAGGATTAATAATAGGACATGAATTTACAAACCTCAAAAAGTGCCGGTCCAATCAAGGTCTATTACCAAATATTGTCACATTTTCTTCAATTGCGTACATCTTTTTTTGGCATTTGAATCGACACACGGGGTGACTACTTCATGCGACCGCAATACGAACTTACATCTCAATATAAGTTTTCTTCCGAAACAGCTTTTCTCCATCTACTACAATATAATTAAAAAAAATCCAGAGAGGCTAATTACAAAAACCACACCCTGGGGTTTATCCTAATTACAAACTTCTTACCCTTTTACATTGCCTGTGCTACAAAGGAAAGGTTTCTAATTTTTTTCATAATAATGGTCATACAACATTGTAAGTGACATCTGAAAACAAGAACAAGTTCAAAATCTCATCACAAGCTACACAATTAGCATATCCATGAATAACTTTAAGATGGTACAAGGACGACTCGACAGAAGAAATTCAATATTCGATTAAAAACAAAATAACCACTCAAATTGCATTCAAAAGGAACTTTGCCAGTGTGTATCCAATTCTTCAGGCAACACAAAAACAACAGAGCACGTAAGAAAAAAGTAAAAATACAAAAAACCCTACCTGAATTGTGCGTAATTTCTGGAGATATTTGCCAAAAAAAAAAAAATTGGACCACACATCCTTGATGACAGGGGCCATGCTAATCTTCTCTGTATCGTTCCAATTTTATCGGATGTCCCCAAAGGGACAATACAGCTTGCTTAGCAGTGGTTATATGAGTGGGAAAGTATATGTGCTATTCATCGATGTGGGATTGATATATTTAAAGGCAGATGAGTGGGAAAGTACACCCTATCGAACCTAAGGGTTTATTTGTATCAAACTGGGATTTGTTTGTAATCAAGCTAAATTACGGGGTAGTTTCTGTAATCATTCCCGAGGGCAATGGAGTTGTAAACAAGGAGAATATGTTGTTCACAATAAGCATGAAAGAGAAAAATGTTTAGTAGCAAAAGAGATAATGCAGGCACACTAAGAGGAAATAAATAGGTAAATAAGAACCTGTATAATTACATCATGCGACTAGTATA
>BMAC01000024.1:2492063-2526748 GCA_014905375.1 Phtheirospermum japonicum | reverse complement strand
TTTTCATAGCAAACATTTTTAAGCCAGTCCAATCCCATGCCATGATCTACATGCAATGCGGTTTTGGTGAGATGAAGTAAAACATGGACACTCCAAGTAGTAATACAACCATACATCAAATTGAGTAAAAATCTTGACACTTTAGGGCAAAAAATAAGAATAAACATGATACACCCCTATATATAAATAATATGTTAGCCATTTTGGTAACTGAGGATATGAATGAAATAAATTAGTTTATTCTCTCTAGTCCCTCCCGTAATTCTTCTTTCTTGGATTCATATCAAAACTCGAGGGGGTAATTTGTAAAACAAATACAAACCTAACGGTTTATTTGTAATACTTCAAACTAGGATTTGTTTGTAATTAAGCTAAACTAAATGGTAGTTTCTGCAATTATTCCTCAGAGCCAAAAGCCCGATTCGTATTTCCTTGGGAGAAACCAAAACTCTGCTGGGAATTTCGTCGAACTTCATACGACAATAAACAACCATTGCAATGTAAACTAGTCTGGACAGATATTACCTTTGTCATAGCGTCCGGACAGCGCCAAGTCCAACAAATTCAGGTTCTCCGTTTAAAGAAAAAAATCGAAGCATGACCTCTTTGTTTCAGTGTTCGACACAGATGCTTCGTTTCCATTGCCCATGCTACAAAGGAAAGGTTATATACACTAGTCCTTTCATCAGAATAAGAAGAAATATGAATGCCATAAAAATGACATCAAATAAAAACAAGTCCAGAATCTCATCACAAGCTACACGAATAATAGCATGTACATTACATATAACCTCAACATGTATTCTAATTCCAGAAAGGTTAATTACAATACAAGGATAATAATAGGACATGAATTTACAAACCTCAAAAGTGCCGGTCCAATCAAGGTCTATTACCAAATATTGTCACATTTTCTTCAATTGCGTACATCTTTTTTTGGCATTTGAATCGACACACGGGGTGACTACTTCATGCGACCGCAATACGAACTTACATCTCAATATAAGTTTTCTTCCGAAACAGCTTTTCTCCATCTACTACAAATATAATTAAAAAAAATCCAGAGAGGCTAATTACAAAAACCACACCCTGGGGTTTATCCTAATTACAAACTTCTTACCCTTTTACATTGCCTGTGCTACAAAGGAAAGGTTTCTAATTTTTTTCATAATAATGGTCATACAACATTGTAAGGTGACATCTGAAAACAAGAACAAGTTCAAAATCTCATCACAAGCTACACTATTAGCATATCCATGAATAACTTTAAGATGGTACAAGGACGACTCGACAGAAGAAATTCAATATTCGATTAAAAACAAAATAACCACTCAAATTGCATTCAAAAGGAACTTTGCCAGTGTGTATCCAATTCTTCAGGCAACACAAAAACAACAGAGCACGTAAGAAAAAAGTAAAAATACAAAAAACCCTACCTGAATTGTGCGTAATTTCTGGAGATATTTGCAAAAAAAAAAAAAATTGGACCATCACATCCTTGTGACAGGGGCCATGCTAATCTTCTCTGTATCGTTCCAATTTTATCGGATGTCCCCAAAGGGACAATACAGCTTGCTTAGCAGTGGTTATATGAGTGGGAAAGTATATGTGCTATTCATCGATGTGGGATTGATATATTTAAGGGCAGATGAGTGGGAAAGTACACCCTATCGAACCTAAGGGTTTATTTGTATCAAACTGGGATTTGTTTGTAATCAAGCTAAATTACGGGGTAGTTTCTGTAATCATTCCCGAGGGCAATGGAGTTGTAAACAAGGAGAATATGTTGTTCACAATAAGCATGAAAGAGAAAAATGTTTAGTAGCAAAAGAGATAATGCAGGCACACTAAGAGGAAATAAATAGGTAAATAAGAACCTGTATAATTACATCATGCGACTAGTATATGAACTTACATTAATGTTTAATATCAAGTATTTTTTTTATTTTATTTTTTTGAAACCATTTTTTTTCTCTTACAATGTAATGAATAAATATTCAGAAAGCAAGCAGCATCAGCTAATATATTGAGAGATCTGAAGCTGCAAGAGTTCATCTATAAAAGGGGATAGTAAACACAGAAATATAATCAAATGCTTTCTATCCAATTAGACAAGATCAGTGCATGAGACTCTTGGAATTTTATTTTATTATTTTTTTCTATTTATGATTTTCATATATAAATGAATCATAATATTCCGAGAAACGAAACGACGTCCCTTGAACCAGTTTCTTCGAAAAGAATCCAATGTACATTTTCAAGATTGAATTTTTCAACAACTGGTCCATCATGGACCCGCATTTGGTCGTTTGCAACATCACGATCAACGTTACCTCGTTCAGCCCCACCACCTTCGCATTTTGTTGAACAACCAAAAGCCCAACTCGTATTTCCTTGGGAGAAACCAAAACTCTGCTGGGAATTTCGTCGAACACCTTCAGAGCATTGCCAAAACAGCCGCTCTTTACTTTATATACGCTTTGATCATTGTATTCAATAGTAAACATCAGATTGAAACACCCTTTTTTCTCATCAACTTAAAAACACAAATTGCCGACTTAGTGATCCGCGAATTTGAATTTAGTCCGGAGATGACAGAAGAAGAAGAAAGATAACAGGTATTATTTATTATACAAAACAAAACGCACACACTTTATCCCACATTGATTTTTCAAAAAGAAGATAGCAAGTATTTATGACATAGCCACAGAGTTACAGGGCACGACCTTACTTGAACAGGATCAAGTCTATAGGCTCGTACCTCCTTATCCTTGATTTCTCAAGTGATAGGAAACCAAGTCTGGTGGATGACATGGGCCCACTTGACCAGAGCGTGATTAACGGTTCTGCGGCTTCGGCTCCAAGCTGTCCGAGCTATAGAGGATCGTTCTCAGCTGGCCTTGCCTTGGCTGGGTTGGTCAAGTGGTTGTCTGACAGACCAAGTCTCAATATTCTTTTGTTTTTGTTTTTTTTTTAAATAATTATTTAGAACTTAATTTAATTTTATTATATTTTTATGTGATTTGGGAGAATTCCCAACTAGGACAATAACAAATAATACTACCCCAAATAATCCAAACTATACATTTATTTCTCACTTACTCACAAGCACACGTAACCCCTTCACGCCCGTCTCTCCCCATTTCCTACCGAGAAAATCGCAAACCAATTTCCTCCGAAAAAATCAGGAAGGTAAAACCAAATCGCCGCAAGTATTTTTCAGCGAACCGGTTCGAATTTCTGGCTTGGGTTCATATCGATTTGAAGATTTGTCGAGGGTGTGATTTTTCCCGAAATTGCTGCTAGGAATTTGATACAATCCTCGAAGATAATCAGTAATTGAATGGGGTTATACGCTGATTTCTCAAGATACCTCGCCCCTGTATGAATTTCTCCATCTATATAGAAGTGTAGCAGAGTTTTTCAATCTGTACTACATGTAGCCGGAAAAAGAACAAACCACCTATGTTTATGATGAAAATAAGAAAAACCAAAACATACTTTTCGAATAATACGACTATTCGTCTATTAATATTAGATATGGTTCATTTGCAAACCTAATACACGGTATGGCCAAAATAATTTAGTATACCATATCTTCTCAAAAATGAAATGTGTGCGTGTGCGAAATGTACATAGTATGTGTTTTGTGGGTAAAATATATGTTTTGTGAGTGAAATGTGTGTAATGTATGTGAGATGCAGGTAGGGTATGTTTTATGTGTACGTTAAAAGGGAGGCGATTAATTTCAAATGACTAATTTTTTAGATAAATTTCAAATTCACCGACATTGAAAATGGATTTGGAAAATCTTTTTATATCCATGGATATGAATTTTAACCAAACATACGAGTCAATTTGATGATGGAATTCAAATCTCATTCCCAAAATCCCTCCATACAAATACCCCCCTTAATCAATATAGTCGCAAACAGCTCATGAACATAAACGATTGCTAAGATTAATGAGCTAAAATAAACGGACACTAGTTGAATTTGTTTATGAGCTCTTCATTAGGCGCTCTCTGCAGTACTCTTGTTAGTTAACAGTTGATGCATCTGGAGATTTAAAACATTATAACATTATATCCTTTGTTTTATTTTTCATTGACGTGAGAAAGGATGTATTACCCTTTTTTTTTTTTTTTTTTGAGCAAAGAGGTTGCATTAATGTAATTAACTAGAAATCAACAAACCGATAATCAACAACTTAATTTTTTAAGGCCACTTAAATTCAAACGTTAAAACATTTTTAAATTCAAATTAAAGAAGTCAAAGTCTTGGAGTGTCATCTTGGCCCCTTAATTTTGAGTTCCACTTAATTTGGAATTGAATTCGAATCTCGTGCATTTCAAATTCAAATACCAGTCGTAAAATAAAATAAAATAAACATTACTCACCACTATTCGAAAATATCCAGTCACGCACTATGCTCCCCCTAGCTGCCTATACTAATCTTCTTGTATTCATCTAGGTTGGCCTGGTCATTTTAGATGTTGAACTCAACAGCAAATTGAGACAAAATGCAATTTGCCCCTTCAACTTTAGAATCATATCACGAACATCGGAGGACAAGACCTTAGTATTTTAACACTTGACGACTCAAAGTTCAGGGACCAAACTGTAAAACCACCAAACTTGATAGAAGAATAGTGCAATTTTTCTAGATTTTAATGTGATAAAACAAGCCAATCATCTTAAGCTGTGTCCATATTAGGAAAACAAGGAGCAGAGTACAATACAACACAAATTCAAAAGGCAAACTTTATGGATCATCCAGATGCTTTTTCTCCTCCTTCGCTGGATGAACAGAACCCGAAAGCTAAAAGAGAGGAATAAATTGAGATATCAGGTAAAGTTGAATTCACTCTTATTCTGTATGTCCATAATACAGGGCCATGCAATATGTAATGTGGTTGTAATAAAAGCTTTGGTACCCCAGGTTGTAATAGAACCATACCGTAAAATCTTGAAGGTACAAACAGGAAGTTATAACCAAGAAGAAATTGATTGTCAGCAAATTTGTTAATAGGAAGCATGAAAGAGAAAAATGGATGATTATAAAATAACTGCCCCTGAATTTTAGTCTACTACAATATATAAGAGCTATAATATATGCCAGGGGGTATTTTTAAGGCTGAAAGATAATTAGAACTTTTTTTTGGCTAAACCTCAAGTAGACAATTAATAGGCACTGAAGTGGTTTAAGGCCTGTTACATATTTTTTTTAATTGTGTCAAATGATTAATACGAATTTGTCCTGATTCTAGTTAGTGTTTTAGTGCATTTTTGTTATTAGTTTTGGTATAAATTGGATATATTAGGCTTATTTTCATATTTTCATATCTCCAACTTATTTTACCGTGTTTTGATCTTAATTAATGTAGTGGGTAATTATTCTATGTTATTCCCATACAGCTAAGTAACCGGAGGAGTTCAACGCTTAAATAGATGGAATTTGATGATCGAGAGACAAGATCAAGCTTTCAGGTGAAGAAGTAGCAGAATTATCGAATAACTAAGACGTGAAGGAAGGAGCGTCGATCGATGCTGCCGCATGCCCGCGACGATCGACCATCCATCGACAAGAAGCCGACGCAAACTCTTTGTAGCGTCGACCAATGCCCTGTCGACGCTCATGCCTATGGAACTCTCGATCGACGCTCGACGCTAGAAAACGCAATTTTATGATTTCTTGTGCCCCAAGTTTTGGGAAAACTATATAAACACCTATGTAACTCATTTTTAAGAAGCTTTTACTATTCCTAGGGTTTCAAGACCTCTTAGGGGCTGACAATCCCTAAGAGTGTTCTTTAATTTCTTAGATACTTTCGTAATTCTTAGTTTTTAAGTAGAATAGTTCTTAGTTAGTTTAGATTAGCTTTAGTTCGTGGATTTCTCGATTGAACGTTGTTACTTTTCGTCTTCAATAATCAGTAAGTCTTTAATTTCTCTTACTTTATTAGTTTAATTAATTCTCTTAGAATAATTCAATCTTTCAACCCCCCACCCCACCCCCACCCCCACTATTGATTGATGCTTGTTTATGGATTTTGGATGTGTTGAGATTGTTATATTGAATATGTTGATGGTTGTTGGCTAGATCTTATGGGTTTAGAGCCTAAAATTATTGTGAACCATCAATTGGGTTTTCCCAAGAGGTCATGGAGATGATTTTAGAGCTCTAGAACCCTTGTTTTCTTATTCTTTTCAAAACTTTTGATTTTATTGTTCGATGTTCAATTCAACTTCTTGATTTTAAGTGTTTAGATTAGTTTTTCTTTGTTATTTTCTTATTCGTGAAAATAAATACAAAAGTAACCTCCGATTAGTTTTTCTCGAGAGATCGACTTAGTTCGGACTTGCCAACCTACAAGTGATCTCGTACTCTTGCGAGCAAGCTTGAACGTTTTGACAAAATATATTAAAAAAAGTAGGTACGGAAAGCTTGAATCAAAATCTTGGCACCGTTGTTGGGGAAAACTAAAGGTTGTGATTTTTGTTTTTGCTCTTCGTGTTCTTATTTTTGTTTCGTTTATCTTTAGTATTTGTTTGTGATTTTTGTTTTTATTCATTTTTATTTTTTTCCACTGGTACGTTTAATCTTGTGCGTTGAGTGTTGTGTATGCAAGGTACATCTCTTGAGGCTTGAGATTCAACGACCCCAAAAAAAAGAATGTCTAACTATCGAGGCTATCAGTGGTATGAAAACCCGTACGCTTGTCTTGATCTTCGACCAGTCATTCCTTTCAGCTCCAAGATGCGGGATTACGATCCTGACGAGTTCTGCTTCGAGCAACTACCAGTTTTTCATAGACATTCGAGCGAGGATCCGGTGAAATTCATCCAAGAATACGAGGGCATCATCCGGACGTTCCCTCTTCTCGGCCTAACATGGGATCAAGTGAGGATGCGAATCTTCCATTACACACTAAGGGATCGGACAAGGAAATGGTTGAATTACTCAGAGCCCGACTCCTTGCAAACATGGGAGGAAGTACGATGGGTTCATGGAGACGTTCTATTCGCCTAAATGGGACCCATCTCTAAAATTAATACGATTCAAGCCACGACGACCAGAGGTTAAAGGAATTGGCTAAGGAGATAGTAGCCCTAAGAGCCGAGATAGTGAGTCATGAAAAGGTCAATGAAGTATGTAGTCGTTGTGGAGCACTGGGACATTTGGCGAATGCATGCACAGTGATATTTTACGAAGAGCCACAGAAAGAAATTGTCGCCACCCAGACCTATCCGAGCATCGAATCTTATGCCCCTCCCGACTCGATTCCTTCCTCCCCAAGCTATGAAGAATGCACCCCACCTATTCCAATTAGATTAGATGAGAAATTGGAGGAGTGGAAGCGGGACTTTTCTAAGACTATGAAGAATAGAGAGACTATGATGGGTCAAATAATCGCTTCTCTCGAAAAACTGGCGAGTGAGAAAGACAACCAACAGATCTCCTATAATCACGGTGCCCCACTCGATGATGATGCTTACTCGGTTATCCATTGATTAGCATGAAAATGTCTGGATTTTTATTGGTATTTTAGTTTATTTTTCTTATTGTTTTCGGTATAAGTTGGATAGATTGAGCACATTTTCATATTTTCTTATCTCTAACTTATTTTATCGTAATTTAATCATAATTAATTAATTTCATGTTTATTTTAGGTATTTAGAAGTATTTGAGTTTGGACTTAGTCAAGGATGGGCGTACGAGTGGAGATTCAGCGAAAACGGGCCACGATTTGAAGAATTTGAAGCTGCCGACTTTCTATAACGATTATTCCATATGGAACCGTTATAGTAGCCTCCCGACCAGCACTGCCGAGAGCACTGCATACCAGCCCTGTCGAGCCTTGCCGAGCACTGCCGACCAGCACTGCCGACTGCTGCCTACGTCGCCCGACCAGTCCGTCCGCGTCGACCAGTTTACGTCGATCGAAGCAAGAACCATTATAGTAGCCCTGATCGACGCTAATGCCCATGAACTCTCTGTCGCGTCGATCCTAAACGCGTCGGTCGATGCGACGACCCAAAATCATGATTTTTAGGGTTTCTTACTGCCCAAGACTTTCCAAAACTATAAATACCCTATGTATTTCATTTTTTAACATACAATATCATATTTCTAGGGTTTTAAGGCCTCTTAGGGGCTGACAACCCCAACGAGTGCCCTTCGATTTCTTAGTTTCTCTTAATAATTCTTAGTTTTAAATTCTTAGACTTTAGATTAATTTAGATTCAAGATTTCATCGTGGAACGCTGCAATTTTCTTCATTTAATTAGTAAGTAATTATCTCTTATGCTCTTTAATTTAGTTCACATGCTTTTAATTAGTTTAATTAAATCTCTTAGAATAATTATTATTTCCATGACGAATTATGATTATGATTGTGTTGGGATTGTGATGTTGAGATTGATGATTATTGGTAGCTAGATCTAAAGGGTCTAGAGCCTAGATTCGTTGTGAACCATCAATTGGGTTTTCCCAAGAGGTCGTGGAGATGAATCAAATCTATAGAACCCTAGTTTTCTTAAATCATTTTATAAGCCTTTTAATTAATTTAAATGAATTATAGATTTAATTGATCTTAGATAATTTAATTACTTTTAGATAATTTAATCTTAGTTTTAGATAATTAATTCTTAGTTTAAATATCTAGACTTAATTAATTAGTTCATAACTTAGATAATCTAGATTTAATTAGATTTAATTAATTTTAGTTCTTAAACTCTCAAACAAAACCCCCCTGTCCGTGTGTTTAGATTAGTTTTATTTTTATTATTTTCTTATTCATGAAAACAAACACAAGAGGAACTTCCGAATCTAGCTTTCTTTTGAGATCGACACGAGTCAACTTACCCATCTACAAGTGATCCCGTACTCTTGCGGGCGAGTTTTTTAAAATTGACAACTTTAAATAAAAGTAGGTGCAAAAAGTTGAATCATCCATGCTGAGGTGGAGCAGCTTACCTTTGACGAGCTACCGAATCTTGATGTGGTGGAGCCCATCTTAGAGGTTGAAGATTCGAGCTTGAATGATCATTTGGGAGATATTGTTAAGGAGGAGGCTATAGAGGATTTGGTTGAGTGCATCACCCCTTTTGTGCTTTTTAATGAAGTTTTGGATAATGATGTAGTAGTGTTGCCGTTGGAGAGCCCGGAGGATGATGGCCATTCGAGTTTTTCTTGCTCTCGGTGAGAATGGAGAAGTTGAGGTGCCGGATTTGGAGAAGGATGAGATGACCGAGCCTCTTATTGTGCTACCCGAAGCTTTGATCGAAGTTGAGACTGAGATGGTGGTGGAGGTACTCGAGAAGAATTCTCCTCCCCTATGCCTGAATATTGCATTGAATATTTTTCGAACGTTGAGGGGGATGTCAAAGAAGGGAAGGAGTTCGGGATGTTCGAGGTTTATGCCATTTGTTCGACGGATTTCCTAAATTCTACAAAGATAGATGATCACCCCGTGCCCGAATTGACTTTTGATATGTTCGTGGTGATCGACTACTTACTTTTTCGACCTCCAAAGCGAGTTGAAGTTCTTATCTCTCTACAACTTGCTTACCGTGCCCGCCTTGGTGATTTTAATCTCCCACTCTTGCTCTTGGAGAACACTAAGGCGTGGCACGATCTTCATCTTTTCTTGGATCCACGATAGCATCGTTCGTAGAGGGCGTCGAGCTTTCGACGTTAAACAAGTGCTTCTCGGGAGGCAACCCGAGCTTTTAGTATCCTAAAATAAAATCAAGAAATTCCTAATAATTTATTTGTTTGTTTGTTTTTAGGTAGTTCATCAAGAAATTTTCAATCACGCGATTCGAGACGAATGGATGATTGCACAGCGCTTTTTGGAGCAACTCGACTATTTCATTTTCAGGGACGCTTTCTTACTCCCTTCCTCTTTTAATTTACTTTTATATATATTTTTGGCAATCAGGAGATTGCCAGATTTTTAGGGGGGGGAGGATGGTTGAGTAGTGACTTATATTTTATAATTGTGCAATTTAAATTCGTGGTTTTATAGTAGTTAATATTTGAACGTGATTGATTTCTATTCCTGCGCGATATTGTGTTTGTCTGGCTTGCCTGTCAAAGTTAGTTAAGTATGACTTGAGGTTTTTGTCCTTGAGCGTGTATAAGTGCATAAATTCTTCAAAATTTTTATTTATATATTATAAAATGGTACTTGGACGCAAATAGTTTCGTAAAACCTAAAAAGCAGCGTCAATTCAAATTCTTTTCATGCAAAAGCCAGTGAGTAGCCTGAGTATTTATCATCTTTGCATGCACTTGAGTGAGTTCTATTTTGAGATCTCTTTGAAATCGTTGTGTGTAGTTAACTTTGAATATGATGTTAAGGCACAGATAAAACCCTTATTCCGACCATATCTATATATAACAGCCACTATATATTCCGAATGAGCCCCTCATAACCAAATAATCCATTTCCTATAGCCATGAGTGTTAATGAGTCAACTCCTACATCATTAAAAGCGTGGGGTAAGAGTTGGTTATTTCTATTGGTTGTTTGTGTTTTGGTGATACGATAAAGGGATTTATGAAAAAATTGTAATAGTGTTAAGGATCCCCATTCTTCAAAAAAAAAAAAAGAATGAAAAAAAAAGAAAGAATAAAAGGATGGTGAATCTTGTTGAGTTGTTGCCTATGTGTTATAAAGGCTTGTGTTTAATTTTGTCGATTTTCTTATGAGCCTAATGTTTAAGAGGCAACAGTTGAGCGTAAAGAGGAAGCGAATGTTAATCTTCTAAATTGTTTAAGTGGTTTGTTCACAAGTCGGTTTTTTGGGATTCGAGTTGAGAAATAACCTAAGTTCTAAAGCTACGTTATGAGTGTTTAGTGAGGTTTTCTTTTGAATGAGGTGAAGCACAATTCTTCGTGATTAGATTAGGTTGAGTGAGTTATTGGTCACGTTAGATCGTGAGTTAGCCACACGACTTATATATTCCATACCTGTCCAAAGAGCCTACATTACAACACGAAAAGACATTTTCCGATTCTTTGTGGGTTACACACTTAACACGATGGAGAAGTTTTTAGTTTTCAGTTCTTATTTATTGTGCATGTATTTTGATGAATTGAGTATAAACACGTCCCCATAAAAAATCCTTGAGTGCTTTTGAGCGTACACATATATATTTCCCTTTGAGAGGATGCATGATTTGTTTTTGAAGCGACAATATAATAAAGGTCAAGCTTTTGAGGTTGCGTATCACGTATCTATATTTTCAAAATTATGTATGTAGCACGACACGACTCTTTTCTTGAACTTATTTTCATTCTTGTT
Organism: Phtheirospermum japonicum; assembly: GCA_014905375.1. NCBI lineage: Eukaryota > Viridiplantae > Streptophyta > Magnoliopsida > Lamiales > Orobanchaceae > Phtheirospermum > Phtheirospermum japonicum. Next base: position 2,515,434 of record BMAC01000024.1, on the reverse strand, counting down.
ACTCTTTGAAACTATCGTTTGTCCGAGGACGAACAAACCAATTAAGCGTGGGGTAGTTGATTAACACGAATTTGTCCTGATTTTAGTTAGTGTTTTAGTTCATTTTTGATATTAGTTTTGGTATAAGTTGGATAGATTAGGCTTATTTTCGTATTTTCATATCTCTAACTTATTTTACCGTGTTTTGATCTTAATGGGTAATTATTCTCTGTTTTTCCCATACACCTAAGTAACCGGAGGAGTTTAGCGCTTAAATAGATGGAATTAGACGATCGAGAGACAAGATCGAGCTTTTCGGTGAAGAAGTAGCAGAATTATCGAATAACTAAGACGTGGAGGAAGGAGCGTCGATCGATTCTAGCGTCGATGTTCCGTCGACGCTACCGCATGCCCGTGACGATCGACCATCCATCGACAAGAAGCCGACGCAAACTCTCTGTAGCGTCAATCCATACTTCGTCGATCGACGCCCTGTCGACGCTCATGCATATGAAACTCTATGTTACGTCGATCCGGACTGCGTCGATCGACGCCGGACGCTGGAAAATGCATTTTTATGATTTCTTGTGCCCCAAGTTTTGGAACAACTATATAAACACCTATGTAACTCGTTTTTAAGAAGCTTTTACTATTCCCAAGGTTCCAAGACCTCTTAGGGGCTGACAATCCTAAGAGTGTTCTTTAATTTCTTAGATACTTTCATAATTCTTAGTTTTTAGATTTCTAGTTTTAGGTAAAGTAGAATAGTTCTTAGCTAGTTTAGATTAGCTTTAGTTCGTGGATTTTTCGATTGAACGTTGTTACTTTTCGTCTTCAATAATCAGTAAGTCTTTAATTTCTCTTGCTTTATTAGTTTAATTAATTCTCTTACAATAATTCAATCTTTAGACCCCCGCCTCCACCCCCATCCCACCCCACCCCACCCACCATTGATGCTTGTTTATGAATTTTAGATGTGTTGAGATTGTTATGTTGAATATGTTGATGGTTGTTGTCTAGATCTTATGGTCTAGAGCCTAGAATTATTGTGAACCATCAATTGGGTTTTCCCTAGTGGTCGTGGAGATGATTTTAGAGCTCTAAGAACCCTTGTATTCTTAATTCTTTTCAAAGCTTTTGATTTTATTTTTCGATGTTCAATTCAATTTCTTGATTTTAAGTGTTTAGATTAGTTTTTCTTTATTATTTTCTTATTCGTGAAAACAAACACAAAAGGAACCTCCGATTAGTTTTCCTCGAGAGATCGACTCGGTTTGAACTTGTCAACCTACAAGTGATCCCGTACTCTTGCGAGCAAGTGATTAACACATATTTGTCCTTATTTTTATTAGTATTTTAGTTCATTTTTCTATTTGTTTTTGGTATAAGTTGGATAGTTTAAGCTTAATTTCGTATATTTGTACTTCCAGCTTATTTTACCGTATTTTGATCTTAATTGATGCAAATAGGTGAATTATCTCTGTTTTTCGCCTTATAGCTAAGTAACCGGAGGAGCTCATCATGTACAAGATGAAGATTGATGATTAATAGATAAGAATTGAGCGTTCCGGCGAAGAAGTAGTAAGTTTTTGAAGTCAACGTTAGCACCTAGCGGTAGCCTTACCGTTACACCTAATGGGTACCATACCGTTACTCACACCGTTACGCAATCGCTGAAGGTGGAATGAGAGATTAACGGTACACTTAACGATTACACACCGTACCGTTAACATCACCGTTAGGAGGCAACAGAGAAATTAACGATAGTTTTAACAGTAGCCCCTTACCGCTAAGTGCTACCGTTATCGGGCCCAGTAAACCAACTTAAGTAACTTATTCTCTAAGAAATCGGAAATCTATAAATACCAAGCCATTAATCCGACTTTGGGGCATATGTAGGTCACTATAAACTTACCAAAAAGTATTCCTAGGGTTAAAATCTCATTTTTAACATCAAATAGCTTAGATTAGAGATCAAAATCAATGATTCGACGCTTGCGAGTTCCGAAGACGTTCGATAGCGCGCGTCCCGTTCCTCGACCAAGATCCATCATTTTCTTCGAATTAGCTGGAGAGTTTTCTGCAATTCTTAGACTTAATAAGTATTCTTATCTTTTTATTGTTTTCTTAGTTTTGATTTTCATAGTTCAAGTATTGGATAATTGCTCTTATTTGATATTCCTGAGTTGGTTTATGAACTTGGATTTGGTTGATCAATTCAAGTTAGAAGTTTTCAGTTTTAATTTAGTTATTTGATTCATGATTAAGTATTGGAGATTCGAGTTAATTAATTATTATGCTATTTAATTCCGTTTATGCTAGATGATTCATGTTATTGCTTGCTTCATGTTAATTGAGTTTTCGTATGCTTTTTTTAGATCCGCTATTGCTAATTATGCTATTTGATTTCGTTTATGATAATTGATTATCGCTGCATTTTAAATCTAGATTAATTTACCATTAGATAATATTATAGTTCTTAAGTTTAAGTAATTAAAATTAGATTAATTTATACTTTTAAATTCTAGTTGGTAAAATTAGTTAAGTTAATTAGTTTTTTATTTAAGTTCATACTTTTCAAATTAGTAGTTAATAATAAAAAAAAACCAATTGTATAAGATTATGTGTTTAATTGTTATTAAGAAAACATCTGAGATACTGAATCGTTGTTCTCGAGAGAATCGACTTGAGTCAACTTCTCACCCTACAAGTGTCCTCGTACTCTTGCGAGCAAGTTTGAATATTTTTAAATTAAATATATATAAACGGGGTGCATAAAAGCTTGAACTAGCAAGCTTGAACGTTTTGACAAAACATATTAATAAAAGTAGGTACGAAAAGTTTGAATCATCAAACAAACTAGAATATCAGAAGATGCAATGTTAAGTTCTCTTATTATGACTAATCATGCTAATTAACGGCTAATGCTTAAATTCACAACACTGCCGCTGGACCGATGAAACAACCACGTCGATAAAATAAATATTGTAGGAACACAATGCAATTGATATTCCAATGCCGCAGTTAATCAGAAATCATGACAGTTCAATCACAACCATTTTGCATCTTCAAGTGAATGATGATTACAAAAGCCACCCCCAAGGTTCATTTTTGTAATCAGGCTAAACTCCAGGGGTAGTTTTTGCAATTAACACTCAATTTTAAGGGGATACAGATTCAAATATTACCTAAGTCAGTGAGCATCTGAAAAACAACAAGTCCAAAATCTCATTTCAAAATGGTACAAGTACTAGAAGAACAATTTAAAACTCATAGATAACTCAAATTTCACCCATTAATGAATTTCTTGATATTTGTAGCTTAACATTATCACATACATAAACGCAAATGGATAATAATCAGGTCTAGTCAAACTACAAACATCCCCAGTAAGTATCCGTACTTCCAAACTGAGTTTACTCGAGTTCACGCAACTTAAATAGTTTAAAAAAATAAAAAATAAAAACAAGAACACGGGAAAAACTTACCTGTATAGAAATTTCAACTGGGGATGCAATTTCTAGAATTTCTTACAAATAAGTTTTCGATTGGGGAAGGTAACAAAAATTACTCGGAATCATGACAAGAAAAGAAGTTAAAAGAGATAAAAAAAACGAAAAAAATACCTAAATTGTGAGGAATTTCTGGAAAAATTGGATCATTTCTCGATTTATGCGTGTCATCCTTGCACTGGGGCCATGCTAATCTTCTCTGTATCGTTCCAATTTATTGGATGTCCCCGAAGGGACAAACTTGACGGTGTAGCCACGGTAATATGAAGATGAAAGCTTTTATGTTATTGATCGAGGTGGGATTAGTATATTTATGGGCTAATGAGTCTAAAGGCCCAATAACTCTTTAGTGGCTTCTTGGAACTGGGCTGTTTCCTTTTTTTTTTTCTTTTTTTTTTTAATTTCTGAAAGTTGACATCACAGTTTTAAAAAGGGAAAATTCCCATTTAGTTATACATCAGAGAACCAAATTCCTATAAAATTCTATGAATATTTTTATTCCCATATAAGACAAATAGATACCATATAGTCCTTTATAAGTAGTATATGGATAATTCTGCCACAAAAAACTGATCAGACAAAAACCTCTCCCCGATGGAAAGAAAACCAGATTGAGAAATATGCATGGTGATAAAGCATAATTCACGCAATTAATTTACTTCGCCCACGTCAATTGCAATCAACTTTCACTCCACGTCAATCGCAACTAAGCTATGGTTCTCTGGATGAGATTTTAAACTACCAAATATCAATCGACTTTTGTATTCACGCCATCATCACAGTTGATAACATACAATTCTAATTGTCGTTGTTTGCAAATGGACACTGATGGTATGTCATCTATTCTTCTGACAAAATTTTTCTGGAAAACTTTTGCTCTTCTCCTTCTATTTTCATAGTATTTTGTCGCAAGTCTCGAATTGCAAAATATAGTTTTTGGGATTTTTTGAATTGAAGCAGAATCATGAATTTTTTTTATTTTTTTTTTGAATTGCAGCAGAACTTTCCGAATATTTTGTTTCAAGTTTCGAAAGATAGTTTTGAATTCTGGTATTTTTTTGCATTGCAGCAGTATATTTCAAGTTTCAATTTTTTTTGAATTGCAGCGTATAGTTCTGACGAAATCTTTTTTGTGAAAATCAGTTCACCTCTTCAATTTTCAGAATTTATTTTTGCTGCTTTCGAATTGCAATAGATAGTTTGCAAAATATATTTTTCATAATTTGTTTCGAATTATTTCGAACTGCAGCGGTACATTTTTGAATAGTTTTGAATTGCAGCAAATATTCTGAATACAAACAAATTATAAACTACTCAAATAGAGAGTCTCAAATCATTCGAACACAGAATTTGACATGTATTGAAAATAAGAAATGATTTTTGTGAGTGAATTTTTTTTGTCAAAGTTTTTTTGTTTTTTCATACTATATAGCAATTTTTTTGAGTGAACTAGTTCTAATTTATTACAAACAAATCTCGAACTGTTAGTATTGGCAGTTTTTATTGTTATTCTTGAAAAAGTATTTATTTGCAAGAACACCTAATTGCAATTTCTTCCTTGTTTGAATAACATAATTGTTGGATTCAATCCAATTCATCTTTTATTCATTAAATATCTTTAAATTAGAAGAAGGTGCTGAGTAACCTAGGGCCCTGTGAAGTGATGATGCCCTTCACTTTGTTCCTTCTATATATTACTAGTAAAAAATCACTTGCTAGTTATTTTCAAGTTTTTTTTTTTTTTTTTACATACCAAAATCTCACTCTGAAACTATTTGGTAAAGAACTGAAGCATTAGATTGTAGGTCAAATGGAACTCCAGACTGAGCTGCATCTTGAAATCTGGCTTAATTCTTTTAGTCTTTGAGTAACATGGCTTGCAAGAATTGGTAATTTCTATTTTTACAGAGTAGTTCGTAGTCTTTAATTATAATTTTCAACAGAGTAGTTTGTGATTTTAAATGTTAGACGGCTTTTTAAATTGTTTAACAAAGTAGTTTAACAGTTTTGTGGTTTATGTTGTTTGCAATTGTTTAAAAGAGTGGTTCCTAATCTTTAATTGTAATTTTCAACAGAGTATTTTTGGAATTATAAATGTTAGATGGCCTTTTGAATTGTTTAACAACTTTGTGGTTTATGTAGTTTGCAATTGTTTAACAGAGTAGTTCATAATCTTTCATTGCAAATTTCAACAGAGTATTGTTGTTGGAAAGTGTTAATGATCACCTTGTCTTGGCATGCATTGCATGTTGTTTGGACTGGAATGTTTTTGCTTTTATTTAGGGTGTTGTCATTTCTGTACATTGCAAAGATGATTCTTGTACTGAAGGTAAAAAACGAAGTTTGTAAAAGATTGTTTATTTGCTGCCTTGTGAGGGCTTGTGATCATTATATGTTAATAATTTTATATTTATAGTGATGGCTGACTATTTGGTAAAAGTGGTCAGGTTTACAACCTAATAACTTGGCCGAAGTGATTACTTGTGTAAAGTCAGTTTTATTGTTCTCTAAAGCATGTTTGATATATCTCTCTTGCATGAAACAAATGCAATTTGAACTTCTGGAGCAGCTTGTCAATTTCTGTAGTTCGCAACTTCGCATGAATTCAATGGAAATTACATATGTTTGTTCTGTTGTGATTGAAGCTTCTGCGACAAGATTATGTGGTGCGAAATGGAACATGAAGTACTAATTTATTAATGGAATTGATTTTACTGGTTTTTCAACTTCGTGCATTTTTTATAGAGTTCCCATCCCTAAATTTGTTGATATGTTGTAATAACCATGTACTTGTACAATCTAGGTACATATATTTTTTTTCATTTCCTCTTTATTCAGATTGCATCAGAACTTCTATCTGGTGTCTTTTTTTTTACTGTACATTATAACTTCTCTAATATAAAATAAGGTAATAGAATAGTGAAGTAATAGTTAATCAACTAAGAGTGCAATACTAAAAATTAGCTGAATATCCAGCTTCGTCAGACCTACCTCAGTACTACCTAGCTTAAGTTTTCGGCTTACAGGATTAAAAATGCTCATAATGTCTTCGGTTATATTATCTATTCTACGACAATTAGAATAAACTATCCTACGCAAGTAGATACACTTGAACAAACGGTGTCTTCCGCATAACCTCAAAATGTTCAGTTTTGATTTTGTCATTGTAATCAGAAAAGAAGGTGACGATGCTTGACACGCTACACCAGAATTGCCTGCAAGAAAAAATCACAAAATACGTTATTAAATACCACAACTTTTCATGCATAAAGATCAATCAGTAGAAAAACTAACAACGCTCAATTTCTTACTCTTTCTTTTTCATGCTTTTAGTGGGAGTGGCTATCCCCTCGGGTACCTTGAGTAAAATACAAAACGTTCAGTCTCAAATATGTTTGAAGAGATACGAATTTTGGAAAAAACTAACCATTGCACTAGCAAACATTAACATGCTCACATAAATTTTAAAAGAAAGAAAATATACCATTGAATGGAAAAATTTGTATAAGAGAATTCCAAAATAAATTTAACATATTTATATTTTTTAAGACGTTTAAAATTACACATAATAGTTTAAAATTCAAAACTTCTCTTCAAAACTGAATTACACAGAGTAGTTTAAAATTACACACAATAGTTTAAAATTCAAAACTATTCAAAACTAAGAGAATTCCAAACTGAATTTAACATATTTAAATTCAAAAATACTTTTTGAAGATGTTTAAAATTACACGGACTAGTTTTGAAATTTTCAAAAAGTAGTTTGGAAATTTTCAAAACAACTAAGTAGTCTATATTTACAAAATGACAGAATAGTTTGTAATTATCCAACTACTCATCCAAACTACCACAGCTACATAATGAAAACCACTTATTTAACATGCAATTTTTCAACAGAGTAGTTTGTAATTACGAAATGACAATTTCAAGCAAAATGACATCGATGAGCACAACGACAAATTCTGTTTACGCAAGCTATAAATCTAACCTACATATTCCAAACTACTGACTCAATATCAAACTACCTCAGCCACATATTCCAAACTACTTGTAAAATTCCAAAGTACATAAAATACAGTTCCAAACTACTGAGTAGTTTGTATTTACAAAATGACAGAGTAGTTTGTAATTATCCAAACTACTCATCCAAACTACCATACCTGCATATTGCAAACTACTTATCCAAACTACTTAATCATCATGCAATTTTCCACATAGTAGCTTGTAATTAAGAAATAACATTTTCAAAATACATAACATACAATTCCAAAGTACATATAATACAATTCCAAACTACTGAGTAGTTTGTATTTACAAAATGACAGAGTAGTTTGTAATTATCCAAATTACTCATCCAAACTACCAATCTACATACACTACATAACACCCACAATCCCAAACTACATGAATGTAATTTATAATTGCAAACTACATAAACTACATAACTGTTAAACTGACGTTTAACAGTTCCAATCCCAAACTACATAAACTGCATAACACCTACTATCCCAAACTACATAAAACTGCATAGCAACTATAGTGACACCAAAACTGCAAAACAACTATAATTCCAAGCTATATAAACTAATTCTATTTCAAAAATCTTATATAAAAGAAAGCCGTAATTTTCCAATTAAATAGAAAACAGTTACGAAGGATAGAAAAAATATATGACAAAAGTTATTTTATTTTTTGGAATGAAAGTTTTGTATTTGCGAAAATATTGACACAATTTAGTTCGATGGTAACACACTAATTTTTCCAAGAATAGTTTTTTATTTTGTATCAAATTTCAAAAAGTAACAGAGTTACTTACTCAACAAAATCAAGAATTTCATCAATTACAAACTTAGATTTTTAGGCAAAATGATATTGAAGAGCATAACTATATTTCCTAATTATGCAAGCTACAAACCAAAACTAGATACCAACAAAAAAACAAAACTATATTCAATTCAATCGATATGCGAAGATACACACACGCACAGACCGATTTCAAAAGATAACAATTCCAAACTAATTAAAAAACAATTACAAAACTTACTTGTTCCGTGGATTCTTCTTCGCCCTCCCCGACATATGACCAGGATTATTGATAACTGAAGTATTCAACTATATTTTGCAGATATTTTGCAATTATTGGTTTGCCCAAAATCACTTTGCGAATCCCTTCCACAGGCGCATGATATGGGATTTGATTTGGAGCAAAGCTTGTGCTGCTTTTTTCAGTATGGAATGTGAATTTCCAGTTTCAATTTCCGCAGAGGAAGGGATTTCATTTGGACCGAATACTCAATTGAGTCGGTTTGAAATTCTCCTTTCTAGTTTCAATTTCCGCTGGGTAAAGGATTTGATTTGGACGAAGATTTCAATTTGAATCAGTTTGGGATTTGATTTATACGGAGGGTTTTGAAAATTCAGTTTGGAATTCTGATATACAGTTTGGGTTGACAAGGTTCTCGATTTGATTTGGACAGAGGGTTCTAAAGATTCAGTTTGGAATTCTGATATACAGTTTGGGTTGGCAAGGTTCTCGAGAGGGAAAAATAAAATTTTTTTTATTTTCCTACAATTATGGGTACTTTACAAGAAAGAGAAATAATCTCAAATACCTACGATTTCGCTTGCGTACTATACGGGTACCAATCTCCACAGGGTAAATTTGTCTACACTTACTAGCTTAGGATTTTTAGGGAAATTTAATTTGGTAGGAGTAGTAGGAATTTTTTTATCTCTCTTTTGGATTATTTAGGAATTTCCCTAAAAAAAAAAAAAGTTATTCTTGTACATTTAATTTCTCTCTCTATTCACAAATAGTTTAGTATTTCAAATGAGTTGTTTTTATTTACTAAAATAAAAAAAAGAAAAAAGACTCGAAGGAGCTGTGTATGGAAACAACTACTAGTCTAGATTTATATCGTTAGTTTCTAATATTTGTTAATAGCCCTCACTTCATTTACCACTTTTTGCTTTCAATTTTAAATTTATATTGATTTTAATTATTTTTAAATAATTCTATTTTCATAGCAGATTGTCTTCGTTGAGGGATCAAACATGCCAACTTTTACATTTAAATTAGATTTCCATCAAATTTATCTATGGTTGAGCAAAAATATAATCACTTCTCTACAATTAAGTTACAATTTTTTGAATTATTCTCTAATTAAATCCAAAAGTAATCCTAATTTTTTAAATTAAATTAAATTATATAAATAATTATAATTAGGTCTCATTTTTGGATTAAACTCTAAAGTAACCCTAATTTTCGAAACCAAACCCAATTTATATAAATAATTACAATTGTGCCCCATTTTTCGAATTAATCCCTAATTAAACTCAAACGTAACCTATTTTACATGTAATTGTGGTATTTTTCTCGTATTTTTAATTAGGGTTTAGTGTCATTTTTAGTGGTTTTGAGTCGAGTTTTATTAGGTTATTCGTTTGTTTTCTCATTTTATTGTTTTTCGTGTTTCTTGTTAATTTATACTTGATTTGGTTAGATGGGTTCAATTAATTTGAGGTTTGGTGAAATTTTTGGGTTTTTATGTTCAAAACTCTCATTTCATAGGTGGCTCAATGATTTGAATTCAAGTCAAGGCATGGAGGCCCAAAAACTCAAGTCAAGCCGTGCCAAGGCGTGCCAAAAGTTGCGCCAAGAACAAGCTCCTAAATGCCAAACAATCTGGAATGTTAGCCAAGGCGTGCCAGGCGGAGCCCAAATCCGCGCCAGCACCCTTGGCGCAAGAGGGCGCATACCATGTGAAGCCCAAAGCCGTGCCAAGCGATGCCCGCCCGCAAGCCTCAGCACCTAGCGCCCAAGTCCGTGCCAATCTCAGCGCCCAAAGTCGCGCCTGCCTGTGCCCATGCCTGCCTGCGCCCATCCCCGCGCACACCTCCGCACAGCAGCGCATCAAGACGCACCCAGCGATGCCCAACCCACGCCAACCTTCGAGCCAAGGGTCTAGCAAGGTGCCTCCGGGTCAAACTTGGTTAAACCCGGAAAATTCAAGCCTTTAAGGCTAATTTGACCCATTTAACCCCAATTAAACCTAATATAAATAGGACACTTCTCTCATTTTGTAAAATCCACTCTCCTCTCAACCCATGCTTGAGTTTGAGATTTATTTCTCTCTCTAGATCTTAGATTTAATTTCAAGTTTTTCCTTGGATTTGTAAGCTCAAGAAGAGTTCAAGTCATCACTTGGATTTTATTTTTGCTATTTCATTCAAGTTTGTTGTTCCTTTCCTTAATTCAAGTAAGCTTTCCTTTAATTTCATGCTTGTTCTTTAATTTCATGTTTGTTCTTCAATTTATGCATTTTGCCTTAACTCTTAGATTTATTGTTAGATTTTGTGATTTGGCTATGGAATCTAGGTGAGTGACACACCAAGATCATAGATCGAGTCCTTGATCATTTTTATTTTGAGTATTTCATATGCTTTATTTTGGTTTTTATTTTCATGCATAGTTTTATGTTAAATCCTAGATTTACTCTTCATTTCTAGTTATTTCTCGTAAAATTTTTAACTTTCACGTCAACTTTTATTGCTCTTTCCATTGATGCTTTCGATTTTCGTTATTTCGCATTATTAAGGTTTTCATGTTCATGCAAGCATAGTTTTACCATAGGTTGTTCTAGTTGTACTTTGTTGTTTCCTTACTTTTTATTGCTTATTTTCATTATTACTTGCAATTTCAATATGGCACACGTAAGAGGCATACGAAATACTTGCACTTACTTTCATAGTTACTCATAGTTTTTCATTTTACTTGCTTTATTTTCCATTTATTCTTATTTTCCTCTATTTCTCTCAAGTTATAAACTCATTGATCCTCACAATCGAATCGAATTCCGATAATACCAAGCCATGAACCCCTTTATATTTTCATCACCACTGAAATTTACTCTTCATAACCCTACTTTCTGAAATCAAACCCAATTTATATAAATAATTACAACTAGGCCTCATTTTTTAAATGATCCCTAATTAAACCCAATAGTAACCATAATTTTTGAAATCAAACCCAATTTATATATATAATTAGAATATTGCCCTATTTTTGAATTAATCCCTAACTAAATTCAAAAGTAACCCTAATTTTCGAAATCAAACTCATTTATATAAGTAATTATAATTATGACCCATTTTTTTTGAATTAATCTCCAATTAAGCTCAAAAGTAACATTGATTTTTAAAATCAAAAACAATTTTTATAAACAATTATAATCATGCCCCATTTTTTGAATTAATCCCTATTTAAACTCTAAAGTAACCCTAATCAAATTAAAATCAAATAAATAATTAAAAATATGCCCCCCTTTTTTGAATTAATCCCTAATTAAACTCAAAGTAACTCTAGTTTTTTAAATCAAACCCAATTTGTATAAATAATTACAATTAGACTCTATTTTTTAATTAATCGCTTATTAGCCCCTTTTTTGAATTAATCCCTAATTCAACCCAACATTAACACTAATATTCCAAATCTGATCTAAATTATCACAATAATTACAAATAATCCCATTTCTTGAATTAATCCCTAATTCAACCCTAAACAAATTTTAATTTTCGAAATCAACCATAATTCTAATATCTAAAGTCCAATTAACCCTAATTCAACACAAATTGAATCCTAGACACTCATTCTAAATTAAATACAAATTATACACTAATTTAATTTAGAAAGAATAACAAAAAGGTGAAAAAAATAAATTAACCTCGTGGTTAGCTTGTTAGAGAAGCGACGATTGGAGGTAGCGCGCGATGGTGGCGATCGACTGTGGGCCGGGGCGAGTAGCGATGGCAGCTTACGTAGGTGACGAGTGGCGGGGCGAGCAGAGGTGGCGAATGTGCGACAGTGGTGAGCAATGGGCAACTGTGTGGCAACGGTGGCGCCTCCATCTTCCTCTTCCCCTCGTTTTTTTTTTTGCTTTTGACGTTTTTGTTAGTGAAATGGGGGGTTGCCGATGAACTTAAGCGTCTTCGGCTCGACATGTGTTTCTTATTATTATTTGTAGTATGCCGTCGACAAGTATTTTTCTTTTATATTTAAAATTTTTCTATCATGTGGTCGGACATTCACTGTCGATATTTAGTGTCCTCGGGATGCTGTTAGCACTCCTATGGTAATTCGTGGTACAATCATTGTGCCATTTTTGAACTGATGAGAACGACATATTTTTCGGCGTTGGCGTACGTCGACGAATGTATGACATCGGTAAATGCATTCAACATTATTTTTTTAGTGGTGGTGGTCGGTGGTTGGCAATGGTTCTTGGGATTCAGAGCAATGGCTCTTGTGGCCGGGGATCCGAGCAGCAGTGGCAGTGGGACGACGATACGGACTCATCACAATCATCGGATTGGATTTTATTATATAATTCATCAATTTCTTAAACCGTCATATCATCAAAAACATAGTAGCCAGTAGTATTAGTATACAGAGAAAAACTTTCATTAGTAAATATTAGAAAAAAGATTATAAAAACGATAAGAAGAAGATTGATTATTGATAGTATTTCTTTTTCAAACTCACAACTTAAAGTTTAAAAATATAAGAGAAGAAGAAGAAGAATATAGATGAATTAGTGTGAGGATTGGTGTCGGAGAGAGAGTATTTAAAAGTGTAGAAATTATTTTAATTTTTTTAAAAAAAAGTGCCGTTTGAACTGCCGATTTTCGATTCAAACCAACCTAGTTTTTCCCAATGGCTATACTTAGCCATTGATTCCAAAGGGTCCTAGAATTAGCCGGTTTAACCGCCAGTTTTAACCGACGATTCATTAATACCTTTTTCTTCTTGGTTAAACCGCCGGTTAAAATCGACGATTCCAATTCGAATATTTTATGAACGTTATTGAACCACCAAAAATTAATTCACGATTTTAGTTCTAACCGTGAACCATGATTAATGAAACCGTTGACCTTGAAACAGAACCGAAAGTTCGCCGGTTATCAAGAATCGTATTAACATCTCAAGGGTAGGGACGACAATAGCTGACACGGCATAATAGCACGACACAAACACGACACGGTAACCGATTTGCCACCGCTACTCAAGGGTCATGTTTATTTAGCAAAAGCCTAGTTGTATAGTGTTGGGCCTGGGCCTCACTAAATGCTCCAATTGGACAAAAATCCCACTGCTATATCAAACCACACGATATCATAAAACTAGTACTAACCTCCATCTTCAAAGCCACCGGCGGCGGCGTTAAGCTCTAACTTACCATATTCGACGTCTCAGCTAAAGCTTCCCATCAGGTAAGTTATTATCTGTCTGTACGGTATATATACCATTTATTTCATATGAATATAAAAATACCTTTATTTTTTCAGTTTCTGCCGTTGTGTTTTGGTGTTTTGCTGCCCTAACCGTAGAGTAAGACCAAGTTTTACTGCTCTATCACAAAAGAATCTCGACGAGTATGATTATTGCAAGAATTATATGTTTCTGAAATGGGTTATTATTTCTTGAATTTATTTTTATTTGTTTGTTGTGAAATTTCTGTATCAGGTGCATAAAAATGTCGTCTTTAAGGAATGCCGTCCCGAGAAAAGCTCACAAGGAGCGTGCCCAGCCGTGAGTTCTTTTCCCCCTTTCCTTTTGAAAATTATATTAATTGATTGTGGGATTTGATCTTTGGACTAGTTTTACTTTTTATATTTTTTCTAATTTTCTGCTTATTTGTTTGATGCTATCTTTTTTATGTCAGTCATTCAAGGAGGAGATTTGGGCTGCTCGAAAAGCACAAGGATTATGTCGAGCGTGCGCGAGCCTATCACCAAAAGGAGCAGACTATTCAGGTATTTTTTTGTAACCCTGTATTTTCTTTTTGTTTTTTGGTTAAGTATCTCAACAATGGAATTTTAATTCATTTTTGGAGTATTATATATATATTGGTTGTACATACATTTTACAGAAACTTAAAGAAAAAGCCGCGTTTAGGAACCCTGATGAGTTCTACTTCAAGATGATTAAGACAAAAACTGTCAATGGAGTCCACAGATTGGCGTAAGATTAGATAGCAAGTCATTTCTTTATTTAATTTCAAGGTTATTTTATAGTATCGTATCCAAAAAAACATTTGCATATGTTGACTCTGATTTGTTGAATTGTGAAGGAGTGAAGCGAATAAATATACTAAGGAAGAGCTCATGTTGATGAAGACGCAAGACATTGGATATATACAGCAGAAACTTCAAACGGAAAAAAAAGTTTGTAATGTTACAGTTTTGGGCTTAGTTATTGTTTAGGAGTTTTGAGGCAGCTTTCATTCAGATTCATTTGTTTGAAGATTTTTTTTTTTCTGATGCAGAAAATCGAAAAGCTAAGTGGGATGCTGCATTGTCTTGACAACCACTCATCGAGCAAGCATGTTTATTATGTTGAAGACAGGTTAGTTGATTCAAGTCTGAAGGTTTTTTTCTTTTGACTGAGATATGGAATACGAACTGTTCAGTAGTCTGTCCCCCAATATTGTTCATCTGAATTTGTTATTTAGAAAGAAAATCCAACATGTGGTTAAGGCAAGAGATTAAAAAAAAAAAAAAGCGAAAACATTCAGTATAGACATTGTCCTTGAAGTTGCCAATAATCTGATCTAATTCAGGACCTGGTCCCAGTTTAGTTTGGTACTTGTTCATATAGAACCTTTATAACCCTGAGGTTACTCTTCAAAATGTTAATACTTAATAGTTGCACAAAAAGGGATGCTATGGCAGGTAACCAGGATTTATACCTCTTTTGAGTTGAGGTGTGATGGATAAAGCTTACTCTTTTTTTTTCCCCTCATTTATTTATTTATTACCCCCTCCTGTCACTGCCTCTTTTCGATTCCTGGTTAAAAATAGAAATTCTGAAGGTGCACAAATGTTTGTTTTTCAACTATTTGATGCAGAAGCCATAAAGTTTAGTATATAAAAACTTATTACAAACTTCCTTTGTTTGCTCGAAAAACATTTTAATCAGTAATCTTCGCTTTAGTCTTGTTGTTAGTTTGTTACTAGGACATAGTTGAGTAAGTGATCATCCCAAACCCATCAAACTCACATACAGCTCTTTGGATTCTGTTTTTGCAATTAACTGATAAAACACATATGATATAGTAAATAATCTTCACTCACATTATCAACATGCAAAAATATAACATTTGACTTAATGTTTGGTGATAAAAAGATATCACAGCTTAGTTTTGGCAGAGTAGAGGAGTTTTGTAAGAGCTGAAATCTAGTGATAGTGAATGAAGGCAACATTTAAAAGCTATAAGAACAATTTTTTTTTCTTTCTTTGTCATTCTTACTCTAAGAAATCCTTCAGTGTTGTGCAAATTTCACTTGTCATTTTCAGCATTGGCAAATGAAAATGACAAGTTCGATTTGCAGAATGGAAATGGCTTTTTGGTTGCCGGAGGGTCTCTTTGAGTAACAATGACAAAGAAAGAAAAAAAAAAGGTAAAATTGTTCTTCTAGCTTTTATATAACTCATATACTCTGCAAAAACTAAATAAACTGTGGTATCTTTTTTTTGGTTACCAGACATTATGATAAGTGTTATAATTTTGCATGTGATAATGTGAGTGAAGATATTCAATAGTGTTCCTCAATAATGAATATATATAGTTTATTCCAATTTTAGGGATGAAGCTAGAGAACAGCTAGCAAAGGTTCCGGGAGAAAGAGGAAACCCCATTTTTGAAGACTTGCCTAAGGATATCAAAAGGTAATGACACTATAATCTTTTTCTTTCCCCCCTTGTTTTTTAGAAATAGCCTCCTTTTATCGACTAGTGACTTATTTGACATTTAGTTCTGCCAAGTTGCCAAATTCAATTTGTCCAAAATGTTTTAATTTTGTGCGCATTTGGCCCGATTTTGACTGGCAATTGCTGACTTGGCATTTGAGTCGCTGACATGGACAAAAAGTTTTTGTTTTTGTTTTTGCTATTTGGCTTTTTATTAGCCATGTGGATGATGATGGATAAATTAATTAGTTAAAAAATGCCATGCATACCAATACATATTCATAGAATGCAAATATGTACAAATAAATACAAAAGTAAAAATAAAATCCAATTATAAGAAAAAAGAAGTCCATTTTTAGGGATGACTTATTTATCGACAAGTGAGTTCACTCACAAATCAATGCAGACAATTCTTATCCTCAAAAATTATGCTCTCCCTGTTTAGTTTTTCAATATCTGACTGGAATTGGAACTAATGTTGGGATCCAGTTGAAAGGGAATGCCATTCACATTTCTTGAATAAATTGCGAGCAAAATACATAAATATGGCTTATTGAACTTTTTTTAAAAAAAACTGCTTAGGTTTTTACATAATTCATTTGCAGGAAAACGGCTGCTTCGTACCGGGAACTGGAGACTAGAAAGAACCGAGTGCAAGAGCTAGAGAAAATATACATGGATATGGCCATGCAGAAAGAATTGCAGGTATCAATTAGTTTAAGCTCGATTTTAGTAACTTGTTTTTTTTTAATATATAAATTTTCTTGTAAAAGGAGCAAGTAATAATAATGTTAAAAATACTTTATTGGTACAGAAAAAGGGCAGAAAGCGCAAACTTCGCGAAGATGAAATTGTTACTCCGGTCTCGAGACCTGTGTACAAGTGGCGGCAGGAAAGAAAACGCTAAACTTAGCAAGAGTTTGTGTGTTGCTGACTGAGCATCGTATTTCTTAAGAAATACGTTCAAATTTTGAAACAAAGATTTGTCGCTGTAAAAAGGAAAGAAAAAAAAAAAATCTTGGAATGATATTTGTCATGGAATGGATAATCTGCATTTTGCAACTTATAGCATCTTTATTCCCAGTATTAATCAAGTGTTTATTTATGTTGTAATTCAAGGATTTTTTGGCCATAAGAAAAATGTTATCGAACCTTTTCTTTTTTAAATATTTTTACTCATTCATTTTGTAGTTGAATTGTCCATTTTCCCGTTTCTTGGGAGCGTTATATTTTTTTGAAAAGATAAATGATCAAATTGCCATATTAACAATTTAAGCTATGTACTGAGGTCGTCAAGAAATTTGGGCTAATTTGCACCCTTGATAGTTTATTTTCCAAACATTTGGTTAGCATCATCCCTGCAAGTGAGATCATGTTGATAATATTAAACATAATTTATGTAATTAGATTTATGTTTTTTTTTTAATATCTAGACTCTATATTTTTGAGTAAATTACATATACTACCCACTATTTATTTAATTACAAAAAAAAAAAAAAAAAAAGTTTCACTTGTAACTCTTTCAAAATTTCAAGTACTCTCTTACAAATACTCCCTTGAGGTTTATATTTTGTAATTAAACTGAACTTCAAGGATATTCCTTGTAATTAACCCTTAAATGTAAAACAAGCAGATTTCAAGAAGTTAAAACAAATGTGATGAACTTAATTTCACCTGTATGGCTCTACAAAGCTTGGGTCGAACACCAGCAATAACAAAAGGATACAATTTTCTTATCTTTGGATAAAGCCGATTCGCATACGGTCCCAGGCACACAATAATCAAATCTTATCACAAAAGCACATTCGCGTTAAGATATACGATTCGTTACATATATATGTTTCGCATCACATTTATTTTAACAACTAATTTCATTTTTTAATTAATTACAAAGACAACCCCTAAGATTTAGTCAAATTACAAAAAAAAACCAAAAAAACACCCATATATCTTACAAGTTGAGGAAAGTTGACACGTCATCAACACCGTCGTTCCATTCTACATCCCATCAGGCCCTAATCTGACCTGACCGTTCAAATCTAACAGAACATGCACCTCTAGGCCGCCATCTTTAGGCACACTAGATGGTGATTATTTACATGTAAATTAAACAATCAATTAATTAAAATCTTATTTCTTCATTTTCTCGTTCTCTTTTACTCTCTTCACTTATCTAGTTATATAAAATATTTAAAATTTATCAAACTTCTCAACTGTATATTTTTATAATTAATTCTTCCACCAATTATTTTTTATTTATATTTACTTTTTAAGATTTTGAATAAATTTGATATGTACAGAAAATTACTAATGGAAGGTTTATGAGTGTAAAACACATGATTTTGGTACAGTGCACATTGAGAAATCAAGGTTGTGAATGATATATTTAGGAGTGTCAACTATTGATGAAAATATAGCAACGTTAGTGATGGAAGAAGGTGAAGAGAGTTTGTACAAGGAGTTCACATGGATCGAGTACAAAGAAGTCAGCTTATAATCTTTGTACTCGATCTATATATGAACTCCTCGTACAAAATTTTTTCACCTTCACTAACGTTGCTATATTTTCATCGATAGTTGACCTTACGAAATAGATCATTGACATCCTTGATTTCTCACTTTCGGCCAAAATTGTCGGCCAAAACTATGTTTCACTCCTAAACCTTCTATTAGTTATCACCTGTGCATATGAAATTTACCCAAAATCTTAAGAAAAACAAAAACAAAACATAAAATTTATAGGTGGTAGAATTAACTATAAAAATTTACAATTGAGAAATTTAATTAATTTTAAATATATATTACTAAATAAGTGGACAAGCAAGAGAGAATGAAAGATAATGAGATAAAATTTTAATTGAGTAATTGATTGATTAGTTTACCTGCAAATAGCCACACCTGTGCGTAATAAATTTCTGATCCTCTCGTTACAAACTCACAGTCATCGAAATTTTCTAATCTGTACCGTGTTACGTATCAAAGTCTAACGATCGTTGAGTTTAGATCTCTGTGTTATATAAATTCACCGCGTGTTATTAATACGTGTAACGTATTTGTAGTGTTTGTGTTATATAATTTAAATAGGTGTCGAGTTTAACGTGAGATTGTTTATCTAACATTTAAAATTTACGGTGTTATATAATTTCACCACCTATCATTGACATTTATGGTGTTATGTCGTTGATGTCAAAGTTTTAGAATTTAGACACGGTTGAGTTTGGATGACGCAATTTTTAAATTCACTATCTAATATATTCTCATGAATCTCAACCAGCAGTTTGAAAATTCATAAAATCCGGAATAAGTCCATAATATACTTTAAAAATTTATACCCAGATTTATTTTTTTTCAAGAATCTTTTTACTAATTTACCAGAAGCTCTCTAGAAAATATCTGTAGAAATTTTGTAGTAGTCTTCACTAATTCTGGGTGCACAAAGTCTCTTAAAAATCCAAAACAATATTTTACTAAAATATTATAAAATTTACGAACTCTAAATAATGATTTAATAAATAGAAAAAACTTAGAAATGTTAAAACTTAATATTAAAATCATAAAAAGATATGTTATACGTTTAATAAGTATAAGAAATATAGTTTAAAACAAATATTTATTCAATAAATTTAAAAATAAAAAATAACAAACATAATGATAGTGCAAATAATAATTAAAAAAAAACTAAACTCTTAATAATCATTTACTAAATCCAAAAAAATTAAAAGAAAAAACTTAAAATGTTATAAATAATAAAATAAATTAGAAATAACTTTGAAACAAAGATTCGTCGCGAGAATTTTGCTGTAAAAAGAAAAAGGAAAAGTCGATCTTGGAAGGATACTTGTCATGGATGGATAATCTGTATTTCGCAACTTATAGCATCTTTATTTATGTTGTAATTCAAGGATTTTTCGGCCATAAGAAAAATGTTTTCGGGATCTTTTTTTAGTAGTTTTTCTTAATCATGTTTTGTTGAATTGTCCAATTTCCCTGTTATTTTTCATTTGGGAAAATTTATTCTTTACAACATGTACTTGTAGCATTTTTACGCATTACAATCTAATGGTTTTTTGTTTTTTTTTTCCTTGAATTGCAACAAAAAACCCATTAAATTACAAAGCATAATAACGTTATAAACACAAGCGGTAAAAAATATTTTTCCCTTTTCATTTCTTAGGGCGATATGTTTCATGGAACCGAATGACTAACAAACTTGCCTTTTGCAAATAATAGATAAAAAGTATATTTTTGAAAAGATAAATGAGCAAATTACATTAATATTTTAAGCTATATACCAGGCCGTGAAAGAAATTTGGGCTGATTACAAAGTACACACACATGTTCTTAAGTAAATATATGTATAAATAATAAATAAGATGATTGATTACTTCCCAAACTGGAAATTAAAAACTAGTCTTGCATCCCTTATATCATTTTGTCAGCATCAGACAATCTTTGTAACATCTCTGCAATTAAATCATCGGATAGATTTAAAAAGTATATATATATATATATATAGACATATCTAGCCTCAATCACAAATAAGGATTAGATTTTTTGGGGCAAATCACAAAAACTACCCCCAATTTATTTAATTACAAAAAAAATAAAAAAATTTCACTCATCTTTCAAACTTATAAATAGTTATGTACTCTCTGTTACATCTTACATACTCCCTTGAACTTTATATTTGCTAAAATTACTCATTATTGAGGGTGCAATTTCGTAAAATACGCTCTTTCAAGGATATTTTTTGTAAACCTAAATTGTAAGAGAAAGCTGATTATTCGTGATGTAAGTTCATAAAAAGAAAAAAAAAATGTGCTGAGCTTAATTTCACCTGTGTGACAATCAGTAAAAGACCTTGCTTGGCTCCAGCGAATATAGAGCAGATAACGTGGCATGCATCTCCTCCCAGTACAAAAAGAAACGAGATTGTCTCATATTCCAGTAATCTCTCTAATTTATAACAAAAGGTATAAAATTTAATTTTTATTGTCTAATTCCATTTTCGTATCATCTCGATAATCTGGCAGCAACATGCTCAGCAATAGCCATACTTGAAGTCAGCCCAGGTGATTCTATACCCAAAAGGTTTATAAGGCCTGGAATGCCATGAATGTCCTCTCCCTGCATGTTCAAACAAAACCGAGTTTTTTTGCTGTTACAATATGATGATGTATAACGATATGTAGCACATATCCTAAATAATGGATAAATTATTCAGCCTCAATTCACGGTATATTTTTTCCGGTAAATTACAGAAACTGCTTTCTAAGATTTGACCTAATTAAAAAAAAAGAAAAGAAAAAGAAATCCACTTATTTTTCAAAATTATATTTAGTACAGACAGCTTCAGGTGTGTATACGTTTAAGTTCTAACAATACCCCATACCATACCGGGTGCATTTTGTAAAACTGAAACAAATTAAACTGAACCTCAAGGATAACTTCTTGTAATTATTCCAAATTTGTAAGGAACTGAGCCAAGATATTGATATGCAGTTGCTGATAGAACATTTTCATGACAGCAAACACTGTACATGAGGGTGATTTTGTTTGACTAAATCCAAGAAGTTAAAGAAAAAATGGAGATGAGCTTAATTTCACCTGTACAACAAAATCAGTAGGACCCTGCATGGCTCCAGAAAGCTTGGGCCGAATACCAGCATAGCCCGGTTCCAACGATCCATCCTTCAGACACGGATAGTATTTTCTTATCTCGGGATAAAATCGATCCGCACGATCTCCAGGCACCGAATAATCAAACCTTATAACAAGAGCACATTACTGTAAGATAAACGTTTCGCAACTATTGAAAAAAATGGCACCACAAGAAAATGATTATAACACTGAATTTCGTTAATTCAACTAATTACAAAAACTACCCCTAAGGTTTAGTCTAATTACAAAAAGACCCAATAATCCTTCAAAATAGAATCTTACAAGTTGAGGAAGGCTGAAATGTCATCCACACCGTCAATCCACTCAACATCAGGACCAAATCTGATCTGGCCATTTAAATCCACAGTGACATGCACCCCTAGGCCACCATCTTCAGGTACAGGATAAATCAAATGATCGAACGGTGGATTTTTGATGTTCGACAGCGTGAAATAGCAACCGCGGGCAAAGTAGGGTTTAGGAATAATAATCCCATTGTCCAGGCCAAGGATTCGTTTGGATAGAGCTAGTGCACCTAGACCAGCAGAATTCACAACAAGCCTCGGACTAAGAATTAGATCGGGCTTTAATGGAGATTTCTCGTCCCGATTTTTAAGAGTCGGGCTTTCGGAAACGTAAAGCTGCAAACAGCCTTCTTCGTATTTACCACCGATTGCAGTAGAGCCGTAGGAGAAAATTGCTCCATGGTTCTCAGCTTCGCCCTAAATGCTATAAATCCTGTCAATATGCATACGATAACTCTAAAAATGGCACATGAAAAAGGGCTGATCAGCTTTTAGCCTAATTATAGTAGTTTTTAGTGGTTTTAAATGCCAACTTCTGCTACTGGTTTTATTTTAAAATATATGTAAAAGCACTTTTACAGCTTATTCACCAAAAAACACCCTCTTTCACTAACACTACTTTCCGATTTTCACTTCTACTACAATAAACCATTTCAATTAAAAATATTATTTTTCACAAAAAAAAAAAGGAAGCTCAAACTTGGACGTAATAAGATAAAAGCCAATACCAATAGCGATAGCATAAACGAATGGCTATCGATTATCCCAGAGGCAGAGGATAGTAAAGCTTTCGTGCAATGTAATTCCGGTTCCAATTGTTTAGCTTCTTGACCGTCCATCATCTTTAGACCTTCGACTCCATTTTCGATGCCCCGAGCCATCAACGCATTCAGCTTGGGGATTTCTGAAGATCCAGTGGCAACTATTAGCTTACCGATTTGTTTATGTGGAATATCATGTTCTTTGCAGTGTTTGTACAACAATTGCCTTCCTCTAACACATAAAAGTGCCTGCAACAAAATATATTGGATACCAATTTGTTTATTTTTTCCAGCAAAATTATCAACTAAGCTCACAATTATTTTTAAAAAGTTGCTATAATGTAATAATATTAACAAGAACAACTTTTGAATCTATAATACTATCCCAGAAAATAGAGTTAATTA
>BMAC01000024.1:2429181-2483683 GCA_014905375.1 Phtheirospermum japonicum | reverse complement strand
TATATATATATATATATACACACACACACATATATATATTATGATTGATTAAGGTTGTTATTGGTTGGGTAGACGCCGGTGATGACGTGGTGTACGACGCCGGCCGGGAGGTTTCGTCCCTCCAATAACAGTTTTTATTTTTTTTAATGATGATGGTTTTAAAAAGTTTTAAATTGTTGGGGATGGTGGTTTTGAAATGAAATGTGGTGATCGGTATGTGGATGTTATGTTTAATTAAACATAACATCCACATACCGATCACCACATATATTATGGTTAATATTGTGTACATGTGGTTGATTGGTCGATATTGTCAATTGATATTGTTGTTTTTAAATTTTATATGATTAATATAGTAAGAACAATAAGTAATTTGATTTAATTTTGTTGTTTAATTAGATTTAGTATCAAGTATGTAGTTTGATACTAATAAAATCACCATCTAAAATTAAGTTATTATTGGTTGTGCTAATAAAGTTAAATTTGATTTTGTTATGAAGATCGAGGAATTGGCTGTGCTAGTAAAATTATTCATAATTACCGACGGACATGAAATCCGTCGGTAAAATTAAATTATTATTATTTTTTATTTGATTTATTACCGACAGACATGGAGTTCGTCGGTAAACTCAAAAAATAAGATTCCCGACGGCATTTTACCGACGACTGTACACGTCAGAAATGTTGCCGGCATTCTGATATTCCATCGGCAATTGCAATTACCAATAAAGAATTCGCCGACGCCGTTGATCCATCAGTAAATCAATTACCGCCGGCTTACCAACGGATTAAGCCGTCGGCAATCCCGAGTTTTTTTGTAGTGATGAGTTTCTCTTTCTCTCTCTCTCTCTATATATATATATCTCTAAGAAGAAAATTTACGATATAATTTCACAATTTCAAACATCCTTCAATATGCACAGCAAGAAAAAATGAACACAATCCCAATCATGAATAAAGGCATATCAATAGTCATAGAAAAACAAATCAAACCATTTTAACATTAAATCTTTTTTCCATACAATAGAATATGTATAAAACTAAAAAATAGAACAATAAAAACCAAAGCCTAAATAGAGAATTATCGAGAAATTTCCTGAGGGCAAATTTGCCCTCGGTATTATCGAGGAAAATACCGAGAGATTTATCCCTCGATAAATTTCTCGCTATATCGGCGTCAATACTTGCCGTCATTATTATCGAAGAAAATACCGAGAGCATTTTTGGCCTTCAGTAATTTTGGAAAAAAACAACAAAACAAAGCCAAGTGCTCCAAAATACCTCGGTATCACCGAGGGTATTTCGATTCCCCTGGGAATACCGATGGCATTTTCAAGCCCTCGGTTTATTATTATTATTATTATTATTATTATTATTATTAATTAATTAATTAATTTCAAAATTAGCGAGGGCAAAAGTACCCTCGATTTTTATTATTTTTAAAAAATCAAGAAAAAAATAAAAAAGAAAAAGAAAAATAGCATTAAATGTAATACTAAATAAAATTATTGTAATCTCATTGTTTTTTTAAACATACCATATATTTGTTTGTTTTGTTATAAAATCACAAAAAATAAAAAATTAATTGGTTACATTGTCACGCTTTTCTAATATTTTAAAAAATAAAAATATTGAGGGCAAAAAATTTGCTCGGTATTTTTTGTTTTTCAAAATAAAATCAAAAAAAAAAAAGAAAAAGAAAAATAACATTAAATTTAATACTAAATAAACTTAAATTAATATCATTATTTTTTAAATACACCATGTGTTTGTTATTCTTGTTTTAAAATCAAAAAATATACAAATTGATCAATAATTATATTTTTTTAGTTTTTTCTAAAATAAAAAATCAAGAATAATAATAATAAAATGTAATATAATTAAATGTAATAATAAATAAAATTAATGTAATGTCATAATTTTTTTTAAATATACCATGCATTTTTTCTTCTTATTTTGAATTCACAAAGGACGTTTCTCACCCACAATGTTTTTATTTTCTTAAAAAAGTCAAGAAAATATCTAAAAAATAAAAATAACATTAATGTAATACTAAATAAACTTAATGTAATCTCGTTATTTTATAAATATACCATGTCTTTGTTTTTCTAAATTTAAAATCATAAAATATACAAAATGATTGATAATTATATATTTTTTAGTTTTTTTTAAAATAATCAATAATATCAAGAAAAAACCAAAATCAAAATAATAATAATAAAATATAATAGCATTAAATGTAATAATAAATAAAATTAATGTAATCTTACTTTTTTAAGTATATCATGTGTTAGTTTTTCTTGGTTTAAAATCACAAAAACAAAAATTGATCGATAATTATATTTTTTTAATTTTTTTTTAAATAAAAACACCGAGGGCATTTTTTCTCCTCGGTAATTACTGAGGGTATTTTTCCTCTCGATAATTACCGAGTGCAAAATACCCCCTCGATATTTTTATTTTTTTAAGAAAATAAAAAAAAATCAAGAAAAAAAAGATAAATAGCATTAAACATAATACTAAATAAAATCAATGTATTCTCACTATTATTTTTTAAATATACCATGTGTTTGTTTTTATTATTATCAAATCACAAAAAATTCAAATTGATCAATAAATAAATAAATAAATAAATAAATATATATATATAATAAAAAAAATCTAGAGAAAATCAAGATATAATAATAGAATGTAATAGAATTAAATATAATAATAATTAGAATTAATGTAATCTTATTATTCTTTGATGTTTAATTAAATTAACTAATAATCTTAGTTACATACTTACAGAATTCAAAAGGCGACACATTCTATACCCGTGTCTAAAATAATAATAATTAATTATTATTCTTAAATCATTTTATATATTAATGTTTAAACTCGTTAAGAATTATTAGTTACATACTTTGAGACATTCAAAATGTGTCATATTCTCAACTTGTGTACCATTGTACTCGTGTCTAATCAATATTTATTAATTATTAGTATATAATTTAATATTTTCATGTTTAGATTGAATACATTACTAATATTTAGTTATATACTTAGATTATTGTAAGTAACTCATATTTTATCTATATAGAATATTTAAAATTCCAAAATAAAATCATTTTAAATTATATTATCAATGTAATTTATTTAATTATTTTCATAATAAAATTTAGTTTTTGTAATTAAAATTATTTCATATGTATTTGGTCTTTAAATAAAATAACTAATTTAGATCTTATCTACTAATTAAATATGACTTATTTATATTTTATTTTTAGTAGAGTCAAAATAAAAAGAAAAGTATTAAATTAGGTAAATAGTAGGCTTGAATGACACATAAGCAAACGAAGCACCAGAATTTTTCTTTTGCTAAACGAAGCATACGAAACACACATAGGTTAGAAAGATTTTGCATTAATATATATATATATATATATATATATATATATATATATATATATATATGTTTGATGCAAAAAAAAAGATAAAAATAAAATAAATAACGGAATCAAATCACCGCAATTGACACATCCATTTTAAGGATTTTAACGTGTCTAGGTGACAATTTTCCCTATACATGTTAGCACCTCAACGGTCATAGCCTAGAATTTTCGACAAAATTACATAATTCAATACATGTATTCGAATTTCTAAAAGATATCAAACCAAAATTTAAAGATGACTATTTAGAATACTAAATTCGACAAAAATGAATACTTTGACAACAAAAAGAAATTGAAAAATATATACTTCAAAGAAAAAAAGAGATTTTGGAAATTTTAAATTAAGAAAAATGAAAGTCAACCCCAAACAAGGGCACATATATGGTGCATTCCACTTGCCTTCATTCTAGAAAGGATTTGCATTTTGATTAATTATAGTCATCGTTTATTAAATGCTTGCAAAACAAACAATCCCGAGGAAATAACAAAGTGTGGGGTTATTTGATTGCTCGTAAAGCAAGGCCAAGGAAATAAAACCAACTGCGATGTATGCTAAGCTTCTGGGGATTGTCACAAATATAGAAATGGATCGGACGGCTAATGTGCATTGAAAATGCCTTATTAGCATTAAGTTATTAAAGGTTCTTAATTAATGATACCAACAGTTAGAGACGCATTTTCGCCATAGCTAGCTCGGGGATCTGCACATGTAGGCGAGAAATATCTATCTATCTATCTATCTATCTATCTATCTTTAATACACCAACTTTCATCTCATATTATTATATACCAGTGTTCTAAAAATCGCTAGGCGGCTGCTAGGCGCCAGACCAGTGCCTAGCGCCTAGAATGCCTAGGCGAGGGGTCCAGGCGAAACCTAGAATTTGAGAATAAATACCCTGATTTATAAAATTACATCCAACCATTTAATAGTTCAACATACTACTTGCTACACAATAAAATTATGACAATTCAAAACTAAAAGTAATGATCACAAGTTATAATTCACAAGTTTAAAACTATTGTTCAATTCAAAGTCCAAAACAACATAGATGCATAAGTTCATTAGTCAAATAACAATACAATAGTATACATTACAAAATCAAAATAATCAAAAAACTAGGCCCAAAAATGACGTCGTTTTAGGATAGAAAATATTTAAAAAAAATACTGGTTTGGCGCCTAGGCGTCGACTTGGGCGCCGAGAGCACCTGGGGCGCCCAACAATTTCTTTGACCGATTTTCGAAAATCGTAGGCGGATTGGTGGCGCCTAGAGCAATTTTTAGAACATAGCTATATACTATTATTTGATTAAGTTTCACGCTTTTTCTTTCTTTATTCTTTTGCAATATATAAATGCACACATACTATATGTATTTACTAATTTCCTAGTAGTGCAGCTAGCTAGTCATCGGTCACTATAAATTAGATTTCCGATAAAGAATCAATATATTAATTCATGACCACTATTATAGGAAAATGATGAAGATAGTGGTGTAATAATTTTTCTGAATAACGTCTCATAATTCTCATAATTGGTGTGTGCGTGTGTTCATAACGTGTGTGTGATAGTGACTCTATTAATTACAAGCCCTACACAATCCTATAAGTAGAAAATAAATATATAGGCATGTTTCCATAATTATATATGTTAGAAACCTATAGTACTAAACTAGCTATTATAGTTATAGGTAACCAGTTGAGTTTTCATGCACACAACTAATTGCCTAAAAACTTGGGTGCAAGAAAGCGGTTATTTCTTCGTAAAGTCAGTTTCTTTCTGGTTTATTTATATTATTAGCGCACATACACACACATATATATGCACAACAACGCAACACTACATTTTCTTCAGTTCTATATAAATCCATATGATATCTTACTAATTATATATATACACTTTTGGCCATTTGGTACTCTTGATTAGTTTCACAAATTAGTCATGAGCTTCACAAATCTCAGAATTTATCGATCACACATAATTGGCCATATAAACATTCCGAAAAGCAGACAGAGAGTATAAGAAAAGATTTATTCATGTAACAATGAAATCCAAGCATTACTCTTATTTAATTGTCCAAGTAACAACATCTTATATATGAGTTAATTAATTTAGAGATGAACATTCCAAATAGCTCCATCACCCTCTCCACAGGCACTATGCACTTTTCGGATGACGCCACGCAATGGTTCCCCGCTAGAGATTTGAACTCGCAATCTATATAGTGAATAATTAGATTGATGAAGAAATATTTATTTAGAAAAAGAAAAAAGGTTTTGCACCTGGAGGCGTCGTGGTCGTCGACATTTTGAACTTCGAAGCCAAGCAACCATGCACCCAACGATACGTCCTCATTCGCGAATCGGTGCAAGATTCCTCTGTGTACGTACGTAGCAATTAATAATATTAAATATTAATTCCATCATAAATCATGCATGACCAATTACACTTACGAGTTGATGGATATATAAGTAGCGTAGATTTGACCGGTCGCGTGCCTGAAATATTTGTTCCCTTCTTCCCCGAATTTCCAATACTCTGGCTCATGATACTTCACTCCTCCGCACAAATTAACAAAAACAAAACTTGATTATAAGAAAAAAGGTCCTAAATAATTGAATTAACTCACTCACTTGTGAGAAAGGACAGGTCCAGACTTCATGCATCCAATATAAACCCGGGGTTTTGATCTGTGGTTAGCCAAATTGAGATGAACATCATCATCAACCTTCACATAGAATTCCGCATCCCAGATGTCGACGGCCGTGGAGAAGAACAAACGGGTTTTAGTGGAAAGACGGTTGTAGCCCTCAACGTGGTTGAGCCTCAGGAAGTCTCTGTCGGCAGCAGCAGTGCCGCTGTGCCCTATCACAAACCGCATAACCACTCCTTTCTCCTTCTCCAGCTTTCTTAAGCATCCACGTTTCTCTGAGGGAGTCTCTTCGCTTTCTGCTGCTGAAAGCTGTGTTTATTCCTATTACTACAAATGCTTTCCCATTGCCAACACTGTGATTGGATGCTCTTTTGCCTTTCTCTGCTCCATTACCATATTGCTTTTTCGCACGGCAGCCAGCTCGATATACTTTTATCTAGTGATCTGATCAAGGTTTTATTCATTATTTCCCAAAAAAACAAAAAAAATAAACTTGGTAATGTGTCTTGATGACTTCCCCCATAATATCTCCTGGATTTTCTTCGACCAATTTCTATGCAATTTAAAACAAGAAAAGTTAATTAATTAATACAAGTAACATTCGTTCTTGATAATATTAGACTTACGCGCTTGTGATCCATTTGCAACAAAGCTGGCGATGCATAGGCCGATCATAACCTTTCCTGAAACCCATTTCCCTCTCGTTTTCTTGTTAATGTGCTGCAATATTGACACCATCTCCCTATGCACCACCACCAATTAATTATGTCAAATGCTACACACACGAGCGAGCAGAATTCATAATAATAATAGTAGTAATAATAATGGAAGATATAAAAGCTTGATCAAGAAAAATCCGTCTATTATTAAGTGGAAATGGGCTTTAAATGGAACATTTTTACTTCATATAGCGTATATTTAGATGCTTTTTGCTTTTATTAGATGATGGTATGAGACTTTTGCTTGTGAGAAATGGCAGTTCAATCATGTCATTTTCATGCTCCAACTAACTCTCTGTACTTTATAAATTCAAAATACCAACCAAGTTTCAAAATCCCACTCTTTTCGCATACTTGAGAGAGAGAGGCGGAGGAAAGTTTTAATTTCGGATGGGTCGGGTCGGGTTCACCAAGTGTTAGTGATGACTAATGACTAATAATAATTGAGTGACAAGAAGCCAAAAGCCAAAGGGTAAACTAATATTTCAAACAATATCTGTTATTCTATCATTTGCAAGTTAATAACGTACTTTTCTTTTTTTTTTTTTTTCTTTAACCATTCAATATATAGGATATTTTTTATTTTTTAGCATTGTACCATTTGCATTGACTTTCTTGTCTCTATTTAACATACATTAATATCAACTCAATTGTATCGGGAAAACACAGTATTTATTAGAATTGAAAATGAGTTTTTTCCTGCTTATATTTGGTTCAGGGATACTAATAGGCATAATTTTTATCTTTTCTCTTTCAACGTAAGAGTATATTTTAAAAAAAGCATGTAAAATTTATTATTTTAACTATATTAACTAATTTACCATAAGATTAGACCCACGACTTAATTTGAGTGTAACACAAAACTGGCCCAATGTTTTAAACATCAATAAGCCCATACCAAACCTAGAATTCTCTTCTCCGCTTTAAACATTAGCAAGAGTGTGAATTGTAAACTAAAGAAAAGAAATTGATCCCTAGTGGAAAGAAATAACGTTACGTTGTAATTATATATCAATGAAAGACCGTTGTATTCTTAAAATTTAACCTTATATTTATAAACAAGAGGTTCTAATTCTTTTAATAAGATTACTTATTATCTTTCTCTCCGACAATTTATTAGGTGCACCTTGTTAGGTGAATTTTATTTTACATGATAATATATGATAGTTCTACGTTAAGATAAATGGTAGTTATACGTGATGATATATGTCAAAAATTTAGAGTTTAGTGTTTACTTTTCTATTTTAGAAATTAGTTTTACTTTGTAGGGTTTAGTATTTAATTTTTAGGGTTTAATATATCATTTTAAAGTTTAATTTTTTATTTTTTTTATTTGATTTTTCATTTTAGGGTCCCGATAAAAATCTGTCATTCTGTCAGTTATATGTGATGATATGTGGTAGTTATATGTGATAATATGTGTAAGTTATATGTGATGATATATGATAAATATTTAGAATTTAAAGTTTAATATTCAATTTAAGGGTTTAGTTTTTTATTTTAGGTATTAATCTTCCATTTAGAGTTTGACTCGAGTCGAATCTCTCGAGAAAACAACTGTTCGGAGTTTTGAATGTTTTTCTCAAATTACGAACTAAAATAAAATACATGTACAATTGGGGTTTTAAAAGATTTTGAATTGATCATTACGAACTAAAGCAATAACTGAACTAGATTAATTAAACTAATTATTCTAAACTATATTATCAACTACGAGCAGTAACGATGATTAAAATCTAATTAACGAATATAAGAGCATGAACATAAGAAATTATCACTAAGCAATGTATCATATGAATCTAAGAACGAATAACTAAGCATAAATCGAATCGCATAATAAACTAAATAAATTCAATACCCAATATCCAATATTCAAGCATGAAACGATTAAACTAATTATTAAAACTAGAATTAACTAAGAAATTAACTGAGCAATTAACTACGAAATTAACTAAGAGTTTAGAGTACTTATTGTAACTAATAAAAACAATAAAAAGCTCCAACTATTCCGGAGTTGCACGTCGATCTTGGGCGAAGATGAATCCCGAACGTGAATTCAATATTTTAGACGCGTTGTTCTTCGATCCTTGATCTCCGTCTTCAAATCTCGTTATGAGATGTGAAATTATGTTTATTATAAGCTAAAATACCCTAGGAGGTCGTGTATATGTCGTGTGTATCTCCAAAAATCCGAAGTATGGAGGGTTTATATAGATATTGCAAGTCTTGGCGCACAAGAAACCCTAAAATCCGAATTCTGGGCCGTCGCGTCGACGGTGCGTCGACAGGTCTCGGCGTCGACCCTGCCTGGGTGTGCGCGTCGGCTGGGCAGGTGCGTCGACTGACGCGGCTTGCATCGACGCAACAGAAATATGCGTCCACCTTGCGTCGACCGATGCCCCTTCAATCGACGCTTCAGAGAGTTGCGTCGGCAGGGCGTCGGCAGACGCGGATCATGGCTCGCGTCGACGCTCACGTCAGTCGACGCGACAGAGCGCCTGTCTCCATTTCTCGATCTTTTGCTACTCGTTTCACCGGAAAGCTTGTTCTTCTATTTTTGAACATCGAACTTCGTCTATTACGTGCTAAACTCTTACGGTTACTTAGCTGTAAGGTGAAAAACAAGGAAATATCACCTAATTTAATTACGATCAAAATGCGGTAAAATAAGCTGGAATTATAAAATTACGGAATTATGCTTAAATCATCCAACTTATACCAAAAATAAATAGAAAAACGTACTAAAAAGCTAATAAAAATAAGGACAAATCTATGTTAATCATTACACACCACCACTAACTCTCCATTAAACTTGGAGTTACAAGCCTTTAATTATCCAAAATACCCTTTGGATAAAAACAATAAGAAAATAATAAATTTTTTCATTATTTTCCAACAATTTGTGATCGCCCCCACCATATATTAAAATAGATAGAGAATGCCGAGAACATATCAAATAAAGAAAAATTCTTCTCATAATTTGTTAATTATTGTACAATAAACAATATTCTCAGCCTTAGGGGGAGAATAAGCAAATGTGATGGTAACAAAAAATATGAAATACATATGTCATGGTGACCAAAAATAGAAATGCATAAATATAATTCTCACAAAGTTTAAAGAAAACATGAAGTTTGTAGCAAAAATCTGCATTTAGGTTACTGACTATAAGGTTATCAATGGTTTTCAAGTTTAAAGGCTCAAACTTGAAAGTTATATAATATCCTATAAGAGGATTAAGATGGCATGCCTGAAGCATGGTAATGATTGATTCCAATATTTATCCTTTATATAGAGCAATTATTTGTGATGATCTTCTTACTAAATGTTATACTCCATTAGAGTAAACAGACATAACAAATCATAAACCCTCGAAGAGGTTCAAGTACCTGATAATTCTATAACAAAGAGATCTCGATAAGTTATGTCTATATAATTGGATCAGTCAATAAGGAAATTATTCGTCTATATTTATACTCATGTTTCAATGATAACGATGATGGTCTTTTGAATTAATTAAAAGTTATTGATACAATTGTTTGGCCAAGACTGAATATGAAATCTTATATAGATTTCTATATGTTGCACTAGAAGTCCATTCATATTAAATATGTTATCAATCATATATAAATAAAGATTTATGCTAAAAGAGCATTCTTGTACGTGGTGGATGATATTTAAACTTGAAGTTTCATTCAACCACAATATAGGATTATATCATGAATAAAATATTCCTAGAAGGATCTTGGTACTTGAAGCATATTTGTAACATTGTTATTAGATTATATTTGTAATTGATTGTATTACCATATTAGTTGGCTAGTTTATAGGAATTAATTTAGCATTAGTTGGGTATATATATACTACGAACTATTAAATCTAATCTTGCTTGAATTGAATGGTGGCATGAACCGAGGGCTCTCGACATTATCTGGACCTTTCCCCCTCGTCCCAGCACTTGAAAATGAAGAAAACCACCAGCTTTTATAGATTTTTCAAAAATAACCGCTCAAACTGCCGGAGCGTCGACGGGGTGTCAGTCGACGCGAGCCAGGCTGCCTGCGTTGACCAGGCAGTGCGTCGACTGACGGGGTTAAGATCGATGCTTCAGAACATTTGCGTCGACGGTGCGTTAGTCGAAGTGAGCCAGGCTGCACGCGTCGACCAGGCAGTGCAATCGACTGACGGGCTTAGAATCGATGCTTCAGAAGCGTTTGGCGTCGACGGTGGCGTCAGTCGACGCGGGTGTAGCGTCGACAGTGCGTCGACGGTGCGTCAGTCGACGCACCTGCATGGCTTTGGCTCGTCGCTCGTCCCGTTTTTCCTCATTTTGAGCTGAGATATTAACATTAAACAAAATTAGATTATTTCATACAAAATAAAGTAAAAACACATTAAACACCATAACGAGACGAAAAACATTAAAAAGGAAGAAAAACGATAAAAAGATAAACTTAAAACACATAAAAGCACACAACACACGATGCAAAAATACACAAAAATCACATACAAATATGTACAAATCATTCACTAAGGGTCTTCCCTTGGTGCTTTTTGATGATTTTCGTTCCAATCTCAATGTTCGTCCTCCTCCCCTTTCGATTGCGGGGGAGGATGCTCGCCACAGCACCACCGCCGTAGACATTGTCCTATCCGCCGTCCCCGCACCCTACGTCTTCCGATTAGCGCACGAACAAGAAGAAGGGAAAAGGTACTGGCCATGGACATCCCTCGCCGGCTTCGGGTATGCCTCGTCCACAGTGGCTGCAGTGGTCGCCACCTTGGCAGCCACAGTGGCAGTGGCCCTCGCCACCATGCTCGTATCCGACTATGATGTGGCCTCGTGCTCCTGCCCCGGCTTGTTCCCCCGCTCCTCAGCCGGGCCTTCTCGGTGCTCGTCCTCAAGCGTACGTAGCCTCCGACCCCCCCTCACAGACAGATGTCGAAAATGCCATGTATACGCTTGGAATCTCTCTCCAGATCGGAATTGGTACATGGACACGAGTGTTACATCCCACATGACGTCTTCCCGAGGTACACTCTCGTCTTATGTCAATTCGAGCATTAATGATGGTATTATTGTCGGTAACAGTCATTCTATTCCGATTTCTGGTTATGGTCAGTCTAGACTTCCCCACTCGTCCACTCTTGGTTTAAATAATGTTTTGCATGCTCCGGATATTGTTAGAAATTTGGTGTCTGTGAGGAAGTTTACTACTGATAATTCTGTGTCCGTTGAGTTTGATCCTTTTGGTTTTTCTGTTAACGACTTTCGGATGGGGAAGCCACGTATGAGATATGAGAGTAGAGGCCCACTTTATCCCATTACGTCTGCCATGTCGTCCTCTGAGTCAACATGCGTCACCACCACCCCTTCAATTTAGCATAATCG
Source organism: Phtheirospermum japonicum (assembly GCA_014905375.1). Taxonomy (NCBI): domain Eukaryota; kingdom Viridiplantae; phylum Streptophyta; class Magnoliopsida; order Lamiales; family Orobanchaceae; genus Phtheirospermum; species Phtheirospermum japonicum. The sequence goes on along the minus strand of BMAC01000024.1, from coordinate 2,471,483 downwards.
TTTGGGTCACCCGGGCGTTCCTGTGCTAGAGTCTCTTAGAAGAAATAATCATATTTTTTGTAATAGACAATTATCTTCAGCAGTGTGTTCTTCTTGTTCTTTGGGTAAACAAATTAGATTGCCGTTTATGGCATCTACATCTCGAACCAGTTTTCCTTTTGATATTGTTCATTGTGATGTATGGACGTCCCCTGTTTTGAGTTCTTCAGGACATCGATATTATGTTCTATTTTTGGATGATTTTACGAATTAATTATGGACCTTTCCTCTAGCTCATACTCTTGTATTTGCAACATTCTTGAAGTTCCATTCTCTTGTCAAGACACAATTTGAGAGGAATATTAAGGCTTTTCAATGTAACAATGGGAGGGAATTTGATAATAAGTCGTTCAGAGAGTTTGCTACACTTCATGGGATGATTTCTCGTTTTTCTTGTCCATACACCTCTTCCCAAAATGGTAAAGCTGAACGCCAAATTCATACTATTAATAATATGGTTCGTACCTTGCTCACTCATGGATCCGCATTGGATGTGGGTGGAGTGTAAACGTCGTAGCTCGAAGAATGGAAATCTTGAAACGTAGGAGCATACGAGTCCGTGTTCGGATAATGCAGGACAAATTGAGCATAAGAATCTTCAAGACCCGGATCATAATACCCATAAGAATCTATGCTCGAATTACAGCAATTTGAAGGACATGGGCCGGGATAGTCAAAAGCATGGGCCCATTCTTGACCGCTCGGAGCATACGGGTCATAATACGATGGAGGGACTTGACAATTGAGAGTTGGAGCGTAAGGGTCATCATATGGCGAACTAACTCGATAATTCGCCATCTTCAATCAAAATAACCTCGAGTCTTCAAAAATGTGGCTACAAAGCACAACACTCAAAAACCGAGATTAAACGTACCAAAAAGAACAAAAATAAAAAATCACAAACGAACACTAACACAAACAAACAAGTAAAAGCAAACATCAAAAATCGTAGCCTTTAGCCTTCCCCGGCAACGGCGCCAAATTTTGAATCGAACTTTTTCGCGTTTAAAAATAATGAAAAGCTCGTCCGCAAGAGAACGGAGCTATTGTAGGCGATAATCTGACTCGAGTCGAATCACAAGGAAGGCTAATCGGAAACTATTCCGGTGTTCGATTTTATGAACATTACTACGAAATAAAAAACTGAACTAAACTATACTAAACACTCGATCAAATAAAGTTTGAGGTGTTCTAACATCTACGAGTAATAAAATAAAAAGACTTTTAAAAATAATTAATAAAAGCGAGGGTCTAGTGCGCCGGAATCGTCTCCACGATCGGGGTTGTCAATCCCGATGGCTCTAAACGACCCTGAGCACACTAGACCGATACATCTAGTCAACAAGCATCATCATATTCAAAAGCATCACCAAAATCATGAACATGATCATTTCAACACATGCAGGAAATATAAACATAAATTAACAATGAGAAAAACGGTGAAAAGATTATACTAAATTACGCTATTCAAATTCAACATCAAAGTACAAAGAAATCAAAAGCTACACTATGAAACTAAATAAGAAGAGTTCAGAAACACTTATTATCTAAGAAAGCATCAGCAATCCAACGATCTTCAGCGACGAGAAGCGGCCTAGAACGTTGAACGGCATAGAAACGACGAAACTACGAACTATTAAATCTAATCTTGCTTGAATTGAATGGTGGCATGAACCGAGGGCTCTCGACATTATCTGGACCTTTCCCCCTCGTCCCAGCACTTGAAAATGAAGAAAACCACCAGCTTTTATAGATTTTTCAAAAATAACCGCTCAAACTGCCGGAGCGTCGACGGTGTGTCAGTCGACGCGAGCCAGGCTGCCTGCGTTGACCAGGCAGTGCGTCGACTGACGGGGTTAAGATCGATGCTTCAGAACATTTGCGTCGACGGTGCGTTAGTCGAAGTGAGCCAGGCTGCACGCGTCGACCAGGCAGTGCATCGACTGACGGGCTTAGAATCGATGCTTCAGAGCGTTTGCGTCGACGGTGCGTCAGTCGACGCGGGTGTAGCGTCGACAGTGCGTCGACGGTGCGTCAGTCAATGCACCTGCATGACTTTGGCTCGTCGCTCGTCCCGTTTTCCTCGTTTTGAGCTGAGATATTAACATTAAATAAAATTAGATTATTTCATACAAAATAAAGTAAAAACACATTAAACACCAAACGAGATGAAAAACATTAAAAGGAAGAAAAACGATAAAAAGATAAACCTAAAACACATAAAAGCACACAACACACGATGCAAAAATACACAAAAATCACATACAAATATGTACAAATCATTCACTAAGGGTCTTCCCTTGGTGCTTTTTGATGATTTTCGTTCCAATCTCAATGTTCGTCCTCCTCCCCTTTCGATTGCGGGGGAGTATTAGATTATATTTGTAATTAATTGTATTACCATATTAGTTGGCTAGTTTATAGGAATTAATTTAGCATTTTTTGGGTATATATATACGGGTTTGTACGCTGCATTATTCAGGGAATCAGATTCTTTCAATTGTCAATACAAAAAAACAATCGTATGCTGATGGGCAAAAAACCGTCAACATATGCTGACGGTCACTGACGGTCACGGATTTGCTGACGACTTGATGATTGGCAAAGGCCGTCAACTACTCGTCAGCATATTATTTGGGCGACAGGTTTACTGACGGACCGATGAAAGACCATGTCACAAAAATTACAATGCGTCGTTGCTTTAGGTTTTCAACTTAACAAATTAATTAATCGTATCTTGGTTAATGTTTGTCGAATTACACGACACGTGTAAATATGTACATGCTCGGTGATATCTTTCTAGTGAACCACGGGTCAAAATCACCCAAACGTGCTTAAAATGATAGTAAATATTTTACCAAACTTCAAGGGTAGTTTCATTTTTTAATTATGATGAATATTGAATTATCATTTTATAGTAACATTAAACATTGTAATTTATTTAATTTTATTGTACATAACCATCATTATAACATGAAGACTCACTCAATTATCATTATCATACGACAATTAAATAAAATATTTTTTTAAAAAAAACTTAACACATACTGTTGCAAAAAGGAGCATGCTTTGTGGCATAGATAAAGAGAACATAATTTTATTGATATTTCGATTGACAGCTAGACAAAATAACAAGATTTTATTTTATTTTAAAAAAATTACTACACAAATGTGTGTTCAATTTAGAAATGATGTACTCAGTCACTCTTTGGCCTAGTGGTGTCCCGTTGTGATTCTCTAACTCAAGATTCTCTGTCTGTTTTATTTCAAAAAAAGAAAAAAAAAAGAAGAAGAAGAAGAAGAAGAAAAAGAAGAAGAAGAAGAAGAAGAAGAAGAAGATGAAGAAGAAGAAAAGATGATTATCTTTTACTTATACATTACTCATTTCGATCCTAATTAATTAACTAAGAAATGATAATTGGTAATTTAGGAATATATAAGCATGCCCCCTTCTTCAAAGTCTTACTTTTTGATTTTCCCTCCAAGTTGGTAACTAAGCTTTCCCCATTTATTTATTTACTTTCAAATATTTAAAGGATGGATCAAATATTATGTAATGATTTTGCAGATGATACCGACTGAGTTTGTGAAAAACATGGCAAAATTGTGCTTCGAGAAGTCTTTTTGATAACTGATAATGAATATGGAAAATGTTAAAAATATTATTATTTTTCTCTTTTTTTTTTTTCAATTTTATTTAAATTAAATGAAACCGAAGGGAGTAATTTCCCCTCAGGATTTCTCGAGGGAATAGAACCCCCCTCGAGAGGAAGGCCTTCAGTAATAATAGCGGCAAATATTGATGCCGTATTTTTGAAAATTTTACCGGAAGGAGAATTACCGAAGGTATTGTCCTTCAGTAATTCTCTCGGTAATTATTCCAGTCGGTAATGCCCTCGAAATTCTCGAGGACAATATTTCCCTAGGTGTTCCCCTGGCTAAAATACTACTTTTATAGTGTAATATATATATATATATATATATATATATATATATATATATATATATATATATATATATATATATATATATATATTTATTTATTTATTTATTTATATATTGTATACGTTAGTGATGACGTGGTGTACAGTGTCTGCTGGAAGGTTTTGTCCCTCTAATAACGAATTTTAAAATTACTCTAGGATCAGTTATATTATTTCTTTCTACACTTAAACACTTACCTAAGACCCGTTTAGGATTTAATATCAAATAGAGAGTTTGATTCTAAATTCTGAATTGTCCACTTAGTTAGATAGTTTGAGTATGTGATTTTCTTAGTACGTATGTATTTTGTAGACTTGTTCTCAGGAGCACTGAAATATATGTATAATTAGAGAACTAAGGAGAGGTGCTGCCAAAATTTCCAGGTTCTCAAAATGCATAGTAAGATAATTTTATTGCTGAACACCATATTCTTGAATTGGATAGGGTTGTTATAAAAGTTCAATCCTTTTCTATATGAACCCTCATAGCGCTCGCTTATCTAATTCGCTCATCTTTATTATTAAGTACAATTAGGATATCATAGGATGATCTCTGACCATAGTTGGTAACATTTAGATTTAAAGCGAGATCGACAATAGATTTTATCGAGTCTATGTTGCCTAATCAGTCCTTTCAAGAGAAGCAGATAAAATGCATAATCTACAATTAGAGGGCAAAGATTTTTAATTACATGTCAACCTCACTATTAATGAATCGAATGAACTTGTCGATGAAGCAAAGGAGGAGATAAAAGATGAGTTTCTAACTGATGATGAAAATATGGACGAAGATGAGTTTGATGATAGCCTAGATAGTAAAAGTGTCGGTTTGGGTTAATTATAAAACTGATACATGCATATATAGTTTGAAATTATATTAATTCATTCACCCCAGTTCAATTGTGCATCTAAGCTTAAATTTAAATATTTCTTAGATGAGAGTTAGAGGTCGTGTACCTTCTTCTCTGGGTCTATCTTCGAGACATAGTTCTCTTGGTTCATCATCCTCGTCTCATCATCACTTAGAGGATGAACACGGTGATAAGATGGACTTATCAGCAAGGACTCCCCTGACCATTACAATCACCCCATCCGCTGCTAGTACATCGAGAGGCCTCATGCCACCACGTCCTGGTATGATCAAAATCTATGTCATCCCCTCGAGGTAAGTAACTTTAATATAATTTTTATTTCTAATAAATTCTTTATGTTACTATATTTCTCGAACAAATCATATATTTTACTAGGCTACTCAGTCACTCGACGGAGTTATCGATGATTCTTTGGCTAATCCACGAGAATTGTGTACACCCCGATTAGTAGAAGTACGAGCATATTCCACAGTCTCATCGCCAGTTGTGGTGGCTTGAGTTTTGGTAAATAATGTTTTCGAAAGTTGTTATATACCATATTTTTTATTAATCAAATTGTTTTATTTTGTTTTGCCGAGGCACTATTATTGGGACGCGAGTTTGTATTTTGTGGAGGTCGAACAGTGTAACTTTTATAGTTCTATGGCTAACTCGTGTCACAGTTGTCTCAACGAGGGGAAGGCAAAGTGGAGCTCACGTGCGTAGTCGAAGACATTTGGAGGAGATGGGTAGTATTGTTTGAGAAGCTAGATAATAAGAAGTAGTCCAAGCAGGCGAGGAGTAATAGGATGAGCGAGCCCGGCTGACATGGTACTGGGATATCTAAGCACAAAGTCAGGTCTCAAACTGTGATTGGTCGTGCACGTCAGCTCATAAGTATATTTAAATGTGTTTATAAATTCACCACGTAAGTAATCAGTTAATTCATAATTAGTGATAAATTAAAACATAGTTTAAATATTGTATATAGTGTGGGGATATGGGTAAGGGATCCACTGCATTCGAGTTTTTCTTGACTATGCATTAGAGATCGGACGACATATTCACTGATCCTGTATCAAAAAAGTTTTTTATAAGTATATTATTTAGATGTAATTAATATAAATATATATCTTTTATTTTTAATCCTCGTAATGGTAAATTATACATCAATCAAAATATTGCAGGAGGAGTATCAGAGATGTCTAGAGGAGAGATGTGCTTCATCACAGGATCCTATCGACATTATCGAGGATGAGGTATATCTAGATACCTTCAGAGTGAAGAAGGACCGCCGATTTGACATGGGATGCTTAGGAGGTCTTTTGGCTTTGAAAACTTACAGAGCCGGTACCTCCTCAGCTCCAGATAGCCATGTCATGGAACTCCAGACATAGATTCATACTTTTAGGTCGAGACAAACGAGAGGGTACATCAGGAGCAACTCTAGGCGATGCGCGAGGAGTTTGCTCGTGAATGGCTTGAGATGCAGGCGACTCTCCATCAGCCGGTGATGGAGGAAGTCACCGCAGCGATAAGAATACAACGTCAACGGCCTCCCTCTGATTCTCCAACTGATTCTCTAGTTGATTCTTTAGAGTAGTAGTGTTAGGAACAAAATATTTTATTAGAATATTTATGTTTGATATTTTATAAAGTGTATACATTTCATATTTAATTTTAAATTTTTTTGGGACCTGCGAATTATGTTTCTTATTTGATTTTCAATTTGTCATATAGGTATAGGTAAAAAAATTAATAAAAAATAAAATAAATTTAAAAATATAAAATATATAATGCTGACGGCAAGGAGGCCGTCTGAGGATGCTGACAGGCGTAACCCATCAGCAAAATTCTGAGATTGCTGACAAGTAGAACCCGTCACATATGCTGACATCCGTTGAACCCGTTAGCAAATGCTGACGAGTGCGGAAAGGCGACCATGGTCTTGCTGATGGGTGTTACCCGTCAGTAGGTCTTTGGTAAATGCTGACAGGTTGGATAATCCCGTTACCGATGCTAAAAATGTTGACGAGTAGTTACCGTCAGTAAAGTAATTGCTGACATGTCTGCCCGTCAGCATTCACCAATAATTTTGATGTGAATCTTATTATTATTATGATAATTTTTAAAGAATTATTGCATGCCATAACCTCATTATTGTATGGGGTAATTTTAGTATTATTGGTTGTGCTAATTTATTAACGGTGTTTGTAATTTTAGATTATTGGTTGTGATAATTTTTATCGCTGGGCATTGAACTTGTTGTGATTCTAGGGTTTCATACCTTGAGTCTAGTACTGGTCTACTCCAAATGATAACATGAATTCAATGAGATAAATTTCAAGTTAAACAGATATTAGAGCTAACCAAGATTGACGCTAAAAGTTGCTAATCTTCTAAGTGAAAAAAATATGAAATTGAAATTTTAATCGGCGATTCAATGTGGCAAACGAATTTCGATTGACTGAAACTTTATAGACCAACTTCAAATGATAACAGAAATCAATGGTATGAATTCGGGTTTAACAGACATCGGAGCTGTTAGAAATCGACCCCAAAAGTTGTTGATTTTTTTGTGTGAACAAAGTGTGAAAACTAAAACTTTGACCGGCAATTCAATTGGAAAATGACGTTCGATTGACTTGAAATTTTGCAAGTAAACTCAAAATGATAATAAATCAATGGTAAAAATTTTAGGTGAACCGGACACTGGATTTGGTAGGAATCGACGCGGTAAGTTGCTGATTTTCTATATGGAAAAGGTGTGAAAATCGAAACTTTGACCGACAATTGAACAAGCAAATAGACTCCAATTGAACTAAGATTTTGCGGTCAGACTCAAAATGACAAAAGAAAGTAATGGTAAAGATTTCACGTTAAATGGATGATGGAGCTAGCCGAAATCGGTGTGTGAAAAATGTGTGAAAATTGAAACTTTGGCCGACAAAGTCGACGGAAAATGGACTTCGATTGACTTTAAATTTTAAAGATTGACTTTGAAAAATACGGCGGAGCTAATGGCGGTGGTGATGTTGCATGTGGAGGTCAGGAAACAAAACCGACATGAACAAATTGAGGAGGAGAAATATATTGAGTGAGGTATTATCGTCGCATTATATATAAAGATATATTACATTATGTATACAGATGTATTACCGAGAAAAAAAGAGGTGATCTAATGCACCGGAAAAAAAACCAAGAAAACGGTAGTACTTAAAAAAGAAGAAGATATTTTTACTGGTCATCCCCATTATTATTATTATTATTATTATTATTATTATTATTATTATTATTATTATTATTATTATTATTATTATTATTATTATTATTATTATTATTTCACTTAAACGGTAGTACTGAAAAAAAGAAAAAAGAAAAAACCTTAAACTAATCGGCTTGAATGAAATTTTGAACCGAATAAGATGCAATATGGTGCTTTGGAATCTGGGTACTCCAAGGAACTCGTTCCGACCGGTTGGATCCGGGTCCTCTATTTCTAAACTTACCATAATACAACGTCTGCAATGCAAAATCATCTTTCCAAGGCAACCATCCATCCTTTGAAATCAGTGCCTCCAAAGTACACCGGATGAATACCGTCCTTGAATACTCTTTCCACGGCCTACCCAAGAATGTCTGAAGCAGGTTTGGGTATTTATATTTATAGTACAAATCCATATATGCCTTGGTGCCATTGATCACTGAATTCTGGAATATCCTGTCGATTGAGCAGGGTCGGTCCGGCCTTGGGCCGTCACAACATTTCGCTGTACACCGGTTTTGGGAATGAGTTGGCGCGGGGCAACTAAAATAAGGCAGTCTTGGAAGAAGGCAGCTGCGTTTCCGAATATGAAGTCGACGTTGCCTTGGATGCGACAAGACTTGTAGTACTGACGTAGGGTGTGGGCGTATAAGGTGTCTTGATACCGATAAATTCACAGTTGTCCATGACCGACTGATCGCTGTCTGATCGGAAAGCTACTGCTTGATGAGCATTAGAGCCTGCTTCGTTCTTGATTGTTAGATTGCTGGCCATAAATCTCTCACCAACAACTCCTGTACAAGCAAATGTATACAATACCATGCCATGTTAGCGATCATTTCATCCAAGTGAGATTTTTAGATCTAAAAAACTCGTTCAAACGTATATTTACTAAACAATTAAATTAGAGGAATTGACTAATCACTCCTATAAATTTGGTCAAAACCTATAATTTATGCTGAAACATCTTCCAAACACCCTTGTGTACATATTAAAAGCTATAAATTATGTATAGCTGTATTAAAAAAAAGTACACACACATATATACATATATGTAAACATTGTAATTGTTATTATACACATACATATTCAGTTTCTAAAATAAATGAAAATCATTTAATTATTGAACAAAATCTGTCCTAATTAAATAAAAAATAAGAACAACTAGAAAACAACTTATATTTATGAAATTTATTATATCTACCTTATATATTAATGCAAAATCCTCATATCCTATGTATCTGTTTTTCACGCTTTGTTAGGTTTGAAAAAAATTCTGATGGTTCGGTATTAACGAACCTAATATTTACCAAATTTAATATTTTCTTTTATATATTTCTACCTAATTTGATATTTTTTATTATTATGTTTTTCCTAATTTAATATTTTCCTTTTATTATATGTTAATTCAATATTTCATTTATCATAATTTATCTAATTCAATATATTACTTTTATTTTACTGATATAAAAAAAAATAATTAAGTCATATTCAATTAAGAAAAATCTATATAGGTTGAATTAATTTTTATTTATAATAAAAGTTGAAATAACTTTTTTTTTTTATAAATTTTAAATATTCTATTTAAAAAAAATACGAGTTATGTAAAATTATTAAAAAATAAATAAATAAATAAAAATATAAACTTAAATTTGGATGTCTAATCTTAATATAATATATTCGCATTAAAAATCTATATGAAAAAGTATTGTTATGCCAAAAGAGAGAGAGAGAGAGGGAGAGATAGATAGATAGAGAGAGAGAGAGATGACAACTACAAATAATAATAACAATTTTTTACACCTAAGAAATAAATATTAAATATAGTTTACATATCCTTATCCAATCTCAATATAATGCATTGATGAACACATTATATATCTATATGAATAGTTTAATAACTTACGTATAAAAAGGAAATAAAAAATAATATTACATATATTACAAGTTAGATATACAATATTTTTTAATTGAATTATCACTGTCTTATAAAACTTAATTTTTGATATCACATGTTCACATGCGACATGCGATTGTTATATGTTTTATAATTTTACGGGTTTTCCTTCAAATATAAATATAAGTAAGTTTTGAGGTATTTACAATTATCTAAGTATATAGCAGAATATTATTAACGAATTCAACATAACATAAAAAATATAAAATTATAAAGTAATAATAATGAATGAATATTGATTAGACACCAGTATAATGCGACAATGGTTGAAATATGACGTATTTTGAAATTCTCCAAATATGAAACTATTAGTTGTTAACGAATTCAATTTAATATCACTATATAAAAGTATCGGTAATAATAATAATAATTAATTAATAGAAATTAGACATGGGTTGAGAATTATTTAATCTTAATATTAAAATATAAAATTATTTAATAATAAAGAATAATAGTTATAAATATTGATTATGCATCAATATAAGGTTCAAATTGAGAATACAATATTTTTTGAATATTTTTATTTTTAAATTTAAAAATTCTATAATTATCATAAATAACTTTATATTTAGTTTTGATAAATCCCGTGTAACACACCAGTATTAAACTAGTATATATATATATATATATATATATATATATATATATATATATAATAACATTGATTTATTTTAATAATAATAATAATAACAAAATTAAAAAATGAACTATGTCGCAATTTGGTTGATAATATGTTAATAATAGTGACTGATGTGTTCTGTTTCTAAACACTTACCGACAGTTGCGGAGTTGTAGGTGGACATCCCTGGCTGACCTACATTCATGGATCCACTAATGACCGTTTTACCCATGCCATTCCCCCAAAACACCACGTTCTTCTTCTCCAGCGGCACCCGAACAGTCTCCTCATAAAGCCCGGCCCTGATCCGTATCACAAACCAATTTCCAGGCTCCGTGTTATTCGGGGAGGCATCCACCGCCTCCTGCACCGCCGTGTATGTGCACCCTGCACCTCTGCACACAGTCACGTTCTCCTTCAGCCCGGCCGGCACAGCACCCGACCAAGACCCGGGAGAGCGCGACAGGTGTTCCCAGAACCCATTCCTCTAGGTCAGGGGTGGGTGCAGAGCCCAGTCTTGTCGCCGTAAAAGTCATAGWTGACGATCATCCCCAGCGCGCTGCTGCTGCCCAGGATCAAAGTGGAGTTGAAGAAATCCATTCCTTGGGCCACCAAGAGGGTCCCCTTCACGTACTTGAGAGCCGACCAGCAATCGTATTGGTACACCAACGCCGCGCTCATCCATGCACGCGCCTCCTTCATCAGCTTCCGTCCCCGGGTCAGGGCCGGGCCCACCATATTGATCCGGTACTTGGAGTAGTCCAACATATCCAGGCAGCTGGTGGCCGCGTTGGACCGGTTCGGGTTCCCCCTCGAGGCGGTTAGGATCTTTTGGGCGAAGACCCGACCCTTAAGGTTCAAGGCGAATTGGATTACCTCCAAAGCGGTGGCGTTGGGAGGCAGGTTATAAATACTAGAGTGGGAAAACAAGTCTTCGCATGCTGGAGGGTCACGTGAGGCCTTGCAGGCCTCGTGGATGACTTGTTGGCTGGAGGCTAAGGACAAGGACAAGGAGAAGAAGAAGAAAAATAAGAGAAGCTTGAGAGAGATAAAATGCGGCATTGTGATATTGAATAGTATCAACTCATTTGCAACCTAAATTTCTTAATTTGTTGAATTGTTAGACGTCCAAACCCATATTATATAAGAAAAGAGAATATGTAGCTAGGTAAAATCTTCATCCCCTGGTTGATGTTCAAAATCACTCAAATGCTGAGTTGACTATAATTAAACCTATAATCAACTAAACTTGTCGTAGGCAACGAATAAGATATTTTTGAATCAATCAGCCAAAATCTATGGCATGATTAGCTTTCAATTAAATTTGAAATTTGTGTAAGAAACTTCAATTCTCATGGGTTCCATTTAATCAATAGCGGAGCCAGGAGTATAAATTTACCCGTGCTAAATTTTTGTTATAGGCACTCTAACTGTTCCCAAGTTCTAAACCTAAATTTTAAAATAAAAAGGAATTAAATAAACAAAATAAAAACCCTAAAACAACTAAACTTTCTTAAAAAACTAAAAAAAAGTAATCCTAAGAAATAATGAGATAAAAACTAAAAAAAAATTAAAATCCTAAAACCCGTAAACCTCCTAAAAACAAACCCTATAAAAAATAGATATCCCCAATATGATAAACGAAATAAAAACTAAAACAAAAAACTAAGATTTTAAAAGTTGGGCACTACCTAATGGAATTTGTTCCGATGGGTATACAATTTTTATTTTTTTTAATATTGAGAAAATAAAATAACACATAGCAATGAAAATTATAAATAAGATATAATATAATGCATGATCACCAATTCTTGGTTTAAGAAATGATTCTTTTTTGTCTCTTCGTTGAGGTTCAATTACCTAATTAAAAGTGTATATTTTATTAAAGTATAGATTAGATTGTAGATATGTTCATAAAGAAAATACAATTAAAATTATTAAATTACAATTTTGGAATTAAAATTAGGATTAAGATATGAAATAATAAATTTTAAAGGTTACACACATGGTGGATTTACCATAAACTGGACGTACAGAAAGTGGGTTACGGCGATTCGGTAGTTTCGTCATCTTTTATACTTTGTTGGAATCATTATTATTATTTTTCACAATTAGATAAGAAGACCATATTCATACACAATAGCTATATTAAATAAAAAAAGCATTCTAATTAATTAGATTAGGTACAATTAAAGCATTAAAGCATTCTTTATTTAGTTGGGTTAGATATATTTTGGTGGGTTAGTCTTTTTCCTTTTTTTTTTTTTGGTGTGAGCAGGCCCGGGCTATTGCTAATTGGGCCGGGATTTACAAATGAAAACTGATAGAACTACAAAGCAAAAAATTGGGTTACCCGGATACAGCCCGGGTGAGAGTACATGTGGCTCCGCCCTTGCATTTAATGTTATTAGGAATGTAAAAAAAGTACTCCCTTCTCAAATTATAATCTTTCTTTAATTTATTAATGTCAATTAATGATTATAAAAATTAGTGTTGGAATTAGTATATTTGTAATTGAAATGGTAAGATTTTACATTGTAATTATCAATTTTCAATTTATCATGTAGAAAATTAGTATTTCAACACTATTAATTAAAAATATGGTGAAAATGAAAAATTAATAATATATTAAATATAGGACAAACGAAAATGAATCAGCGGATTATTTTGTGGAAAGGAGGGAGTATGAAAATCAAGATCAATTGTGATGAGAGATTGACATAGGCAATTAAATATGAAAATTAAGATCACTTGTGATGAGAGATTGACATAGGCAATTAAATTAAGATCACTTGTGATGAGAGATTGACATAGGCAATTAAATATGAAAATTAAGATCACTTGTGATGAGAGATTGACATAGGCAATTGAAGCGTCAAATAATATCACGTGTCAATCAAAGTATGTGAAATTAACACTTTGGCATGAAGAGTTCTCTATTAATACAGGAAGTCAATAGTTAAGTCAATTAGTCATTTTATGGGTACTATACTTTCAATCTTTTAACCAATAATGTGTTGTTTACTTTCCCTTTTCTAAGCTACAGACGACATATTATTACCAAATATGCACTTACATCCATACTATCTATACTCATAATTAAAAATAACCAAAAAATGAAAAAAAAAAATGCTGCCAATAAAAAAAAAAATTGTTGCCATTTAAAAAAAATTGCTACGAATTTAGAAATATATCTAATACTGTCATTAGTTTTTCTCTTTTTTTAAATCTAATGTTGATCGTTCATTGTAATATCAATGATATTAATTAACTCACTTTTTTTTTGCTTTTATTTTTATTGAGAATAATAATTACTCTTTATATTCTTTTATAGCTTTTCTAAAAAATATTATTCTTTTTAAATAAGTTGAGGCGCTTTTATTAAAAAAGGAGAAAAATGTTCGAGTACATAGCAAACAATGAAAATGAGACGAAAATAAAGAAACTAGCGCTTCATAAGAAATCCCCACTTAAGAGAACTCTTTGAAACTTTGTGTAAAGGAGTAGAAATTTCGTCTTCAGTACTCCTGTTGTAACTTTTTGATACTAAAATAGTGTGCATCTAAGTGCATATTTGGTAAATGTGTAAAGGAGTAGAAATTTCGTCTTTGAAACTTTGGATATTGATAATGAAAGGAGTACTCCTGTTGTAACTTTTTGATACTAAAATATTTAATATAATTTAATTTCCTACATAATTAACAAAAAAACATTTAGGTTCTTAAAAAGAATCAAGAAAATATAAGATATTATATTTTATTTTATTCCATACTAAAGAATTAAAATTAATAAAGAGACTATTATTCTAAAAAAAAGAGTGAGTTAATTCATATCATTGATATTACAATGAAGGATCAACATTAGATTAAAAAAAAGAAAAAAAAAACTAATGACAACATTAGATATTTTTCTTAATTCGTAGCAGTTTTTTTTTTTTTTTAACTGGCAGCAGTTTTTTTAATGGTAGCAGTTTCTCTTTTTCTTTTTAATTTTTTGGTTGGTTTTAATTATGAGTATAAATAGTGTGCATCTAAGTGCATATTTGGTAAATGTGTGGCAATACATTATTGGTTATGGTACCCATAAAATGAATAAATGTAGCATAGCATTTTCCATTATTATATACTAACGTAATATCTTTGTTAACACACAGGTGTATATATAACATGTGTGTGTGTGTGTGTATATATATATATATATATATATATATATATATATATATATTACAATATTAAATGTATTAAATATACATAAGTTTTAAGGATAACTTATTAACTCTATTTACCTATCTATCGTCTTTATCATAATAAAATGTTTTCAATCATTTTCTACTTTTACTCTTGACATTGAAGGATCAGGTTACACATCAAATTCTTCTCAAAGGCACTCTTAGGAATGGCCTTTACAAAATTGACATCTAGCTCGCCATCAACCCCATCCACCTCTTTCACAAGACGAGACCCTAGTATCTTCATCACTGAGTCCAGTGGTCCAAATAAAGAAGCAGATTTACAGTTATGGCACCTTAGATTAGAGCATCCTGCCAATAATGTTTACAAAAAGTTCTCAAAACCTGTAATCTCTCCATTTGCAATAATAATAAAATTACATTTTCCACTTGTTGAGCTTGTCTTCAGGGTAAAAGCCATAAGCTACCATTTTCTCCTTCAGGAACTAAATATACAAAATCCTTTGATCTTCTACATACAGATGTATGGTGTCTTACTCCTGTCAAATCCTCGAATGAATTCTCCTACTATGTTTCTTTTATTGATCACTACACTCGATATACTTGGATCTATCTGCTAAAGCATAAATTTGATGTGCTCGCTGCCTTCACTCATCTGCAAAATCTTATTCTTACTCAGTTTCATTCTAAAATAAAATCGGTACAAAGTGATGGAGGGGGAGAATTTACAACCCTCACAAACCTGTTTCACTTCTCTGGGATACACCACAGAATCTCTTGTCCCTACACACCTGAACAAAATGGCTTTGCCGAAAGAAAACATAGACACATTGTTGAAAAAGGCCTCTCTCTCCTCTCTCACTCTCATCTACCTATCAAATACTGGGATGATACCTTTACCACTGCTGTCAATCTCATAAATCGACTACCCTCTTAAACCACTCAGTACAAAAGTCCTCATCAGCTCATACTTAATCAAATTCCCAGCTATATTAATCTTAAATCCTTTGGGTGTCTCTGTTACCCTCATCTTAGACCACTCAGTAAACATAATCTTCAGTTCAGGTCGCAACCTAGTACCTTCCTTGGTTACAGTGAACAAAGTTATAATAACCAGACATGTGATCTTTGACGAGCTCAAATTTTCATTCTCTAAGAATTCTGAACCTCACCTGCTCCAATATTCAACCATCTATTATTGGTCCTCCACCTCTTATACCTATTCCTCATACGACTACACCGTCGGATAGGTCGCCACTATCTACTACGACCTTAACATAACCACATGCGACCTCGCCACATGTGCCAGCGACCTCACCACAGTCTCATATTCAGCCTTCCATACTTGGTCCACCTCCTCTTATACAGGTTCCCCAGAATTCATATTGCGCGACCTCACCACCACCTCAAATGTTCCAATCTCCCAGTCCTCCCCATTAGCCAATCGCACTATCCTCCAGTCAATCCAGTCCCTCTACTATTCCTCTTACTATTGAATTACCAATAATGAGCTCTCCACATGATTCTCCTTTTCCCTCTGTGCCTAGTACTAATCCTTTTGCAGGTAAACACCACATGATTACAAGAGCTAAGCAGGAATTTACAAGACCAAGGTGTTGAGCGCGCAGCTCCTAGATTTCAGGGAGCCCTCCTCCTATGTTGAAGCTTTAACGCATCCCAAGTGGAAAGCAGCTACGTGTGAAGAGTATGCATCTCTCCTTAAAAACCAGACATGGTCTCTCTCTGAGCTACTTCCGGGCAAGCCATTGATTGGTTGTAAGTGGGTGTCCAAAGTGAAAACTCATGCTGATGGAACTGTTGCTCGATATAAAGCAAGACTGGTCGCCAAAAGATACAGTCAGGTGCCCGATTTTGATTTTTCTGACACTTTCAGCTCGGTTGTTAAAGCTACCACTATCCGAGTTGTGCTTTCCATCGCTTTCAACTGTCATTGGTAGGTCAAACAATTGGATGTCAATAATGCCTTTCTGCATGGCGAGCTGGACTGAGAAATACTCATGGCTCAGGAGGGTTCCAATCTTCAGAAGTGCAGATTGACGAAAGCGATTTACGGGTTTAAACAGGCTCCTCGCGCCTGGTTTGGAAAATTGCAATTGTTCTTATTGGTTTTGGTTTCTCTGCTTCCCGGCTTGATAGCTCTCTCTTCTACTCCAACACCTTCTCAGGTTGCATCTGGGTTTTAGTGTATGATGATGACATCCTCATCACAGGCAGCGACAAAGTCGGGATTTCGAAACTTATTA
The DNA here is from genome assembly GCA_014905375.1 of Phtheirospermum japonicum. NCBI lineage: Eukaryota > Viridiplantae > Streptophyta > Magnoliopsida > Lamiales > Orobanchaceae > Phtheirospermum > Phtheirospermum japonicum. The sequence continues at coordinate 2,454,316 of BMAC01000024.1, read as the reverse complement.
CTCACCTTGATTCAACTTTTTCATTAAAGAATCGCTGAACTGCATCATTTCCTTGGCATTGAGGTCTCGCACACCGCTCAGGGTCTAAATTTGAATCAAGGCAAGTACATTTTGACTCTTCCTGAAAAAGCAGGTATGGCTGGAGCTAAAGCCACCCCTACACCGATGGTTGTCTCTCCTGTCCTCTCTAAATCTCAAGGGAAACCCACTGTTGATCCAACTTTTTACAGGATTATTGTTGGAGCTCTTCAGTATATCACAATTACTCGACCTGATATTTCTTACAGCATCAACAAAGTGTGCCAATATATGCATTGTCCACTCAGCACACACTGGCGAGCTGTTAAGAGAATTCTGCGATATCTTGCCGGTACCATTCCTTATGGCATAACCTACAGTAAAAACTCATTCTTTAATATGACAGGCTTTTCGGACGCAATATTGTCTCTTGGTGTTCTAAGAAGCAGACCTCTATTCGAGGTCCAGCACCGAGGCTGAATATCGCAGTCTTACTCATGCTACTACTGAAATAATTTGGATCTGATCCTTGCTACATGAGCTTCAGATCACTCTTCCTGCTGTTCCTACAATCTGGGTCGACAATCAAAGTGATATTATTGTTGCCTCCAATCCTGTTCTCCATGCTCGTACGAAGCACTTTGAATTAGATCTTCACTTTGTTCGCGACCTCATTGCGAAGAGATTGCTGCAGGTTCGGTTTGTCCCTTCTATTGATCAGACTGCCGATGTCTTCACCAAACCGCTATCTCATCAATTCTTTGCTCGGCATCGGAACAAGCTCTCTGTTGTTCCTATCTCCGCCCTCGAATTGAGGGGTGATAATAGAGAGCGACCTGATAAGTTCAGGTTGCCTGGTCATATAATGCTTGGCGATCTAAAGATGAGTGCAGCACCAGGTCGCAAGGCTGACGACCAGAATAGAGAGCGACCTGATAAGTTCAGGACGACTAGTCTTATAATGCCTGACGACCGAGAGACCTGATAAGTTTAGGACGACTAGTCATATAATGCCTGACGACATGAGGATGAGTGCAGCACCAGGTTACAAGGTTGGCGACCTCTCAGGTTGTACGAGAGGTCGCCCAGAGGTCGTACGTACAACTATCAATGGGTTTCACATGAGGACAACCTACCCTATGTCAGTTGATGATATTAGTCCTAATCCAGTACATCCGCCTGTCAGGATGTACTGTAGCAATAGTGACCACACGATTTGAAGAAGTGTACTGTAGCAATCTTAAACACATATTTTAGGGTTACATTTGTCTTACATGATACTATAAATAGTGGCAACATTCCCTGATGTAATTATAGAAATATGATTGAATGAAATCTCAGAAAAGTTGAATACTAAATATGTCTTCAAATATGAGTTCTTTACTTTCTTTCATTTACCATCAAGTTCTTTAGCCCAGTTTTAGGACTGTTTGCCCCCTCTGTTATCTCAAACACGCTACTTTTAACCTCTCTCTCTCACACACTCGGTCCTCACATCAATACACACCATTGTGGAGTGAAAACTTCAGGTCAATCAGAAGATGACGTAGCAGATCGGAAGGTGAGGAGCTTGGACCAATCGACGAAGGAAGCGGTGGAGTCGGAGTGGAGATGGGGTGAGGATAGTGTGGGTGAAGAGCGAGTAGGCTACGATACGAATGAAAGGGGGAAGCATAATGTTAGGGTTAAGGTAGAAGGCACTAGTGCAAAAAAGTCGATTAGAGGCGCTGCATAAGTGACGGTTCAAAGAGGAACCGCTGCAAAATGTGTAAAGGTGGCGCTTATTAGCAAAGAACCGTCACTTATAAAAATAAAAAATTTCATCTGGGTGGCGGTTATTGAATACCAACCGCCACTAATAATAGTAAAAGAGGCGGTTGCTTTAGGAAGCGGCTCTAATAAAAAACAACCGGGTTACGGTTTAGCAAGGAAGCGTCACCAAGAATAACTAGGTGGCGGTTCTTTAATGAAGCGTCACTTACATAGCGCCACCAATACTGCGATCGGGTGACGCTTAAGCGTCACCAATAACTATTAGAGGCGCTTGCAAATTACAACCGCTACTTATAAGCTAAAATAGAACTAAAAATCCTTATTCCAAACTAAACTAATAATCTTAATTCATTGGTCTCCACCGCCGATTCCCGTTCCTCAAAATCATCACCCTCCCAGAAGAAGAAAAAACCAGAAGAGAAGAAAGATAAACCCATCAAAATCAAAGAATTCAGATACAAAGATCTTGAATTAGCCACACACAAGCAACTTCTCAGACGCGAAGCTCTTAGGCAGAGGCAGACATGGCCTCGTCTAAAAATTCGTCCTCCGCAATGGCAACCTCGTCGCCGTCAAAAAACCCTCCCAAAAAACCCCAATTTTCGTAAACCCTGACGGATTCGAAAAGGAAGTCGACATTTTATCCAATCTCCAGAGCCCTAAAATCATCAACCTGGTTGGTTTCACGAAAAATGAATCCCGAGATCATCTTCTGGTCGTCGAGTTAATGATTAAAGGCACTCTCTACGATGTTCTCCATTCGAGCCCCAGGCGGCCTGAGGACGGAGGGTAAAATTGGCATTACAAACTGCCAAAGCCATCGAAACCCTCCATTCCTCGAATATGCTCGTGATTCATCGCGATATCATTTGAGCTTGCCTGTCAAACAGTGTGCAACTGTACGCAGTGAGTTGTTCTTGGCGTTTAGGAAATGGATAAAGGCATTTTTGTCAATGACAGATTATTCATGGAGAGGTTCAAATAGCTCCTTTTGGATAACCTTCGACTCCAAAGACTGTCATTAGTAAAACAGTCGTAATGGCTCTGGGAAAACAACTCAAGCTCCTTCAACTGGAAAACTAGCTTTCAGCTTGAAACAAAAGTCGAAACTCGCCGCACCCCCTGTTAAGTCTGATGAGGATGAAGATGAAGATGATAAGGATGCTGGAGATTCCTCAGATGATGGGCCGGTGAAGCGGATGAAGTTGGGCCATCTTGGTGCTTCTGATCAGTTAACTAGACAAGTTGATGTTGGTAATTACTATTTTGCCCATCTATTGTATAAGTGCTACATCTGATGAAGTTAAGTACGGTTGCATATCTTTTGTGCATTTAATGGTTTTCCTTTCCTTTAGGGTATATTCAATAAAAAATGGAAAAGGCCATTTTACATTATTCCTTTATTTTCTCTGTTTCCACCTTCATTTTACATGATTTTTGGACTGACTTTGTTCATCTATTAGAATAGAGAGAAATGAATGTTGTATAGATCGAAATAAAAAGCTTGGATCATTAGGTTCTGATCTTTCTTGTGCCCAGACTTTCAGATCATTGCTTTCAATAAATGGAACTATACTTGAAGTCACTTCTTGAATTGTTGACTTTCTAAACTTGAATGAATTTAGAAAAAAAAAACTCTCTTCGGAAATCATTACACGATTGTGTCGAATTACTTGAGACAATAATCATTTAACTTATTTTGTAATATTGGACGCAGGTACGAACAATTCGCACGAGCTCCATATCCCTCCTCGGAAAATGTTGCTCAACAATAAGCAAGACGAGCACCGTGGCTATGTTGCTGCTGCTGCTGATGATGGGCACATGCCTTATTACTGGAATTATTGAGATATATTTACCTGGCTATGTAAGCTTGCTTCATAAGATGCATGATGTGCGATTTCGAAATAGGAAAAACGGGCTTCAATATTAATAAATAAGAAGAGGAAAAAAAGTGGCTAGCTAACGTTAATTGGACTTGTATTTTGTAGGATCTGCAGAGTTTGTCTGCCCATGTTTTGATGTCTTTTGCGCAACAGAATATGATAATGTTCCGTTCTAAGAATAATGTGTGAAATAGTGAAATGAAATGTTTACCTACATGTTCGACATTTCATTCTTTTTTTTCATTTTTTTAAGTTATGCTTATATTGTTGAGATGTAAGATGAGTCAAGTTTGATCCCAGTGGCAGTTCGGTTTATCGTAGAACAAATAATGTATATATTTGGTTGAAGTTTTATTACGAAAAAGAGTCTAGTGTACTGTTGTAATTTCATCCGTATAGAGATCTAATTTGGTGTAATTACAAAATAATGTATATATTTGGTGTACATTTCATCCGTATAGAGATCTAATATATGCAATTTTTCTCTTTTTACTTTTTTTTATTACCCTTAAGGTGATAAATACTTGAATTTCTCCGTAGGTTGGCTATTTATTTGAGGGGTGCTGGTGGCTTCTCAAAATCATCCCAACCTCTCTCTTCAATGTCTGGCACTCAGTTTAAACATTAATGTACATTTACCAAGTCTACATCATCATGCTTCCTGTAATTATTTAATTTCAATTGAAAAGAAATTCAAAGGTATTCTATAATTTCCCTCTTCCAAATTCTATTTCTCAAGCAACATAGGAACAATAATTGATTCAACAGTGAGCAGAAGCAAATGTATGGCTTTTCTCAACTTCTCTATGTAATTCTGCTCAACCATATTGAGAAAAAAGTGAGAAAATATAGCTATTCACTTATATTGTCTTATTTTTGCACCAGGTTTGTGGACAATTTGAAGGGTTATGCTGTACGAGCACTAGTCAACGCCGTTGACCACCTCAGTACCGTTTTTTTTTAATAAAGTGCAAAAAATATATTAAAAAAGGAAAAAAAGATAGGGGGGGGCGAGTCCCCTACACGACCAGTTGAACACAGATAGAATATTGGGGGGCCGAATCCCCTACAGGGCCAAACATACACTAAAAAGTTCTTCAAATGACTCTTCTAGATGCTCGGGAGCATAATCCGAAAGAGGCAAAACATTAATCAGAATCTTCAATGTCAGACCACCGTAAACCAGCAGCCATAGACATAATTTGATGAGGAATAGAGGGCCCTATCTCATCGAGTGTAGACTCGTGACAGGGGTGGCTCGCTATGATCTTGTCCTTAGCTTTTTGTAAAAGAGATTTGGGCTCAGTTTTGGGGTCATATATTGCGAGGGTACGATTAGATGGGGTTACTGGGGCAGACGAAGCGAGAGAGTTAGTCCCATGGATTGGAGCTCGGGTGCCACGCACGGCACCTCTGGCTAAAATACTGCCGATAATGGGAGGTAACGAAGTAGTGGGTTTAGGAAAAGAGTCCCCAACCGAGGGGGGTGAGGAAACGGGAACAACAGAGGGGTGAGAAACAGGAGCAGCAGTGGGTTTAGGAAAAGAGTTTCCAGAAATGTGGTCTAATGGAGGCTCCGAAGAGAGGGTAGTCGGAGACTCTGAATCGATGTCAGACTGCAAAGCATTAAAAGCATTAGATGTCGTAAGGGGGGGCTGACTGGGGTATATAGTGGGTCGAGGATCCGTAGGGGTACGGGCCTTAACCTCTGAAGGGTCCGTGCGTCGGCGGCGTCTGCTGTTAACCGTTCGCCAATCATCCTCGTTAGCATTCTGCGCGTTACAGGATTTGTAGGAGGGGCAAGAACCAACCAAGTGTCCAACCGTTTTGCAAAAGGAGCAAAAATTTGGCAAGTTCTCATACCCAATGGAGATGTGCCCGTAGAAACCCTCACGCTCGATCATGACCGTCTCTTGCAGGGTATGCTCAAGGTTGAGCTCAACCAAAACGCGAACAAAGTGGCCCACCGAGCCATTAAGAGATCGCTCGTCAATTTGTAAAGGGGTACCAACGACTCTGGCGATATTAAAGATGAAAGAGTGATCCCAGTATTTAATAGGTAGTTTGTAGATGCGAATCCATACCTGAGACGAGGCCGAGGGGACCTTGTATGGGTTGAAGTCTGGGGTCCAGGGGAGTAGTCGGATAGAACTCGAGCCAAACTTCCAAATGTGTCTGGCGAACGCACGTGCCTTGTCATTGGCCGAGGAGTGGGAGAGAGGCATGGGTTGGCCCACCTCACAACCCAACATACCCAGGCGCTTTATCCCCCAGCCCAGCATCTTTTCCAGGCCCAGGTGGCCCCCTATAGTGCCCCTCTTCTTGGTTCAGCCAATCTTGGGCCCAAGCCCATGCCTCTCTCCCACTCCTCACTTGTCCACGGTGACCCACTTCGCAACCCGGGCCCGGCTGCCCATCCCGTTTCCCTACCCGCCCTTTCTCCACCTCCTGCTTTGACCTTGGTGGCCCCCCCCGATTAAAAAAGGGGAATTTTTTTCTGTCACTATAGACGAATTCCGCTACCAAAATCGCGTTTTGAAGTTTCTTGAATCCCTCATAGGCCATATTTTTCAACCTAAAGGCTCGAAACCTTTATCGCTCGAAGACTGCAAAGCCACCTTGACCCCTTCTTGGAAAACCACCGCTTCGTGGAGTTTTGTCCCGCTTGAGAAGGTTTTTTTCAGCATCTCTTTCTCCTTGACCACCTCAGTACCGTTGGTTACAAGTTGAGCGATAAAATATAACTTGTTTAACTTGGTAGATTTAGGAGTGATAAAATATGGTTGGGAACCTTTGCCTTCTTGATCTTGCTTCAATTTTGTGGATTTTTGGGTCACATGTGTAAAGACTAATAAACTTGAGGTGTCTCACTTGTTTGCATTTGGAAAAAAACATTTATGTTTCGGGTTGAAAGGCAAGACAAATGAAGTTGTTAAATTGCTTTGCTAATTCGGATATGAAATGTGGGTTATTATTATTATTATTGTTATTGTTGTTGTTGTTGTTGTTATTATTATTATTATTATTATTATTATTATTATTATTGGTTCTTCTGGGCTTAATCTCTCTAGTGTTCATTTCCAGATCTAAAACACGTGAAGAAATAGCAGCTGATGCTGCACATGTGAACCTAAGAAGCCGATGCCCATATTTTTATGAATTAGGGTGTAAGCTTGCACTACTGTAACTTTCTTTTTACCCCTTTGGTTATTTTCGACTGAAAATAATATAATATAAAATGAAACTCTAAAAAATATTTATCCATGTGTTTTTGTGACTCCGTCGAGACTGTTCGCGAAAAAATACGTTCTCAAGAATAGCGTTACGAATGAGATAGTGATAAAGCACCTTAACGGGGAGCAAGAGGTTGTTGAGAAGAATTTTCGTGATGAGGTGACGAATGCTGAGCTGGAGGTTTAGCAAGAGGATATGATGCCGCTGCTCGAGTGGTTTGCTAACGAGTATCGGCGGTTTGGGTGCACGTTCCAGTTGGATGTTAGGGCGTTTGATGAGGTTTCTGACGATGGAGGGGAACTTTAAGAGAACTCGGAATAGGAATTAGCCATCGTCTCTGGTCCCGGTGCAGGGATGGAGGGGAATTTCAAACTTGCGGTTTACATTTGATTTGGTAAAGTGCTGAATTACAAAACTACCCTTATGGTTTAATTGATTTTAAAACTTGCGATTTGCTTATGGAAACGAATAATGATCTTGTTATCTCATTTATTTCTTTTTCATAATTTGAGTAGTTAATCATTTTTTTCTAATTGGATTAACATAATAAAGCAAGCGTTTGATTCAAGAAGTCATTGTTGGCTTAATTGTATTTTTTTTTCTTGTAAAATTGTGATGTAAAATATTTTTTTAAGTATATTGAATGCTTTTGTTAACATTTGATGTTGATTAATTTTAATTTCATGAAATATGAATCAAATTGCAATTGTTTGGTATTTATAGTTTAGGATGAGGATTGATAAAATAGAATGGGCATTTATTTTTTTTTAATTATTATTGTGGAATCTAGATGGGTTATATTCAAACCGATGTTAATGTTCTTTTTGTCAACGACATCAATTTCTCAAGAAACCGATGTTATTTCTTAGTAATTATTGGTGACGCTTCGTAGTTAAGAAGCGCCACCCGCTTTCTGTTTTAAGCGGCGGTTCTCAGATAAGAACTGCCACCAAGTTCTTTTTTGGCGTCGTTTTCAACCAAATTTCAATATTGTTTAGGGATTGTTCGGCCACCAGATTTAGAATTCCAGTGTTTCCCTTTTTCCTTTTTTTTACTATACATAACAATAAGTCTAGACTAAACAATATTCTCCGTAGCAATAAAATTATAATTTTGAAGTTTTAGGTCATTACTTTCCTAATTTTACATTTACTTATATGTCTTTTATTAATGATTATGTACATAAATTTAATAAATCTTTTTATTTATAAAAAACGAGATTAAATGAAATAATTAGGGGATTGAATTTCCAGATGACCGCATTTTTCATGATTTGAATTAGAGGGTTTCATTCGTCAATCCCTTCTTATTCGAAATCTCTCACGAATGCTTGGCTCTCCTTTGGTAATAAAGAAGATAATTATTATTCTATTTACTGCTTCTCATTTTTCTACGAAAAGTGAACTCATGTGTTTTGATCGATTTGACTCTTCTTTTGCTAATTGTTGTTTGTTGTGTTTTGACATTATATGTGTACTGAATCTTAGTATGCAGACAGGATTTTAAAATTTTGAAAGGTGCATTATAATGTTGTTGTAGGAATTTGGACTTTTGTGATTCCCATTATGTTGGGTTACTAAAAAAATCAAATCTAGTTGTTATTTTAGAAAAGACGAGCTCTGTATTAATTGGAGAACCAAAAAGGATATTGGTGATGGTATCAATAGAAACTACATAAGTTCCCGCTGATGATGTTTCATGCTTGTTTCATCACTATTGTGTATCCCAGTGATTGGATCTTTAGTTTGATTGGTTGTCCTTTAGAAACTACATGTTTAGTTTGTTTACCATTTCTGTCTTTTTGAGGTTAAATGACAAGTTTGAGGTCTTATGTGATGGAATGTTCTGCAATAACTTGGTAGCTTTGCCTGTTGTTTTCTTGCATCCCATTTTGTGGTGGCGAGGTGTTTGGATAGCTTTGAAAGATTATTGGGATAAATTTTTTTTGCCCCCAATGTATACACTTTTTTTCACTTTACCCCCCAAAGTATTTTTTATTTCACTTTGTCCCTTGATGTACAAAAATTTTTGACTTTACCCCCCAAACTTTATTTCCGGTAGAATATTCCTTATAGATTCCATCGACGAGCAGCTGAGGGGTAAAGTGAAAGAATCTTATAATTTGGGGGTAAAGTGCAAAAAATCTTATAGTTTAGGGGGCAAATTAAAATAATATAAATATTAAAATTTTGTTTTAAAATTTTATATTTGAAAAGGAGATATAATTTTTATCTTATACCCACACACACACAGTTGTCAATACAATTCCAAATTAAAAAAAAAGCCATAAATTTCCAATTAATATTTATAAGTTTCTAAATATAAATATTGTCAATACATCTTTTATATTATTAATTATTAAACACATGACTAAGTATTATGTCAATTATTATGATACGAAAAATAAAATTATCATTCGATCTTATTATTTGTATAAAAAGTGTGATTAAATACTATATTAATCATGAGTGCATTAATTATTATATATGATTATAATTATCGAATGATTAATATAATTAAAATCTTATAATATCAAGATTTTAATTATGTTAATTACTGGATAATTACAATCTTATATAATAATGTACTCATGATTAATATAGTATTTAATCACACTTTGTATACAAATAATGATATCGAATGATAATTTTATTTTTCGTATCATAATATTTAAAATATGTATTGACAATATTTATATTTAGAAAATTATAAATATTAATTGAAAATTTATATTTTTTTTATTAATATGAAATTGTATCAACAACTTTGTGTGTGTGTGTGTATAAGATAAAAGTTATATGTCTTTCTCAAATATAAAACTTTAAAATAAAATTTTAATATTTATATTATTTTAATTTGCCCCCCAAACTATAAGATTTTTTGCACTTTACCCCCAAACTATAAGATTCTTTCACTTTGCCCCCCAACTGCCCCCTATAAGGAATATTCCGCCAAAAATAAAGTTTGGGGGGCAACGTCGAAAACTATTGTAAATTGGGGATAAAGTGGAACAAAAAATACTTCGGGGGCCAAAGTGAGAAAAACTGCATACATTGGGGGGCAAAAAAAAATTATCCCAATATTATTTTTTGAGACCATATTTTGAATATTACATTATTATCAAGCCTCTATAAAATGTTAATTTCAGTGTTCCACACAATGTTGATGGTGGTTTTGTTTTGTTTTGTTTTGTTTCATTTCTCCACGTCTAACTTTGGTTTGATGAGAATTATTAGAAACAATAACAAGTTATTCATTTTTTGTGTTGTTATTCATTAATATTGACTGACCATTTAGTTGCAATGTGAGAGAGATACTAAGGGTGCGATTGGATATCCTTTTGGTTCCTTTCATTTCGTTTTGCTAGAAAATAGTGAAAAAAATATTTTAGGGAGATGCATTTTTTTTGGTGAAATAATGATTGGGTGTAATTTATATGATTTTTATAACTGACTGGATATAGAATTTTGTAAAATTATTTTTATTCGGGCCCACACATCTTATTAAATACATTTCACACATTTTCTTAATATTTTTCCTCTGCATTTCACACAGTCACACCCCTCAACGCCGCCCGATTTAGCTCCGTCATCGACCGGGCCGCCGCATTGGGCCTTCTCATCCCTCTCCTCTAAATACGGTTCCCGGCCGAGCAAGCGGGCCTACCACCGGGCTCCGAAAGCGCATACTAGTCACACCCCTCAACGTCGCCCGATTCAGCCCCGTCATCGATCGGGCCACCGCCTCGGGCCTTCTCATCCCTCCCCTCTAAATCCGATTCCCGGCCGAGCAAGCGGGCCTGCCACCGGGCTGCGAAAGCGAATACTATCTCCCATTTTATCACCTAATCTGAAACTTCTTCGTCGCCATCAACATGCTCCAGAAGCCTCTGGAAGAGCCTCTCCTACTTTGACTCCTCCGGCGAGCTCTAGACCGTCTCCGTCTCCGACCTCACCTCCAACAAAAAAAAACATCATCCTCGCCGTCCCCGACACGTACACCCCCTCCTGCTCGCTGAAGCACCTCCCCGACTTCGTCGAGAAAGCCGCCGAACTCAAGGCCAAGGGGTTCACATCATTGCCGGCATCTCGGTCAATGATTCACCATGAGCTATCTACATACAACAATTTGGAAAAATAAGTTTGAAACGAAGAAAAGTCGGCAAACCCACAAGAACCCCGCCACTTCCTTCTTAAGTCGGAGCCCAGCCGTTCTCACAGCCGTCGTCGCCCCAATTGTCACTGCCCTCGCCGGAGCCAACGTCGTGGAGAAATTGAAGTAGGATGATTCGCTGACGGGACCCGAATAGTAAATACCGACCCGCGTCGTTGCCGGAGGTTTTGCCCGATTGCCGATTTCCGTTCTTGGAGAAGAAAGGGCCGGTCGATTTCCTTTATCACTGATTTTATGTGTTTGGAAAAGGAAGGGGATAAGAAACGGGCAACGAAAAAAAGAAAGGAGAAAAGGAAAGAGGGAGTGGGATAAAAAAAATGTTTGACGAAAAAAAATAGTATTAATATCCATTCACTTTTTCTCTTTTGGCTAGATGAGTAAAAAAAGATCTTTTGGCTTCCAAGCGTTGCCTAAGTTTTTATTTATTTGTGAAGGTATCGGTATAAAATTGTAGTGATGTGATGTGCTGCAGTGAGTTACTAGTCTCTGTCTAGAGTTGTATCTAAACAACATCCATTTCTAATACCTGAGTAAGTTACTCGTTGTCTACTCACAAAGTATTCAAAATTTATTTAACGAGAACATATGGTTTTCTTTTTTTTTTTCTCAGTAAATAAATTTAATAGATCAAAAGTTAACATACAAAGTATGCAGGCATGACCACCGAAGGGTTACAACAAAATATGCAACTGATCCTAAAGTCCTTCAACATGCATCTAAATAAGAAGATCTATCTAGACGGTGTGAGCACACCTAACCTGTCTCATGATCCTAGAAAAATAAAGGAAACTGCCATGCAATCCCTAAACTAGAAGCTACATCAAAATACAAAAGGAGATGACAAGCAAGCTAAGCAACAAGGGGGGTGATGCTAAGCTGGCTCATGCACTTGATTCTTCTTCTTCCTCCTTGTCTTCGTCTTGACTTGGATGAAGTCTGTATCGTATGAATACTCTGCAGGTAAATCAAGGGTTTCGTCAACTTCTCGGTCAGGCCTGCTTGCTTGGAGATGCCTCATCGCGTCGATTGGTGCCCTTGACAATGGCCAGACTCGTGAGTTGCCCTTTTTCAGCTTCTTGAGGTGCAACATCTTTGCCAATGCCTTGTGTTGCACCTCTTCTATCAGCTTGCCCTTATCAGGTCCCTTACTAGGTGTCTACTCCGGATGGTTTATTCTTAGGAGCAGCAACCTAGGTGTCTACTGGCTTGCTCGCATGTGATGGTTTGGGAGCAGGTGTCATGGTCGGGCATCGGGTCATAGTGTGGCCAAAAGCATACACGTGGTTCATAATTGAGGCTTAAAATCATACTCAATCGCTTGCTCCCTAATTTTGTCTCCAGGGAGCTGCATCGTAACCAATGTAGGTAGCTTGACGACAACATCAACCTCCACAAGGACTCGAGCAAAAGACACTCTTTCATTTTGACACGTAAGCATGTCCGTTGCAATCGGTGTCCCTACTTTTGAGATAATTCTGCTTAATATTTCCTCATTCCATCAGTCGAGTGGAAGCCCGGGCAGCGTAATCCACACCGAGATGTATCAAAAGACATTCTCATCAAACTCGAAACACTGGGGCATATTTTTCAGCATAAGAGTTTGCCCAAAAAATGAGTAAGGCCCACGAAGCAAGACTTGCTCACGATGTTCATCTTTTTCAAATTTGAACACAATCCAGTCGGAATTATGAACAAAGAACTTGAAAGGCACTTTCCATGAGTTGAAAAGCATCGTGAGAGCTTGTTTACCTGGGGATTTCGAAGCGAAATGACGCGCCATGCAAAAGCCCCGTGCTTTTTCAACATCATCAAGCATGTTGACATCAATTTTCACCATATCTCCATCATCTGGAAAAAGGCGCAGCTTCATTCCACTTGAATGGCTCGATTTTCAACCATGGAGACCCATGATTTATTCTGTGACGATTTCGAAGCAGTCGGGCGGAACTCGGGGCAGTTGGGTCGGCGCTTTTTCCCTTGTTCTTTTTCGTCTCGGAAGGCACGCGCATAGGGGCATGAGCGTGCTCATGAACAGTGCACGGATTGCACTGTTCATCGTCTTCCTCAACTAGTTCAGACAATTCATCATACACCTTGCGTGCGTCCAAAAACTGCTCTAAAATCGGAGTGACTTGTAAGTCTCCATCCAACTCCAAGGCGTTCCCATCATCCTCAGCACTTCCAACAACATCTTTCTCATTAATTTTTACATTACGAGGGTTGGCCACGCTTACCTCTTTGCTTGAAATTTTCGAAGGTGTTGCAGCAGGTTTAGGCTTGCGTCTCGCAGAGCCTATGGACTTAGGGGTGTTAGGCTCACTCCCACTTGTCTCCTCGGTCGATTCCTCGCTGCTGTTATCATCTTCGGACAAATACTCGGCAGTCTCATCATTTTCTGCACTTGCTACAGTATTTCCTGAGTTCAATGGTGCAAGTGGGGGAAAATCATCCTGGTGCAATGGGCTGGACGAATTTGCAGGTTGATTGTTCGATCAGTGCGAGCCCGTCCCGGTCCAACCTGGGAAATGCATACGCTTGAAATTGCCTCGCCCACCTCCGGGTCCTCGCCACCATCCCGATCCACGTCCGCCCCTTCCAGAATAATTTCTGGGCATGATTTTTGGTGCTTAAGTTTCTACAAGTTTCTGAGTTTTCTCCTTAATGTTCCCTTGTTTTATTTAATGTGTCGGGGTTTTCTTCTTATTTTCTCAACTCGATGGCCACATTAAATTTATCTTGATGGGGATATGGTTTGGAGTACATATATGGTCTATTCAATCAAAGAATCACCAATGCAAATGATTGGCGAGAGTGCATGTTAACACACACCTAAAGTGCCTACGTTCCGCTTGCAGCCACATTTCTTCAAGTGTTTGAAGGTTCTCGATTATGCAGTGATTTTCTGGACAATTAAATCGAAATTTTTACACTTAATTTTTTTATTGAAAATAAAAGTTCGTCCGCAAGAGAATGGAGAAGTTGTAAGTGGTAAGTTTGACTTGAGTCGAATCTCTCGAGAAAGACTAACCGGAAGCAGTTTTTGTATTTGATTTCACGAATGAGAAATAAGGAAAAAGCTTATTCTAAACACTCGATCAAGTTTTGGTTTGAAAGTTTTAATAACTAAGACAATGATTTAAACGGAAGGCAATGAAATCAAAATCTTTGAAAAGATTAAGAAAATGGGGGTCTAGGACTGTAGAATCGTCTCCACGATCAATTGACATTTTATCGAACACTTAATCTAAAAATTGGGGTTGTCTATCCCAACTTGTAGATTAAACACCCAACAATCCCAATTGATGGTTATAAACGATTCTAGGCACTAGACCGATAACCAACAATCATCACCAAATTCAATAGCACAAATCCAAAACGAACAAGAACACGATTAAACATAAAAAAGTTTGAAGAAAGCAACAATGGAGCTTTGAATAACAATATTGATTATTATATAAATTTCTAAGAATCAATCCATGAGAAATCGCAAGAAACACAACTACGAATCAAGAACATCACAAATCCACAAGAAAATTCATAATCAAAACAAATAAGAAATTCGAATAGTAAAAGCAAGGAAATGAAAGCTTACTGATTAATAATGGAGAATTTCAACGTTCAAACGAGAAATACGTTAATCTAGACTAATCTACATGGGAATTTGTGAAGAAGAAAATGGAAAAATTGAAGAAGAGAATGAAAAACAACCTTGGGTTTGTCAAACCCTGGGAGTTTCAGAGCTTGTTTTCGAAAAATGAAATATTTTATTTATAAGGGTGAAGTGAGGGCACAATAGTCATTTTTCCCAAAATGGCCAAAAATTTTCTGACCATCGATGCTGGAAAATAGTCCTGTCAATGGCGTGGCGACTCGGCATCGACAGTGCGTCAATGCATGCATCGATCGATGGTTGTGTTTCGCGGGTTCGAGTCGTGTTTTCGTCAAATCGAGACAGTTGTGGTCCTCGGAAACGCTCCTAGGCTTGATCGACTGTCCTAAAACAAACAAAAGCAAAATAACATAAAAATCTACAAAAAGTAAAAGAGAAATACGGAAAGTATTAAAAAGACGACAAATGCTAAGAAAATGAAAAAGAAGAAAATACGAGACAAAATACGACTAAAACCCGACTAAAGCACACACGACAAGACACAAAAAATATATAAAAATCACACACAAATATGTACAAATCAACAATTTTCAAAGATATATAAGATCTGCAAAAAAAAAAACAAAAAAAAAAAAAACAAAAAAAAACCCACCACAAATAAGAGAAATGATACTAACTAATACGGAAGAAATAAAATAAATAAAAATATATAATCACATTACATTCCTTATTATTAAACATCCGATCTATTAGTGTTTGAAGATCTGCCAAAAAATCCAACCACAAATCAGAGAAATGATACTAATTAATACGAAAGAAAATAAAAAAAATTAATCCCATTACATTCCTTATTATTAAACATCCGATCTACAAAAAAAGTCCAACAATACATTCCTTATTATTAAATGTCCTTATTATTGAAGGTTCTCGATTATGCAATAACTTTCTGGACAATCTTAAAAGATATATAAGATCTACAAAAAAACAAAACCAAGAATCAGAAAAATATTTGTAATTACTACGAAACAAAAAAATATATAATTAATCCATATTGACGATCTATTTCTCCAAGTGTATGAAACCGCACATCTAGGAAAAATGATTTCAAACCGCATATCGGAAAACTAATTTGGATAAAAGCAGATCGAGATTTATAACAAATCGAAAAACCCAAATTAATCAATACGAAAGCAAACACAAATAGATCGAACAAACCTAATTGAAATAGAAAAAAGATCGAAAAATTGCAATCGATTTTCATGTCAGCAGATTTTTATCCATTTGAAATCGATGTAGAAGTTCATGTCAGCAGATCGAAAAAAATAAATCAAAAAATTAATAGAAAAATGACTGCGGCGAGAGAGGGCCGATTAGATGACTGCGGCGAGAGAGGATCGATTGGATATATACAAACCCTAGGTTTGTAGTGGAAATGAAATATGGAAAAAAAAATTGTTATTTATACTGAGGCTAAAAGTCCCCCAAAAGGAAACATTTAACACAAACCATTAGAAGCTGACAACTCACTATCCGAACCTATCAATTACCAACAACATTAACAATTAGGGTTGATGGGCTATAAATAATGGCACTTCCAAAGTAAAGCCCATTTTTTTGCCCAAATTTAATTTTCTATTTTCAAATGGTTGAGGGTTTATATAAATATATATCTCACTTATATATTAAACGAAAAGATTACTATTTATGCATACTTCTGAAATTCTAGAGATTTCAAAACTTACTAATTTATAGGAGTTCATATCTACTTAATTTGATATATTTCCTTTTATTATATTTTTTCTAATTTAATATTTTCCTTTTTATTACATCTTGCCTTATTTGATAGTTTTCTTTTCATTATTTTTTTTTGCCTAATACGATATTTTCTTTTATTCTTCTAATATAAAAATATAAAAAGTCATATATAACTAGAGAGAAATAATCTAAATTAGCTATTTTAATTACAAGATAATTACTTATAAGACAGTTTTAATGGCAAAGAATTTTAATTGTGAAAATAAGAGAATATATCTATCTATCTATCTATCTATCTATCTATCTATATTTATAATAAAAGTTAAAATAAGAATTATTATTTGAATTTCAAATATAAAATATAAGTAAATTACGAGTTATTAGCAATAATCTAAGTATGTAACTAAATATTATGAAATCCAATCTGAACATAAAAAATATAAAATTATATAATAATTATTAATAAAATTAATTGGACACTGGTACAAATACGGGTTGAGAATATACATCATTTGAATTTTGTAAATATGTAACTAAAATTATTAATCAATTTAACCTAAATATTTGAATATAAAATTAATTAATCATATTAATTAATTAATAGAGTTAGACAAGTGTTGATACTGTTCTAAGTATGTAAATAAATTTATTAATGAGTTTAATCTAAATATTAAAATATAAAATTATTTAACAATAAATAATAATAGTTAATAAATAGTGTTTAACCTTTACTACAAGCCACGAGCAAGAGTTGAGAATGCATTATCTTTTGAATTTTTTATTTTTACATTTAAACTCTATATTGATCACAAATATTTTTTAGAGAATGCCTCCCAATCTATCGCATTTTTTTTTCTAGTTGGTTTCTAAAATATAAATTTTGATAAATTGGCTCATACTATCAGTTTTATAGCAAAAACAAAAAAGTGGCTGCAAAACTGTTTATGCAACATAAAGTTTTGTTTTGGGGGTTTGGAGGTATTATTGACGTTAGTTTGAGCTGAAATTTGTGGTATCTCAAAAAATGAGAGAAATCCAATGAAACCAATGAAAGTTGGAACGGAGCACCAGAAGTTGGTAAATAAATGTACAATTTTGTAATTAGGGGTTGGAGTTTCGGAGGGGTTATCGACATCAGATGAGGTTGAGATTTTATGTGGAGACTCTAAGAAATGAGATGAATCCAACGAGGCACGGGAAGTAGGTTTACCGGAGCAATCTTTCAGTTTTATGATTCTTTCAAAAAATTGAAAGATTGCCCCGATAAACCTACATACGGTACTCCATTATCGATGTCGGTAGTTTTGTTTGACTTCACTCATTTTCTAGAGCCACCACATAAAATTTCAACTCATTCGAAGACGATAACCCCTCCGAAATCATAAGCCTAGTTATAAAATTGTACATTTATTCACCAACTTCCGGTACTCCATTCTGGCTTTTATTTGTTCCATTAGATTCCTCTCTTTTTTTTTTTTTTTTTTGAGTCATCATGTAGAATCTTCAGTTTAAACCGATGTCAATAACCCCGCCAAAACCAAAAATATTTTTTCTCGAGTAAAAGATTTTTCGGCCACTTTTATGCCGGAAAACTAATACTAAGAGGTAATTTGTCAAAATTTTATATATCACGAGATATTTTAGAAAAAATTATTTTAAAAGGCAAACGAAAAAAACATAATAGATTTGGAGGAAGAAAAAATCCCTATTTTTATATTAATTTTTTTTGATAAATTTTGTATAACACACGTATGTTAAACTAGTATTTATATAACTTACGTGATATGTAACAACAATTTTCATTAGTTATATCGTTCCTTGCGATGAATTCAAATATGAATGATTAGGTGCATCTTAAGTATTACTTTGATCTTGATAATATTATGTAGTGATCTATGAAGGCACTGATACGAATACAGGATACTGGTAACGATACGATACGGGTACGCAAATACGTCATGTGTTAAAATTTTAAGGATACGGGTACGGATATATATATATATATATATATATATATATATATATATATATATATATATATATATATATATATAGTTGTATTAACTAAAAAAACTAAAATTTCATAAATATTTAAATTTCAAATGTGATAAGTTTAAAAAATACATGAAACAAGTAAATTATTTAACAATAAAAAAATATTTTATTTTTTTCCTGAAACCTATAAATATTTGTACTATCTCTCACAATTTGTGGTTTCATATTAGGATGAATTAAAATTCTTATTACGTTTTATTCATTAAATCCAGGAGTTGAGACGGTCAAAATTTTCTTTAAAACACTGACACTTTATGGGTACGTATTGATACGTGTTCACAGAAGTGTCGTATCCAGTAAGTATCCAGTGCGGGTAGTAAAAGTATCCGTGCTTCATAGGCAGTGATACACTGGTACATAAATTAACAAAGTCAGCCAAAGAAATGAAAATTTATTGTGTAGAAATAGCTGGGGGAGTTGTGTGTGGAAACATGGGTTGGGCCGGCGAGGGCAGATTTCAACAAGATTTTGTGCTTAAATATGATCAAAATAATCCACAATATCATCGATCAATATATTCAAGAGACTAAAAATAATTCGAAGTAGAAAGTTATTAGACGAAGAGATTCGCAAGTTGAAGTCCAAATGACTAATGAGCACTCTAGCTTCTAGCAATTGATTTGACAACATGCATGGATATCGGTAGAGATAAAATAATAATGTACATAACCTTATAATTAAACTTATAAATATATAATACTAATATTTTTTTAATTTATTACTCCCTCCATCTCACAAATATAGTCAAATATTTCATTTTCTTTCATTCCACAAATATAATCCAGTTATCACATTTAACACATCATTAATTTTTTTATTTCGACACATACCCTTAATTCATATTTTTTGAAACACCAATTCATTTCTTGGTCAATGGAATATTAATGACAACAATGCGAATTTTTATTATTTCAATATAAATTTACTAATTATAACACTAACTTCTTAAATTATTAATTGACATTCATAAATTCGAGAATGGCAAAATTGAAAAATAATATGTAAATTAATATCTTAATTATATAAACTACCAATTTTTTAATTTGTGTGATATTAACCGTAAGACTATTAATATGGGATGGAGGGGATATTGTTTTTAATTAATTTTTATATTTAGATTTATTTTTTAATAAAATATATATAATTATTATATATTAAAAAAATTATTTTGGGTCGACTCGACCAATCCGTGATGGGGCGATCCGATCCAACCATTGGAGTGGAACGTGTGCGGGTTCTCTAATACCCGGCCTGACCCGACCCATGAAAATCTTGAACATTCTCAAGCAAAGACGAATCGCTTTCACGCTCTCTGAGTGTCCGCCCACAATAGGTGCGTGCATGCACGCCCCTCAAATCCAGTGGAGATAATTTGTTTTTTCTGCGGCTCTGCCACAATTGTTTGACCGTAATGGTCCACCTTTTTGGGCAAGACTCTTGTCAGGCCGGACTAATGGATTATTCGTTAGGCCAAAATTTTATACCGCTACATTATATTACAAAAACCAATATATTATAGTAAAAAGTCAATGCATCATAATGCTAATAGAAAACCAATACATCATAATACGGGTAAGATATTTATAAAAATCCAATACTTTTGAGTATAAAAACCAATACATCATAGTTAAAAAATTAATACATTAGAGTATCGGGTCAGATGGCCTAATGGGTCATGACCCGTCAATCTGGCCTAACGCAAGTCTTTGCCCAACTTTTTAGTTTTGGGTTTTTTCTATTCCGTTTTTCCTTTTAAGATTTTTTTTAACTACTGTTTTTGGTTTAAATTCATTTGCTCTTAAATTGTTTTATTCACGTATAAGTATAAATAAGAAATATTAATTAATATCGACTAGTTTTATTAAAAAAAATTATCTTCATAAAATCACCCCTATATATTAATGCAAAATCCTACTAATCTATATGACTGCTTCGTATGCTTCGTTTGAAAAATAAAAAATATTGGTGCTTCGTTTACTTATGTATCATCCGAACCTAATATTACCTAATTTAATATTTCTTTTATTATACCTTACCTAATTTAACTTTTTTATTATATTCTTCCTTATACAACACTTTCATTTGATTCTTCTAATATAAAAATATAAATAAGTCATGTATAATTAGTAGATGAGATCTAAATTAGTTATTTTAATTAAAAAAACAAACTACATATGAAGTAATTTTAAATATAAAAAAAATTTTATTATGAAAATAATTAAATAAATTTTATTGATAATAAAATTCAAAATAATTTTATTTTTGAAGTTTCAAATATTCTATATAGGTAAAATATGAGTTATTTACAATATTCTAAGTATGTAACCAAATATTAGTAATTTATTCAATCTAAATACAAAATATTAAATTATATACTAATAATTAATAAACATTGATTAAACACTAGTACAATGTGACACGGTTTGAGAGTATGCCATCTTTTGAATATCTCAAAGTATGTAACTAATAATTATTAACGAGTTTATTCTAAATATTAAATAATTTAATAATAATAATTAATAAAATAGATATTAGACGGGTTTAAAATGTGACACCTTTTGGATTTTTGTAAGTATGTAATTAATATTATTAATGAATTTAATTTAAATATCAAATACAAAATTATTTAATATTTATAGTAATTAAGAAATAGATTAGACATGTAAGAATACATTATTTTAATTTTTTATTTTAAATTTAAAATTCTGTAATTATCAAAAATATTTTTTATATTTATCTTTTGATAAGTCCCGTGTAATACANAATACATTATTTTAATTTTTTATTTTAAATTTAAAATTCTGTAATTATCAAAAATATTTTTTATATTTATCTTTTGATAAGTCCCGTGTAATACATGAGTGTTAAACAAGTATATATTAATGCAAAAAATCATTCTAATCTATGTGTCTGATTTGTATGCTTCGCTTGGATAATAAAATATTTTAATGCTTCAGTTGCTAATATGTCATCCGAGTCAAATATATACCTAATTTAATATTTTTCTTTTATTGTATCTTTCATAATCTAATATTTAATATTTTATTATATTTAGCCTAACGTAATAGTTTTTTTTTATTATATTTTATGTAATTCAATAATTTTCTTTTATACACCTAATATAAAAATATAAATAAGTAGTATATAATTAGTAGAAGAATCTAAATTAATTATTTTAATTAAAAGATTAATTATATATGAAATAATTTTAATTAAAAAATAAACTTATTTATGAAAATAATTAAATATATTGTATTTATAATAAAACTTGAATAATTTACTTTTTAAATTTTAAATATTCTATATAGGTAAATTATGATATATTTGCAATAATTGGGGTCTGTAACTAAATATTATTAATGAATCCAATGTAAATATAAAAATATAAAATTATATAATAACTAATTAATTAATTAATATTTATTAGAGACGGGTTTTTCAAAGTATGTAACTATAATTATTAACAAAATTAATCTAAACATAATAACATAAAATGAGTTAATAATAATTAATTAATAGATTAGAGACGGGTTGATAATGTGATATTTTTGAATTTTTATAAGTATGTAAATATAATTATTAACGAAATTAATCTAAATATTAAAATATAATATTAATTAATAATTATAATAATTAATAAATTGAACAGAGCACGAGAACACATCTTTTCAATTTTTTATTTTAAATCTAAAACTTTATAATTTCACAAATATTCTTTGTATTTAGTTTATTATTGTTTTTATAGTTTTCGTGGTGTTGAAATAAATCAACGGGTTCATGACTTGGTATTATCGGAATTCGATTCGATTGAAGGTTTCAATGTGTTTCAAGCTTTGAAAATAGAAGGAAAATAAAAATAAAGCAATTAAAATATCTAACTATCCTAAGAAATGAAAGAGCAAGTGGGTAGAATGCCTCATCGGATGCCTCAAATATAAAATGTAAAGCAATAAAGGAAATAAGCAAGAAAATTCAAAGTTTCACCAAGTACAAGCATGCAAGCACAAGGTACAACTATGCATAAAATCCTAAAAAATTCAAATTAACAAAAGTTGAAAGCATGAATGAATAAAGCAATAAAAGTTGACATGAAAGTTAAAAACTTTATGGAAAATAACAAGCAACCAAGAGTAGATCTAAGATTCAAGCTAAAACTATGCATGAAAATAAAAATCAAAATAAAGCATAGGAAAAACTCAAAATCAAGATGATCCAAGAGCTGATGTATGATCTAGATGTATCACTCATCTTGATTCCATAGCCAATTCATATGTTTCATCATGAATTCAAGGCGCTAAGGCTAAAAGTATGAAATGAAGAAAAATGCATGAAACATATGAAATTACTTGAAATTAAACAAATCAAGGACTTGATCTATGATCTAAATGTGTCACTCAACTAGGATTCATAGCCAATTCACAAGATCAAGCACAAMTTCTAATACCTAGGGCAAAAAGCATAAAACAAATGAAGAAGAAAGCATGAAATTAAAAGAAAGCTTACTAGAATTAAAGAGAGGATCCAAAAGCTTGATTGAAATTGCAAGGAATTAAAGATTCAAGGGAGTACTTGAATCCTTCTTGAGCTTACAAACCCAAGGCAAAAAGTTTGAAAATTAAATCTAGAGAGAGAAAATTAAGTCCCAAACCCAAGCTTGGGTTGGGAGGAAGTGTCTTTTTTATAATATGAGAGTTGTAGTCTATTTATACTAATTTTAATTGGGTTTAAATGGGCCAAATTAGCCAAAAAGGCTTGAAATTCTCAATTTTGACCAAGGTTGACCAGGTCTGGCCAAGTTTGACCCGGATTTGACCTTGTGGCGAGCTCTGGCGAGCGTTGGCTAGCGCTGACAAGTGCTGGAAGGAGGGGCTTGGCGCCTGCTGGCAAGTGCTGGAAGGGATTGGCTTGCCTTGTCATGCGCTGGCATGGGGCACTGCTGGGTGCTGGCTTGTGCTGGCTCAGCTTGGCACGTCCTGACTACCATTACAGAATATTTTGGCATTTTAAATCTAGTTTTTGGCCCACTCTGGCATGTCTTGGCGCAGCTTGGCTTGTATTTTGGCCCTTGATCGAGGATTTCTTAGCGCTTTAAGAATCGTCTTCGCAATAGTACGGAGTCGATTGTAGATGCGGCAAGTTGTCCCGAGTCGTGTCTCTCAAGGATGGATGTAATCGGCTTTCGGTTTCTCAGTTGTTCTTATCGTCGGTTTTGATTAAACTAATTTAACCTAGGAAAGCGATAGTCGTTGTTCGGTTTTTATAACTAAGAGTTAAATTGAAACTTAAGAATTAAAAACATTAAAACAAATAAAGGAAATTAAGCTTAAAATAAAAACGATCAATCTAAACTTAATCAACTATTAAAACTTAATAATTTGAAATTAGGAAAATGGAGGGAAAATTAAAGTCAACTTATTTGAATAAGTCAAAATAAGTACTTAGCATTAATCAAGGGCTTAAAGAGGAAGATCTTAATAAACTTTTACAAACTTAGAATTTGATTACAACTTTATAACTTAAAAGCATAAGTCCATAAGCTAGAAAGCTATAAAATAAAGATAGGGATTTTGAAAGATCAAAACAACCACAAAGCAAGAATCAATCTTCAATACAAGATCAAGATAAAATAACATGGAAATGAAACTATATTAAAGGAAAGAGTTTACCAAATGTACTTGATTACACAAAAGCTTGAATGAGAAAAGCTTGAAAGCTGAATGATTCTTCAAAAAGGGAACTTAAAGCAAAACTTGAACATTAAACAACTAAGATCTAAGCTTGATTAATCTATAACTAATTACTAGGAATTATAGAAATTAAAATAAGTAAAAATATGAAAGGGAGATTGTTTTTCTGGTTTTGGAGAGCTTCCTTGGGGAAGAAAGCTGTAGGAGCAAGTTGGTCTCATTGAAATGACGTCTGAGTGATTAAATCCTCAAAATTTCTGCTTTTCAGTCGATCCACTGAAAAAGCAGCCGATCGACTGGCAGTCGATCGATTATGTCGGCAGTCGATCGACTGCGATATCAAAACGGCCTGGAGCCCTGGAATTCGGTCGATCTTCGGAGGACACAGTCGATCGACATCAGTCGATCGGCCAAGTAGGCAGTCGATCGACTGCAATGTCCAAAATGCAAAAAGTCGCTTGAATTCAGTCGATTTTGGGGGTTCAGTCGATCGACCATATATGCAGTCGATCGATTGAACATCCAGTCGGTCGACTGGATTCCAGCGCCCGTCTCGATTTCTCGTTCTTTTCGCATCCGCCGGTTTATCGAACCTCGTTCGTTGCGCTTCCTTGCTTTGTCCGTCCATTCTCGAGTCGAGTATCAACGATCCCAAACGAGCGTAGGCGCCGCTTGGACGTCCTACGACCAAGAAAAATGGAAAAGTGAAAAACTACGAAAATTACTAATAAAACGTACAAAAACTAAGAAAATCTAGAAATACGAAAAACGGCCAACCCGACTCCTAATGCAACAAAAAGCAAGCGAAAAACACACAACGTGAAACAAAAATGGTAATGAATATATGTATAAAAAGATGCAAATCAACCACCCCACACTTAGAACGGTTGCTTGTCCTCAAGCAAAACTAACATATATTTACAAAATTACCCCCGACCAACCCT
>BMAC01000024.1:2398873-2417461 GCA_014905375.1 Phtheirospermum japonicum | reverse complement strand
AGCTATAAAATGAAGATAGGGATTTTGAAAGATCAAAACAACCACAAAGCAAGAATCAATCTTCAATACAAGATCAAGATAAAATAACATGGAAATGAAACTATATTAAAGGAAAGAGTTTACCAAATGTACTTGATTACACAAAAGCTTGAATGAGAAAAGCTTGAAAGCTGAATGATTCTTCAAAAAGGGAACTTAAAGCAAAGCTTGAACATTAAACAACTAAGATCTAAGCTTGATTAATCTATAACTAATTACTTGGAATTATAGAAATTAAAATAAGTAAAAATATGAAAAGGAGATTGTTTTTCTGGTTTTGGAGAGCTTCCTTGGGGAAGAAAGCTGCAGGAGCAAGTTCGTCTCATTGAAATGACGTCTGAGTGATTAAATCTTCAAAATTTCTGCTTTTCAGTCGATCGACTGAAAAAGCAGTCGATCGACTGGCAGTCGATCGATYATGTCGGCAGTCAATCGACTGCGATGTCAAAACGGCCTGGAGCCCTGGAATTCGGTCGATCTTCGGAGGACCCAGTCGATCGACAGCAGTCGATAGGCCAAGTAGGCAGTCGATCGACTGCAATGTCCAAAATGCAAAAAGTCGCTGGAATTCAGTCGATTTTGGGGGTTCAGTCGATCGACCATATATGCAGTCGATCGACTGAACATCCAGTCGGTCGACTGGATTCCAGCGCCCGGCTCGATTTCTCGTTCTTTTCGCATCCGCTGGTTTATCGAACTTCGTTCGTTGCGCTTCCTTTCTTTGTCCGTCCATTCCCGAGTCGAGTATCAACGATCCCAAATGAGCGTGGGCCCCGCTTGGACGTCCTATGGCCAAGAAAAACRGAAAMGTGAAAAWCTAYRAAAATTAMTAAYAAAACGTACAAAAACTAAGAAAATCTAGAAATACGAAAAACGGCCAACCCGACTCCTAAAGCAACAAAAAGCAAGCTAAAAACACACAACGTGAAACAAAAACGGTAATGAAAATATGTACAAAAAGATGCAAATCAACCCTCAATTTCTCCACCTTTAAAATTAGGAATCTTAAACATAAAAACCCAAGAATTATGCCAAACCTCAAGGTAATTGAACCAATTAACCCATTAAAATATAAAATTAGCAAGAAACTTGAAAAATAATAAAATAAGAAAATCGACTCAAAACTACTAAAACCAATATAAAAATCTATCTAAAAATACAAATAAAAATACAACAATTACATGTAAAACAATTATAAATCCCGTGTAATACACGGGTGCTAAACTAGTAACTGTATATAGATGTATTGAAATATAAATAAATTAAAAAAAAATTAGAGCAATGTGTGGTACCCTAAAAAGGGGTATTCAAAAGTTTATTGATAAATGAGATTTGTGTTTAGAGATGGTTAAGTTCCTCCTGCAATGCATGGGTTCGTCGTGTTCGATTGAACGAATTATATTGTATATGGAGTATTAATATTTATGCAAATATAACAATGTACAATACAAATTTCGAACTAATCAAAGTTGAATCACTATAAGCAGCAAGCCCCTTAACTTAAGTGTTGAGAAATTATTCGCAATAATTCTTTTTTGGTAGTTTGCCTTTCTTAGAGTTTTTGTTTTATTAGGACTCTAGATTTCTTACCTAAGGTAATATTAGGACTTTATTTAATTACCGTAGTTTAGCTAAACTTGTCCATCAAGTTTAGGAGTCCTTATTTTTATAAATAGACTGGTTGAAGCAAAGGAAGGAGACGGACGTAAAACAGAGAAGGAACGTACGCAAGACAGTGAACGAAATCAGAGAATAAGGTTCGACGATTTCAAGAAGCAAGAACGCAGAGTATCAGTCATACTTGGAGCTGGAATTTAGATCAAGAGTTCTTCGACGTTACGTAACCAACGAACGAGAATATATCTTACAGCAACAAGTATTT
The DNA here is from genome assembly GCA_014905375.1 of Phtheirospermum japonicum. Taxonomy (NCBI): domain Eukaryota; kingdom Viridiplantae; phylum Streptophyta; class Magnoliopsida; order Lamiales; family Orobanchaceae; genus Phtheirospermum; species Phtheirospermum japonicum. Next base: position 2,415,540 of record BMAC01000024.1, on the reverse strand, counting down.
TCGTATCGAGTTTGATACAATTATTTTCATATATTACTTAGTACTTTATAATTGATCTTTGAACGATAAGTAATATAGTTTTCGGGTTTGTATACCCAAATCCGTAAGAACGTTTTCTTATGGGCTAAAAGTTTTATCTCTGTGTTTAATTTATTTTATCCGCTGCGTTTATTTTTATCTGCTTTTCAAACTGTTCAGTAAACTGATGTTGGAACTGGTGTTATATCACCAGTCACAACATCTGCTTTCTGCATAAGAAATTTTATTTTCTTTAAAATTGAAGAACTACAAAACTACAATTGGTATCAGAGCAGGTACTTGACACTAAGTATTTCGATCCTTGTTTTGTAGAACTAATTTGATGGACGCTCATGGAATTCCAAGACCTCCAATTCTCAACGGGGAGAACTATTCTCTCTGGAAACAAAGGATGCGCTGGTTTATCAAAAACATTGATGAACGAGCCTGGAGATCTGTTCTTGTTGGTTGGGAAAAGCCTCGAGTCACGGATGCTGAAGGTGACATGATAATCAAGAGAGAACAAGACTGGACGGCTGACGAGATAGCCCTGGCCAACTGGAACTCCAAAATTATTAACACCCTGTGTAGTTTTGTTGATATGAACTACTACACGGTTATCCAAAATTGTGAATCGGCGAAAGATGCTTGGGATGCCCTCCAAAGGGTATGCGAAGGGACTCCGAGTGTGAGGAAATCACGCCTGCGAATGCTAACCTCTACGTTTGAATCCATGAGAATGGATGAAAAGGAGTTTATTGTAAGCTATGCCATGAGGTTGTCGGACATAGCAAATGAATGTGGAAATCTTGGCGAGGCCGTATCCAACTCACGTTTTGTTGGAAAACTGCTAAGATCTATTTCAAAGAAGTACAGTATGAAGGTGGTCGCCATTGAAGAATCCAAAGATACTGACAATCTCAACTTTGATGAGTTGGTAGGTTCGCTAAAAACATATGAAATGGAACACGTTAGTTCCAACTCTAAAGAGAAAAACATTGCTCTTTCCTCCGATATCAACTCAGAAGACGAAGCTGAAGAAACTAACTGGAGAGAATTACTTGATAAGTTCGAAAAATACCTCCCTTGGAGAAGAAGAAGTATCTCTCATCACTCAAAAGTTCAACAAATTTTTAAGGAGAAAGAACAACCTTGGAGGGAAAACATCAAAGTCCAAGATGGAAACACCACCTCCGAAGTCTTCCGGAAGAAAGTTGTCATATGTTGAACCCTCGTCCTCGGAATCTAAGAGCACAAATTCTCCTAAACCGCTGAGTGAAATTCAGTGCCATGAATGTAAAGGATGGGGACATTACAAAAACGAGTGTGCGAACACATTGAGAAAGAAGAACCTTATTGCACAGAAATTTGACAAGACGGAAGTGATTCTGACTCTTCTAAGTCAGTACCAGCATTATTTGCCAATATTTCTTGTGATGATGACATCCGTATTATCAACATCACTTCCAACACCGTCTGTCTGAATGCTGAAATTGATAATTCTCTCGACGAATATGACAAGCTGCATGAGGAGTACGATATACTCTTTACAAATTGGGGAAATCAGGTTCTGAAAGTGAAGACACTCATGATCAAATTAGAGAAGCTTACCCATGAAAAGATGATCAAATTAACATAATCACCCGATCAGAAACCTCTCTCTCAAGAAAAGATTCCGAACTAGAGCGAGTAAGTGCTGAACTGAAGAAGGTGCAAGATACTCTTTCTAATCTCAATAAAGGAAGGGTGAAGCTCGATGAAATTCTGAAAATGTCGCTTCCAGAAATGTCAAGGCACGGGATTGGTTTCGATCCTAAATCTCAGCAGCCACAAGCTAGCCCAACTCTAAATACCACCAAACGTTAAAAGAAGAGAAGAAGGCAGTATGTTTGCCATCATTGTGGTGAACCTGGCCACATACGCCCCTTTTGTTAGAGAAGAACAAGCAAGAAAAGTCAGTTTCAGAGAATCAGCTATGGTGTTGGGACTCATGACAGAACTGGGGTTTCCGTCACTAAAGGCAACACCAAGACCAGACAGGTCTAGGTCAGAAAGGGCGAATTCAGGTGTAATATGATTTATACTTCTCTTAAATCTCATGTTCCAGGAGCGTGGTACTTCGATAGTGGATGCTCGAAACATATGACGGGATCAGAAGACCTTTTATCAAACATTGTAAAATTCCAAGGAGGAAAGGTCAAACACAGTGGAGGCGCAAATGGACAAATTATTGGACAAGGAACTCTTCATGTTCCAGGAATTGCCAAATTGGAAAATGTACTTCTTGTTGAAGGACTGACCGTGAATTTGATCAGTATCAGTCAATTGTGTGACGGCGGATTCAATGTTAAATTCACAAGAGAAAAATGTGAAGTCTACAACGATGAGAACACTTGTATACTCACAGGCCAGAGAACACCCGATAACTGCTACCAGATTCAAGGCGACGTGTTCTGTAAACTCTCACAACTAAGCGATGCCGAACTGTGGCATCAGAAGTTGGGACACGTGAACTATAAGATGCTGGAAAAGCTGGTGAAGAAGGAAGCAGTTAATGGTCTCCCGAAGCTCAATACGAAGATCTTTCAAGTTTGTGAGGCATGTCAAAAGGGCAAACAAGTCAGAGTTCCACACCCAAACATACAAAGTATCACCACCTCTAACTGATTTGAGCTCATACACATGGACCTGATGGGACCACTGGAGGTAGAAAGCCTTTTAGGCAAACGGTATGTGCTGGTTTTAGTAGATGATTTTTCTGGATATACTTGGATTGAATTTTTAAGAGAGAAATCAGAAGCTTTTGGGATTTTTAAAAAATTAATTAAAAGACTTTGTGTGCGTTTTGGTGTAAATATAGGAAGAATCAGGTCAGACCACGAAAAAGAATTTGAAAACGAAGCTTTTTCTCAATTTTGTTAAAAAGTGGGAATTACGCATGAATTTTCCTCTCCTATTACGCCTCAAAAAAATGGCGTAGTAGAAAGGAAGAATAGGTCGTTAGCTCAAATGACTAGAATAATGTTGATTTCGAATGGGATAGCTAAGCGTTTTTGGGCTAAAGCAATGAACACTGCTTGCCACACTATTAATAGGGTGTATTTCAGGCCTGGGTCACATGTTACCCCCTATGAGTTGTTAATGGGAAAAAAGCCTAACTTAAGTTATTTCCATGTTTTTGGGTGTGTGTGTTATGTTCTAAATGATCGAGTGCATCTTTCAAAATTAGACTCCAAAAGCGACAAATGTGTTTTCATGGGATATTCCCAAAATAGACATGCATATAGATTATTTAATCTTAGGACTAGGTGCATGATGGAGTCTGTGAATGTAAAATTTGATGATTTGGTTAGTGGAGTCAAACCAGCTGAGGACAATGATCTAGTGTATGTTCAAAATCCTCAAAATATTTCGAATGTCTTAGATGAAAGTGCAGGTACAGGATCTGGAGCAGCAGATGATGACAGCACTGGTGACATGTGACCAGACCCAACACCAGTTCCTGCTGTAGCAGACAATGTTGGAACCAGTGATATAACACCTGTATCAACACCAGTTCCAGAAACCCCTGAATCAGATTCAGACTCCGATGAGGACAATTATGAGACTTAAATCGACCTGTATCAGAGGGATATTCCGTCTAGAGTTCATAGGAATCATCCAACAAGACAGATCATTGGAGATATTGACGAGAGGAGCACAAGAAAGAAGCAAATAAACTTCAAGGAAATGGTAAGGTATGTTTGTTTGTCTTCTAACTGCTCTCAAATTCGGTACACCTTGTTTCTTGCTAAAACAGAGCCAAAATGATTGGAGGATGCTCTGAAGAACGAATTCTGGATAAGAGCTATGCAAGAAGAGCTGGAACAATTTGCAAAGAATGATGTTTGGCAATTAGTTCCTCGCCCTGAAAACACGCATGTCACTGGAACCAAGTGGATATTCAAGAATAAAACCGATGAAGCCGGAAACATTGTTCTAGGATAGCTCTTCTTCCTCTGTCATAATCATGTAATTGACCTTACTTTTGCATCTGTGCCCTGGTGTAAACCTCTCATCACAATTGTAGCACAACCCCTTCTACCTCCTAGTTGCCATTTCCCCACAAGTCAAAAGTTTGGTATGAGGTCTCTGATTGTAGTTAGGGACTGTCTTCCCAGAGGTTGTGGTGTCTGCATTCTTGGAATCTGGATAACTAGTATACCTGGTAATCCCCTTTAAGTTTTTTGTGATAGCCTTTAGGGTAATCAATTGCTTTCTGCCAAAGTCTATGGCCTGTTGAAGAGAGGTGGGTTCAAACATAGTAATAAAAGCTTGTACCTCCTCTCATAACCCACTGACAAAACTGGCTAAAAAATAATCCTCTAAATACCCCTGGTTTAGGAACAACATACAAGCCTTAAGTTATTCAAATTTCTCTACATAATCTATGTTTGAACCTGTGTGTTTAAGCTTATTGAGCTCAACAATTATTTTGGTCTCTTTAAGTTGTTCAAATCTGGCTGAGATGATGTCTAAAAATTGAACCCATGATATTTCACCTTGATTGTTGTTAAAAGTCAAGTACCACTGAGCTGGCTCCCCTTCAAAGTTCATGGCAGCTAGGGTAACCTTCTATGAATCAGACATTAGTGGTACTAATTTGAAGTACCCATTACACTTTAAAATCCATGATTTGGGTTGTGTTCCATCAAAATGGGGAAAATCAATTTTGGGCATTAGATTTGTGGTGGGGTACCTGGGTAATCAATCTGTGGTTTAGCTGCGGTTGTTGTATTTGATTTGTGGCCCATATCATTTGCAGGTGTAGAGAGTGGTTGCCCAAGATAGATTCTCCATCAACCTGATTTCTTCTTTTTTCTGGGTTTAAGAGCTGCATCTGGATAGTTTCTAGTGCAGTAGTGAGGTGCTCCAACTTGTTGGTAAGGTTTTGAGTTTGTTCCTGGATATCTGATCTTATGTGAGAGATCTGGGCTCGTGTTTCTGAGTTATTTTCTGATATTTGTTCCTGCAATTTCAGCTCCGACGCTTCCTCTTTTTGGGAATCTGCTTGCAGAAACTGATCGAGGAGTTTTTTAGCTTCCTGGAAGTTTTTGAAGTGTGTGATTCCAGCCATGTCCGAGGATCGACTGCTCTGGTGCCAATTGTTGAGATCTTCTTAATATAATTAATTCTGTAATTTCTGTTGTAATTAATTTGATAAAAGGTAGAAGAAACTTGGAAAAGAAGTAGATGGATAATTAAGGGAGAGAGAGAGAGATATGAAAGATGCTGAATTCATGTAACTTCTTCCTTAATTTTGTACTCAGCATGTGATTTGGGACCACTTAATTAAATTACAAAAATACCCTCCAACTTGGGTTTTAAACTTACACATTAACATCCTTTTAGCCTATTAACATGACTTGGCCCAACTGAATGCCTCCCAAGCCCACTCACATTCGACCCGTCTCCACCCATATCAGCACCTGGCCCGTTCCCATCCAATTCCACGCCCGACCCGTTCCCTTCAATAAATGCGTGGCTCGATCGATTCATCCCCAAATTCCCCCTTTTTCTTCCTTCATCAACAAAATTAGGGTTCACGTCTAATTCCCTTCCTCTCTTTGATCCGATTAACCCTAGGTCCATGACATGTGAGTTGGGATACTGGAATTGAGGAGGAGAAATACTTTGAGTAGTGTATTGTTATCATATTATTGAAAAAAAAAACAAAAAAGTGATATAATGCACAAATGACCATTAATTTGTATTTATTGGCAATTCTCATTATTATTCTCGTTATTGTTATTATTATTATTATTATTATTATTATTATTATTATTATTTCACTTAAACGGTATTATTGTAAAAAGAAAAAACCTTAACTAATTGGCTTGAATGAAATTTTGAACCGAATAAGATGCAACATGGTGCGTTGGAATTTGGGTACTCCAAGGAACTCGTTTCGACCGGTTGGATCCGGTTCCTCTATTTTTAAACTCATCATAATACAACGTCCGCAATGCAAAATCATCTTTCCAAGGCATCCATGCATCATTTGAAATCAGTGCCTCCAAATTACACCCGATGAATACCGTCCTTGAATACTCTTTCCAGCCTACCCAAGAATGTCTGAAGCAGGTTTGGGTATTTATAGTACAAATCCATATTTGCCTTGGTGCCATTGATCACTGAATTCTGAAATACGAGTCCCGTCGATTGAGCAGGGTTGGTCCGGCCTTGGGCCGTCACAACATTTTGCTCACCACCGTTCTCGGGATTGAGTTGGCGCGGGGCAACTAGAATAAGGCAGTCTTGGAAGAAGGCAGCTGCATTTCCGAATATGAAGTCGACGTTGCCTTGGATGCGGCAAGACTTGTAGTATTGACGTAGGCTGTTGGCGAATAAGGTGTCTTGATTACCTATAAATTCACAGTTTTCCATGACCGACTGATCGCTGTCTGATCGGAAAGCTACTGCTTGATGAGCATTAGAGCCTGCTATATTCTTGATTGTTAGATTGTTGGCCATAAATCTATCACCAACAACTCCTGTATAAGAAGAAGTACACAATACCATGCCATGTTAGCCATCATTTCAAGTAACTTCTCAATCCTCTATTTTAGAAGGTTTCTAAACTTTTTCAAAATGAGTTTTTTCAGGGGTGTCAATCGTGGCGTGTTTCGTGTTCGCGGGTCATGTTGAGACACAGGTATTACACGGTTGACACGAACACGAACCTGATTATTACACGGGTAATACACGACACGAAAAACCTATATAAGAATAAAGATTCCAATAGCTACTTGAAGAAAATATTTAAAAAAAAAAGATAACATGAAAATAACACGATCATTGTCTTCTTTTGTTCGAAAGCAGTGCGAGCACCAAATCAAATTACACACTGAACTAGAAATCAAAATTAATACTTCAAAGTCGGGCCATAAATTACAAATCAAACTAGAAAATCAAATGGGTTAAATAGGTCAAATGAGAAATTTGAGATATATTAAAAATTTACAAGAGATAGTTTATTAAATTACTATTATACCATTAAATTTAAATGGGTTCAATATGTCAATCGGGTTGACACGCGGGTCAACCCAACCTGACCTATTTGTTTTGCGTGTTATTCGTGTTCGACGCGAATAACACGCGAACCCACGAAAGGTCATACCTGTAGATTCTGAATTCATGTTCGGATCGTGTCGGGTTATCTTGTCGTGTCGGAAATTACCACCCCTAATTTTTTTTCAAGTAAAAAACTCATTTTGAAAAAGCTTAGAAACCTTTTGCTAATAAGGAATTTCATCACCCGTCTCTAGTTAGAAGTAGATTTTTGTCCTAAATGATAAAACAGAAAATTATTAATTACATAACAAAATCCATTGATAATTATCTATGAATTCATATTCCGTCTCTAGAATAAATAAATAAATAATTAATTAAAAAATATTATTTAGCTATGGATAAATACCCATTGCTAATTAATGAAGAATTTCACTATCATTCGATTTATTTCCGTCTAACAAAATTGAAAAAATGAATTATGTCGCAAATTCGTTGATAATAGCGACTGATGTGTTCCGTTTCTTAAAATTCATATCTATTTAGAGATTCTCTTGGCCAAACACCTTTGTCTGACATATGATAGATTAATTTTTGCATGTAATACTATTGCAAGAACACGAGGAGATTAAGAGTGAACTTGCCAACAGTAGCGGAGTTGTAGGTGGACATCCCTGGCTGACCTACATTCATGGATCCACTAATGACCGTTTTACCCATGCCATCCCCCCAAAACACCACGTTCTTCTTCTCCAGCGGCACCCGAACAGTCTCCTCATAAAGCCCGGCCCTGATCCGTATCACAAACCAATTTCCAGGCTCCGTGTTATTCGGGGAGGCATCCACCGCCTCCTGCACCGCCGTGTATGTGCACCCTGCACCTCTGCACACAGTCACGTTCTCCTTCAGCCCGGCCGGCACAGCACCCGACCAAGACCCGGGAGAGCGCGACAGGTGTTCCCAGAACCCATTCCTCTAGGTCAGGGGTGGGTGCAGAGCCCAGTCTTGTCGCCGTAAAAGTCATAGATGACGATCATCCCCAGCGCGCTGCTGCTGCCCAGGATCAAAGTGGAGTTGAAGAAATCCATTCCTTGGGCCACCAAGAGGGTCCCCTTCACGTACTTGAGAGCCGACCAGCAATCGTATTGGTACACCAACGCCGCGCTCATCCATGCACGCGCCTCCTTCATCAGCTTCCGTCCCCGGGTCAGGGCCGGGCCCACCATATTGATCCGGTACTTGGAGTAGTCCAACATATCCAGGCAGCTGGTGGCCGCGTTGGACCGGTTCGGGTTCCCCCTCGAGGCGGTTAGGATCTTTTGGGCGAAGACCCGACCCTTAAGGTTCAAGGCGAATTGGATTACCTCCAAAGCGGTGGCGTTGGGAGGCAGGTTATAAATACTAGAGTGGGAAAACAAGTCTTCGCATGCTGGAGGGTCACGTGAGGCCTTGCAGGCCTCGTGGATGACTTGTTGGCTGGAGGCTAAGGACAAGGACAAGGAGAAGAAGAAGAAAAATAAGAGAAGCTTGAGAGAGATAAAATGCGGCATTGTGATATTGAATAGTATCAACTCATTTGCAACCTAAATTTCTTAATTTGTTGAATTGCTAGATGTCTAATAAAATTCATGAAAATCCTATGCTACATTCAATGTACCATGCTCAATGCATTATTTATTGATCATTTTCACTATTTAAGAGTGTAGCTACTGCATTATAATTTATTGAAATCTTCATCTCCTGGTTGATGTTAAAAATCTATGAAATGCTGAGTTGTCTATAATTTAAAATAATAAGCAACAAAACTTGTAGTATACAATGTATGATGTGTTTTTGAATCAAGCCAAAAATTATGGAATGATTTAACTTTCAACTAAATTTGAGATTTGTGTAAGAAACTCGGATTCTTAGGGATTCTTTTTATTGTTATTAGGAAAGTAGATACGATTAAAAAAGCAGAAAAGTAGGAAAATTAGGGCGAATTATTTCGTTGGTCCATTATATTGTCTATTTTCCAATTTAGTACTAAAATATTGTTCAGTATCAAAATACCTACACGAAATCGGTAAAATTATCAAAAAAAGGTATAAAATTATCCTGATCGGGCTTTTTGGCTGATATGATGCGATTCAATTATTTCTTATCATTTTTTTTAAACATTAATTGAACAAAAAAACTTGAGAAAGAAATCAAATTTGGTCCATTATATTGGACACATTCCAAAAAAGGTACGTGACATTGACCATCATCAAACCACATCTGCTAAGTTGGCCAATTCATCGAAAATAATCCAAAAAGACTTGATCGGGGCATTTTTCTAATGTGGCGTTAATTTATATTTTCTTATCATTTTTATTAATTTTAAATATTAAATTGACAACAAAATCTTATTTGTCATTCATTCTTTTTTCCTTGAATCAAATTAATATATATTATTAAATAAAAAACTAAAAAAATCAGTGGTAAATAAAAAATATAAAGTAGATCTTATAAAATTATAAAATAAATATAATTTTTTTTATAATTATTGTTAGTAAGATTTTAATTAATTAAAAATTAATAAAATTAGACATAAATATAAAAATATAAATTGAATTTTAAAAAATTACTCAAAACATAGATATTTATAAATATAAATCTAACTTTATTCATATAAGATTATATGTATGTTTTATAATTTCTTATAATATATTGTATGGTGTTATATTTATATCTAATTTTATTAGCTAATTTTTTTTATTAATAATCATTTCCTAGTATAAGTTTCTATAATTATTTTATAATTTCTTAATATTTATTTTATATTTTTATATTTATCTTAGATTTTTAATCATTTTTATTTATTCAGATTTTATTGATTAGAAAGAAAAATAAAAGAAAAACGGAAAAGAAAAGGAGGCAAAACATATTTGTAATATTTATAATTATTGAAAAACTAAAAATATAGCACCACGCCACGTCAGCAAAATCTCGACCAAACCTTTTTTGGACCATTTTTTATGAATTGGCCAACTTAGCAGATCTGGTTTGATGATGGTCAATGTCACGTACCTTTTTTGAATTGTGGCCAATATAATGGACCAAAATTGATTTCTTTCTCAGAAAGAGGGTGAAAGCTTGCGAGCTTATATTAATCGATTCACTAATGCAAAGCTGGAGGTGCCTTCTGCATCAGAGAAGCTCTTGGTGAACGCACTTGCATAGGATCTTGGGAGAGGAGAGTTTTCTCAATCACTAGTGGTGAAGCCAGCTCTGAAGTTCGGCGAACTCTTGGAAAGAGCAGAAAAATATATCCACTTGGAAGAAGTTCTGAAGATCAAAGACGGGGGAGAAAAGAAAAGAGAGAGATATGATAGAGAGGAGAGGGCGCAAGTGAAGAAGTCCAGGTCAGACCTGTCTGGAGGGAGACCTCGTTTTGACAGGTATACGCCACTAGCGGTTCCGCAAGGGGAAATCCTGCAAGCAATAGAGAGGCATCCAGATCTGAAATGGCCTAAGACGTATTCACAGAAGCCTAAGAAGGAAAAATCTGACCGATTTTATCGATTTTATAACGAGTATGGGCATGACACAGATCAATGCACCCATCTGAAAGACGAGTTGGAGAGAATGGAGCAAACAGGACACCTGAAAGAGTATGTCCGAATGAAAAGGGACGAAGCCAGGTCTGGCCAAGGCAGTTACGATCGATCTCAGCAAGAGACGAAGCCAAGTCTGGCCAAGGCAGTTACGATCGATCTCAGCAGGGCAAAAATGAACAAGATGGTAGGCGAAAGGAAGGAAGAAGAGATGATCAAACCCAGACCATTAGAGGGGAAATTCAGATGATCACGGGAGGTGAATGGGATGAGCATTCCAGACGTACCCAGAACAGTTATGCTCACGCAGCGCGAGACCTGGTGAGGAGAGGAAGGGAGGTAAGACAAGTGGCACCGAGCCCGACACTACAAAAAAATTCGGCAATTCTGGCGGATATGCTGACGAGCAAAAAGCCGTCAGCAATGCGGGCGGAAATACTGTCGGATAAAAATGCTGGCGGGTTTGCTGGCGGCCATGGCCGTCAGCATATATCCCGTCAGTATCCCCTCAGGGAAAGAGCGGGAAACAATCCCGCTTAATTATCCTGACGGCCTTGCCCGTCAGGATATAATTTTTAATTTAAAAAAAATAAAAAAAATATATGCTGACGGCCCTTGCCCGTCAGAATTATTAAATAAAAATTAAAAAAAAAAGCTGACGGGCAAACCGTCAGCAATTTATTTAAAATATAATAATTATATATTTATAAATAATATTATATATTTATAAAAATAATATATTATATATTATATAAAATAATATTATATATTTATAATTTAATTTATTATTTATAAAATAAAATATGTAATTATATTAATTATTTATAAATATAATATAATATAAATTGTAAATTTATAAATATAATATAATATAATAATTATATATTTATAAATAATATTATATATTTATAAAAATAATATATTATTATTAATATACAATATATAATAAATATATATTTCAAATAATATATATTTATAATTATTTATATATAAAATATATATATATATATATTTATTTATAATATATTTATAATAATATTATGCATTTATATATTATTATTCATAAATATAATCTATATTTATAAATATAATATAATTAATTATAATTATACTTATAACTTAATTTATATATCTAATATATATTAAAAGTATATAATCTTTCACATGTAATCGACTTGGCGAGACGGTAACACCACTCCTCTATTTGCAAGAGGTCTGGGGTTCGAATCCCACCCATGCCACATGTGGGGAATTAAATTAACACAGGTTGGGTTGTGGGTTGGGCTCTTGCGGGCTAGGCTAGGCTTGCCCTCCTGCGGGCTGGGCTAGGCCCGCCCAGTTTTTTTTTATAATATTTTAAAAATGCTGACGGGCTAGCCCGTCAGTAAAAGAAAAAAGGGAAAATACTGACGGCCGATGCCCGTAAGCAGGCCGTCAGTATTTCTGACGGGTACGTTAAAACCGTCAGTATACTGGAATCCTGACCACAAAAATGCTGACGGCCATTATCCGTCAGGAGGCCGTCAGTATTCCCTATACTGACGGAATCCTGACGGATTTGGCCGTCAGCATTGCCGGATTTTTTTGTAGTGCGAACATTTGCTTTGGGTCAGAAGATGAAGATGGGATCCTGGCTCCCCACATGGATGCCTTGGTAATCACGGCCACCATAGCAAATTACAACGTCCGACGAATTTTTGTAGATACGGGAAGCTCAGCGGATATTATGTTTTACGATTGCTTTAAGAAGATGGACTTGGATGTGGAGCTAGAGGAAGTTACGACCTCACTGGTCGGATTTGCAGGAGGTGCGTTGAAACCCCTGGGAGCAGTTAACCTTTTGGTTACGCTAGGGGACGAGCCGTTTAGGCAGACCAAGATAGTCCAATTCTTGGTGGTAGACGCATCCTCCTCCTATAACGTGATGTTAGGAAGACCTTCCCTGAGCAAATTTCAGGCAGTAGTCTCAATCTACCATATGAAGATGAAATTCCCTGCTCATGATGGAGTAGATGAGGCAAGAGGAGACCAATATGCATCAATGCAGACGTATGTAGAAAGCATTAGACGAAGCGAAGAGGAGAAACAGGATAAAAGGGCTCGAACAGAGGACAGGTCTAGAGGGACAGAGAGAGAAGAGAATTTAATGGCTGTCGAGATAGTCCCAGGGGATGATAGTAGAGTCCTCCGCATCGGGACAACCCTCAGTCCTGAGGTTCTGATAGGCCTGGTAGCATTATTAAGTGAAAGTGCAGACATATTTGTCTGGTCTCCTCAGGACCTGGTCGGGATTGATCCTAAGGTGGCTGAGCATCATCTCAACATCAGCCCTGGGGTAAAACCGATCAAACTGAGGAAGCGCAATTTCGGGCCAGAAAAGGAAGCCATTATAGAAGCTGAAGTGGAGAAGCTATTGAAGGCTAAACACATTCAGGAGATACAATTTCCTTAGTGGCTCAACACTGTGCTGGTCCCGAAGACCCAGGACGATTGGCGCATGTGCATCGACTTTAGAGACCTTAACCGTGCTTGCCCAAAAGACCATTATCCGTTGCCGAGGATAGACCAGCTGTTTGATTCTACTTCAGGCTACGAACTCTTGAGTATGATGGATACCTCGCAAGGTTATCACCAGATCCATTTGTCCAAGAACGACCGAAAGCGGGTTAGCTTTATAACCCCGAAAGGGACATATTGCTATATGGTCATGCCATTCGGACTTAAGAACGCAGGAGCCACATACCAGAGATTGGTGGATAAAATGTTCAAAAACCAGCTAGGGAGGAATATGGAGGTCTACGTCGATTTCATGTTGTTAAAGAGTGTAAAGGCGAGCTTGCATGTGGACAACCTGAGGGAGCCCTTCGGTACCCTGAGAAGATACAGAATGAAGCTCAACCGCAAAAAGTGCATATTCGGGGTAAGAGCTGGAAAATTCCTGGGCTATATGGTGACTGAGAAGGGTATCGAAGATAATCCCGAAAAGGTTAAAGTGATTATGGATATGCAGCCTCCGAAAAATGTTAAAGAAATGCAATGCTTGGCTGGACGAATAGCGGCCTTGAGCAGGTTTGTCTCGCGCTCGGCTGAGAAGAGCCTTCCACTTTTTCAGGCTTTGCGGAAAAGAGCACGATTCCAGTGGGACTATAAATGCCAATATGCATTTCAAAAGTTGAAGGAATATCTGGCCAGCATGTCCTTTCTTACAAAACCAGTTCAAGGAGAGCCTCTAATCATGTATTTGTCCGTGGGAAAGAAGGCGGTTAGCACGGAGTTGATCAGGGAAGAAGGGAAAGTACAAAGACTGATCTATTACTGGAGTAAGGTCTTGCACGAGGCAGAGCTGAGATACGTAGAATTGGAGCGTGCCATGCTTTCTTTAGTAGGAACTGCCCGTAAGCTACGCCCTTGCTTCCTTTCGCACAATGTCATTGTTAGAGCTAATCTACCCTTGAAAGCAATTATGGATAAGACAGAGGCTTCGAGAAGCCTAGTGAAATGGATAATCGAACTTGGTGAGTTTGATGTTTATTTCGAGGCATGGACAGCAATCAAAGCTCAGGCGTTGGTTGAATTTATGCAAGAGATGGCCTGCCCTCCTGAAGAGGCGAAAGAATAGACGATCTACCCCGATGGCTCTGTTCGCAATCTGGGCTGTGGTGCAGAAGTCGTGTTGATAGACCCAGAAGGAACCACTACAGAATACGCTATCCGCATGAATTACCCCCTTTCCAATAATGCAGCGGACTATGAGGCCCTATTGCGGGGAGTCCGGATGGTAAAAGACCTGGGCGCAGATCGGGTATGTGCTAAAGTGGACTCACAGTTGATATGTAAACAAATAAGTGGGGAATTCGAAACTAGAGAGGAACACTTGCAGAAATACCTAGCCCAGTTTCGGGAGTTAGAGAAGGGTATGAGCTCATTGGTAATTCTATAAATCCCCATAGAGGAGAATGGAAGAGCAGACCACTTGGCTAAGATAGCTAGTTCGGCTGAGGATTGCCGGGAAGGAGTAATCACTTTGTTATTAGTGGATAAAGAATTCGGGATAAAGCAGGTGTGCTCGGTGATTGAGGGGAACTACTGGCGTCTCCCCATCAAGGCGTATCTGGATAAGGGAGAGCTGCCAGACGACAAGAGGGAGGCCACGAAAGTAAAAACCAGATATGTACGATTTTGCCTGATTAAGGGAGAGCTGTTTAGGAGAGGTTTGGGGCAACCCCTTCTACGATGTCTAAGCATAGAGGAAGGAGCCCATGTCCTTAGGGAAGTCCATGAGGGGTGATGCGGCAATCACATGGGTGCTAGAGCTCTTTCAAGCAAGATCCAAAGAGTGGGATACTTTTGGCCACAATTGAGAAAAGAGGCGGAGGACTTTGTGCGTACTTGCGTGAAGTGCCAGAAAAATTCTTCCTTGATACACAGGCCTGCGGAAGAGCTCATGACGATGAGCTCTCTCTGTCTATTTTCCAAATGGGGGATCGACCTGGTCGAACCTTTCCCCACAGCCCCCGCTCAGAAGAAGTTCTTAATAGTAGCCATTGATTATCTCAGAAAATGGGTGGAAGCTGAGGCCTTGGCGAAAATCACGGAGGACGCAGTGATGGAATTTTTATGGAAGAACATTGTGTGCAGATTTGGCGTTCCCTAGATCTTGGTCTCGGATAACGGCACCCATTTATGGGCACCAAAATCAAGGGATGGTGTGTGAAAATAAAAATTGATCAGCATTTCACGTCTGTCTACCATCCTCAGGCCAACGGTCAAGTTGAGGTGACCAACCGCATATTGGTACAAGGGATCAAGACTCACCTGGAGAAAGCCGGAGTTAGGTGGGTCGAGGAGTTAAGTTTAATTTTATGGGCGTACAAAACTAATCCTAAGGAGAACACAAGGGAGATGCCATTTTGCCTGGTTTATGGTATGGATGTTGTGTTCCCCGCAAAGATTAGCATGGAAACTCATCGAGTCCAGAATTTTGTTGAAGAACAAAATGAGCTGTTAATTCAGGATGCTCTGGACTTGGTGGAGGAGAAAAGGGACAGAGCTGCCGTCAGAATGGCGCATATCAAGAGAAGAATAAAAGCAACATACGATAAGTCCGTGGTCAAGAGGCTTTTCCAGGTCGGAGACCTAGTTTTACGAAGAGCTAATTTGGGAAAGGCGAAAGGAAAGTTGGATGCCGCGTGGCAGGGACCACTTCGATTAACCCAAGTCTTAGCAGGTGGCGCCTATAAGTTAGAAGAGCTGGACGGAATCGAAATTCCTCACGCGTGGAACATTGTAAACTTACGAAAATTTTATGTATAAATGTGATCTTTTAATACAAATTATGAATGCAGGTTTTCTCGTTTTCGCCAAAGATAAAGCGTCTCGATAAAAGCCAGGATTGGCTAAGGGCAGATGCCCCAATTTTCCTGACCTGATTGTCAGTTTAAGCCAGGATTGGCTAAGGGCGGATGCCCCAATTTTCCTGACCTGATTGTCAGTTTAAGCCAGGATTGGCTAAGGGCAGATGTGAGCCGAACTTTTGTGTTCCTTTCAAAATTAAATTCCGGTTAAACAAATGCGCGTCTACGTTTGAAAGGTTTTAAGTTCGCCCGCAAGAGAACGGGGTCACTTGTAGACTTGGCAAGCTAACTCAGGTCGATCTCTCGAGGAATGGGAATCGGATTAAACGATGTTTATTGTACTAATATCAAAATTCTATCTAAAACACGCGAACTCATGGGGTTTTGGAAATGATTCAATATCAATAAGTCAAAAAGACGAACTCTTCTTGTCTCGAGGACGTCAACCTCTCGACAAGTTATAAGAAAAACAACTATTGTAATTCTAATGCAAACTACTAGATATCATTCTAACTATTGTAAACGATGATCATAATTATCAATCAAATAACTCAAACAACCAAAAATCACTAACAATTCTATCACCAAGCAGCACATGAAATCATTTCAATACCAAACAAGATTTAAATACTAAATGTTTCAACAAATGTAACTAAACATCTCATAA
>BMAC01000024.1:2369967-2385523 GCA_014905375.1 Phtheirospermum japonicum | reverse complement strand
CGGGTAGAACGCAATGTGGCTCGACAAACACAACCTCCTCCAAGTCCGGTAACACAACTCCAACATCTCCACAAAGATCAAGTAAGTCCGAGTCGCCAACCTCCTCACTCGGAATCTCCAATGGTAACGCCCCTATACTATCACCCAAAACTTCACATTCAATCACAAAAGAGGCGATCCCAACCAAATCCTCGATCTCCATCTCCTTACACACCTCTCCCAAACTAGAATCCAAGCTCGAGTTGCCAACATCCACGCTAGGTTCCACCACATCAAAAATCGGCAGCTCATCAAAAGTAAGCCGCTCCTCCTCATTGTAGTTAGCCGAGTACGGATCATTATCGAGTGGGACATCGGGATGATTGTAGATTTGTTGGCTTTCCCTCTCTTCCAAAGAAGCCATCATTTGACCCAACATCATCTCCATATTATTCATGAGTTGCTCAGTCGATTGCGCCAAAATCTGATTTGATTGCGCAAGTTCGTCCCAATGATGATTGGTCACAGCTTCTAGGTCTTGCTTCCGTGCCAAAAATTGATCGTCTAGTGTATATTCTTTATGGCTCGGATAGTACGGAATCGAGTCGGGAGGGACATAAGAGTCGTAGCTCGGATAAGAAGAATTAAATTCGGATGGAGCATACGAGTCATATCCCGTGTAATACGACGGCGAGGCGGAGGAAGCGTATGAAGGTTCAAAACTCGGATTGTAGTGGTTATATATATATATATATATATATATATATATATATATATATATATATATATATATATATATATATATAACGTGTATATCAACGCATTATATTGAAATTAGATAAATAGATTTAGACTATATTTAATAATTTCATAAAATGAGTTATTCTACTAATAGAAGAAGAGTGTGTGATATTCATAGTTTATATGAAAAATAAAGGTCTTTTTATTTTTTTAGGCGTAATAATTTATTATTATTTTTTATTTTATCTTTTTTGTTTCTCTCTTTTTTTTCTTTTTTTTCGCTTTATTCGCGTAAAAATAATTTTTTGTATATTTTTAATGTTATTTTAAATTCATTATATTAGGATTAGATAAAGAAATTAAAGTTTATATTTTTTATATTTATTTCTCTTTTGTTATTTTAAATTCATTGTTTCTTTTACCAAATCCTTAACTGCATTTTCATGCATGGACGGATGTGAAACTGACTTCTCCTTAGATGGATAGAGAAACTATGTACAAATTGTCGCCCAAGAATCATATTAATATTTATTAACATGTTTTAATATCATTTAATATTTATTTGATTTGATTTTTATTTGAATTGACCAACACATCTTTCTGAGTTGAGTTCAATATGCGGAGTTTGCCTGTGTTAATGAATTAAAACTATCCAGCTTAACTGATTGCTATGAATTGTCATCAATTCAGACAAAAAACATACGTCTCATTTGATGCTGACATGATTTTATTTTTTTGCCATACTACAAGTCACATTCTCAAACTGTCCAAAAATGGGACAATTCAAAATTTAGTATCAAACTCTATATTTGATACTAAATCTCAAACGGGTCTAAGGAATATTGGAATAATTCAAAACTTCGTTTCAAATTTTTCTATATGATATTAATTTTAAAACAAGTGATTTATATGCATCGCGTCATTTCGCCAAGGTTCCAAATAAGCAAATACCACCGTCACATTTTTCTAAAAGTATTTTTAAAAATGTAATAAAATCCCGTGACACCCTATCGCGTTTTTAAAAATAAGATTTGAAAACCCGCTATTGGAGGGACGAAACCTCCAGGTCGGCGCCGTAACCCACGTCAACATCCGACGGTATACAACCAACAACACCAATGACAATATTAAACCAACCAACAACCAACAACACCAATGACAATATTATATATAAACAAAATTAAACCCCGACCGATCACCACGGCCTCCCATGCGCATGAACAATATATATACAATTTTTTTTTTAAATCCCGGCCGATCACCACGGCCTCCCATGCATGAACAATATATACACAATATAATGGGTGAATAAACCCTAAATTTGAAAGCAAACCCTAATACAAGATTATTTCTAACTAGGTAGATTCTAAAGTAAACACGTTGTCGATAAAGAGTCACACAGCACTTGAATACAGGTCATCGCTTTCCTCGACCACCCTCACCATGTCTGCTCCAAATACCTTGTCTGAATTATAGATGTTTGGAGCCGACATGGGGAGGGCGTTTGAGGAGGACAATCTCTGTACGGATGTTGTGTGCGCTCTGTATCGACAAGTGTACTCCAGAATCTACACAAGCTTAATTATTCCTAAATTCACCTCTAATTAAGTAATTGTTTCTAAATTGAACCCTAATTAATTGATTATTCCTAATGTGAACCCTAAGTAGGTAATTATTACTAATTTGAACCCTAGTTAATAGATTATTCCAAAAATAAATTCTAATTAATTGATTATTTCTAAATTGAACCCTACTTATGTAATTATTACTATATTGAACCCTAATTATGTAAGTATTACTAAATTGGCCCCTAATTAATTGATTATTTCTAAATTGACCCCTAACTATGTAATTATTACTAATTTGAACTCTAATTAATTGATTATTTTTAAATTGAACCCTAATTATATAATTATTACTATATTGAACCCTAATTATGTAATTATTACTAAATTGACCCCTAACTATGTAATTATTACTAATTTAAACCCTAATTAATAGATTATTCCAAAATTGAACCTAATTAATTGATTATTTTTAAATTGAACCCTAACTATGTAATTATTACTATATTGAACCCTAATTATGTAATTATTACTAAATTAGCCCTAATTAATTGATTATTCCTAAATTGACCACTAACTATATAATTATTACTAAATTGACCCCTAATTAGTTGATTATTCCCAAATTGAAACCTAATTAATTGATTATTAACCCTAATTATAAATTAACCCTAAAGTTAATTCTAAAACTAATCCTAAATTGAACCCTAATTCTAAAATTAACCATAAAACATAAATTAAAACCCTAAATTGATCTATAATTACAAATTAAACTGAAACAATAAAAAAAATTAAAAAACAAACTAAAAAAAATTACATTATTTTGGGGCTGTGGACGGGCGGTCTCCGGGCTGCGACGGGCGGCGAGTGGGTTGTGACGGGTGGCTTCGGGCGATCGGCGACGGGCTGCGGACGGCAAGTGGCGATGGGCTACGGGCGGCGAGCGGCGAGTGGGCTACGACGGGCGACTTCGCGCGGTCGGCAACGGGCTGCGGACGGCGAAGGCGGCTGGCAAAGACGGCGGCAGCTGGCGAAGGCCGCAGAAGTTCTCTCGGACGGCGGGCGGTGGTGCAACGACCGCGGTGAAAGGGCGGCAGCGGGCGGCGACTGTGGAAGGTGACTCGGCGGTGGGGGTGGCGGCTTTATAGCGGGGCGACCTTCCCGTTGCTGGAGTTCGGCGGTGGGCGGAGCTGCTGCTGGTGGTCGGCGGCGACGGCTTTGCCGACGGGCGGCGACCTGCTGTGCGGGAGTTCGGCGGCAGGCGGAGCTGCTGCGGGGAATTCCCAACGATGGGCAGAGCTGTGGGACGGCGGGAGTTTCGAGCGGCGGCGACTGGCTGGGGACGGCGGTGAAGGCTCTGGACGGCCCTTCCTCTTCTTCTTTCTTTTTCTTTCTCTTCTTTCTTTTTCTTTTCTGTCTGCGCAGAAATGAACAGCGGGCCTTGCCCACTGATTTAAATTAGGGCAAGCATTTCAAGGGACATAATCCCTCAAAAAACCGAGGGAATTAATCCCCTCGGTTCCCTAAAATATATTTTTTTAAAAATTATTTTAATTTCGAGGGAATCCGAAATCCCTCGGAAGTGTTTACGAGGGAATTGTCAAAATCCCTCGGAATTTCCGAGGGATTTTTTAATTCCCTCGGAAACTTTCAAAAAATAAAAAAAAAATCGAAATAAATAGAGAAAAAATGGAAAAAATTAGAAAAAAAATAGGGTTTATTTCCGGGTCGCCGGGGCGCACCCCTCCCCGCCCCGGTCGTGAAATGATGGAATTCCGTTTCTATTTTTTACTAATTCTTCTATTTTTTGGGGGGGGGTTTTTCCATTTTTTTCATTTAAAATAAAAAAAAAAAATAGAAAACGCGTCCTAAACGATCGACTTTCATTTTTCCATTTTAAATCGGAAAAAAATAGAAAACGTGTCTTAAACGATCGACGCCATTTTTATCTCTAGCCGATCGGATAGTTAATCTCAACAGCAGACTTATCAAATATGACGACATTAAACTCTGACTTCCCATATTGTATTCAAACACTAAGAAGTATCTGAAGCCTATCGAGTGACGCTCTCTAAATTCCTTCCATCCTTTCTATTGCATTAATGTTTTACCGTCAGACCAAACCAATTCAACCTCCATTGCCACCGGTCCAGTCGGGACCTTTAGAAAAACGCGGCTAGGCAGATTGTTCTCCATTCTTTTCATAAACTCGGGCGAGATTCTCTGCATGTTGCGAACAAAATATCAAATTCATTACAATTAATTCCATAAATATTGCTGACGTACGGAAAAATAATGATGGAAATGGAAAGATCCCGGGAGACAAAAGAAACTATATATATATAATATTCTTTTCATTCTTGTCTACAAGAAAGCAGTTGCACATACAAGAAATAAAGATTGATTTCTAGAGACGACTCTAGATAAATTAATAAGATGCAGAAATATAATTGAATTAGCACATAATTTATATGGAAACTTACTAGGCTGTCTGATTTAGGGTCCAATATAATCTTGAAAAACCTTGGTGCCGCCATTGTGAAGAGGGGTGATTTTGGTTGGTTTTGAATTTGTTGGAGGAAAATCTGAGTAATAGATGCACCCCGTGGTTCCACGACGACGAGACACACCCCTCCTATTTTTTTAATTTTTTTTAAATATTAATTAAAATTCCGAGGGAATTCAATTTCCCTCGGAATTATTCCGAGGGAAACCATAATCCCTCGGAATAATTCCGAGGAAAATTTAATTCCCTCAAAATTTTAGTTAATATTTAAAAAAAATAAAAAATAAATCGACGGATTTTGAATTCCCTCGGTTTCATTCCGAGGGATTTCGTATTCCCTCGAAAGCTTTTCAATTAAAATAAAACAAAATAATAACATTCCGAGGGAAATGCATTTCCCTCGGTTTTCCGATGGATTTTTTCCCTCGAAATAAGGTCCCTCGCAAATCCCTCGATTTTGTTCCTCTTAAATCATGGCGGAAAAGAATGGCGCCAGAATTCCGAGGGTCATTCCGAGGGAATCTTCTTCCCACGGAAAATATCGAGGGAATTTTCGTTCCCTCGGTTTTTCCCTCGGAAAATTCCGAGGGAAGTCTATTCCCTCGGTTTTTCCCTCGGAAAACTGCTGTTTTTTTGTAGTGAAGTATGCAAATAAAAATTATTAATGAATTTAATATAAATATTAAAATATAAAATTATTTAATAATAAAATAATAATTATAAATAGTGATTAGCCATTAGTACAAGGCAGTTGAGAATACATTATCTTTTTTAATTTCTTGTTTATAAGTTTAAAAACTCTATAATTATCACAAATATTTTTTAGGAAAAAATTTTTGCCTCTCAATTTATCGCGCTTTTTTCTCTTTGCCTCCTAAAATATAATATGTTTTAAAAAATTCCACCTTATATATAGGATTTTGACATATTGCCTTCTACTATCAATTTTCCCACAAAAAAATAAAAAAAAAAACTATTTACGCAAAAAAAATTATTTGGGGCTTTGGAGGAATTATTGACATTAGTTTGATTTGAGATTCTGTGTGGTAACTCAAAAAATGAGAAAAATTTAATGAAACCAACGAAGTTGGAACGGAGCACCAGAAGTTGGTGAATAAATGTACAATCTTGTAATTACGGTTATAATTTTGGAGGGGTTATCGTCGTCGGATGAGACTGAAATTTTACGTGGAGCTTCTAAAAATGAAAGAAACCCAACTGAATCAATGGAGGCTGTAACAGAGTACCGAAAGTAGGTTAACAAGAGCAATCTTTCGATTTTGTGATTCTTTCAAAAACAGAAAGATTGCTCGGTTAACGTACTTACGGTACTCCATTTTGGACGTTGTTAGTTTCATTGGATTTCACTCATTTTTTAGAGGCACCACACAAAATTTCAGCTACATTCGAAGTTGATAACCCCTCCCAAATCTTAGTCTTAGTTACAAAATCGTACATTTATTCACAACTTCCGGTTCTCCATTCTGACTTTCATTGTTCCTTTAGATTACTCTCATTTTTCAAGTTACCATGCATAAATCTAGTTTAAATCAACGATAATAACCCCACCAAAATACTAAAACAAACTTTTTCATCGCATAAACAGGTTTTTCGGCTACTTTTCTATTTAAAAACTGATAGTGGGGGGCAATTTTTTCAAAACTCTGATGGATTTAAAAAAAATTATAATTTAGGAGGCAAACGGTAAAAACGCAATAGATTTGAAGGGAAAAAAATCCTATTTTTTATATTAATTTTTTGATAATTATGTGTAATATGCCAGTGTTTAACTAATATATATATATATATACACACACACACACACACTAGTTTAACACCGGTGTATTACACGGGATTTATAAAAAAATTAAATATAAAAAATATTTTTGAAAATTACAAAATTCTAGATTTGAAATAAGAAATTGTAAGGATGTATTTTCAACCCATACCCTGTTTAGTTTATTAATTAATATTATATTTTTATATTTAAACTAAATTCGTTAATAATTATATTTACATATTTATAAAAATTTAAAAGATGTCACATTTTCAACCCGTCTCTAATTTATATTAATTAATTATTATTAACTCGTTTTATTCTTTATAGTTACATACTTTGAAAAWTTCAAAAGGTGTCATACTCTCAAGCCTTCTCGGATTGTGCCAGTGTCTAATAAATATTAATTAATTATTATTATATAATTTTATTATTTTTTATATTTAGATTGAATTCATTACTAATATTTAGTTACATACTCGATTTATTGCAATTATATCATAATTCTACTGTACAAAATATTTAAAATTTCAAAAACAAATTATTTCAAATTTTATTATAAATACAATTTATTTAGTTATTTTCATAAATAAGTTTTTTTGTAATTAAAATCATTTCATATGTAATTTGTCTTTTAATCAAATTAATTAATTTAGGTTTTTTACTAATTATATATGACTTATTTATATTTTGATATTAAGAGTATAAAAGAAATTATTGAATTAGACAAAATAGAATAAAAGAAAACTATTAAGTTAGGCTAAATATAATAAGAAAAATTTAAATTAGGTAAGATACAATAAAAGAAAAATATTAAATTAGGTATGTATTAGGCTCGTATGACACATAAGCAACCGAATCACAATTTTTTTTTATTATCCAAACGAAGCATACGAAACAAACACATAGATTAGGGGGATTTTGAATTAATATATACTTGTTTAACACTCATTTATTACACGGGACTTATCAAAAGATAAATATAAAAAAAATTATTATAATTATTAATTCTTAAATTTAAAATAAAAAATTAATATAATGTATTCTCAACCTGTGTCTTGTAGATGTCTATTCTATTTATTAATTATTATAAATATTAAATAATTTTATATTTGATGTTTAAATTAAACTCATTAATAATTTTAGTTACATACTTACAAAAATTCAAAAGGTGTCACATTCTTAAACCCGTGTAATATCTATTTTATTAATTATTATTATGAAATCATTTTATATATTAATGTTTAGAATAAATTCGTTAATAATTATTAGTTACATACTTTGAGATATTTAAAAGATGTCATCCCCTCAACCCGTGTCGCATTGTACTGGTGTTTAATAATATTTATTAATTATTAGTATATAATTTAATATATTTATGCTTAGATTTAATACATTATTAATATTTAGTTACATATTTAGATTATTGTAAATAACTCATATTTTACCTATATAGAATATTTGAAACTCAAAAAATAAGATTATTTTAAATTTTATTATCAATAAAACTTATTTAGTTATTTTCATAATACTTTTTTTTGTAATTAAAATTACTTCATATGTAGACTGTCTCTTAATTAAAATAACTAATTTTGATCCTAACTACTTATTTTATATGACTTATTTATGTTTTATATTATGAGAACCAAATGAAAGTGTTAAATAAAGAAAAATATAATAAAGAATCAAATTAAGTAAGATAAAATAAAAAGAAAAATATTAAATTAAGTAAGAAGACACATAGGTTAGGAGGATTTTGCATTAATATATAGGGGTGATATGTTGTACACATAAAAAAACTACATACAAAGCCCTATAAGAGTATATAAAATGGGGAACTTCTACAGTTACGTCATTGTTGTGAAAACCGAACCGGTCATCAAACCGGTATATATATATATTATGTAGCCCAATTTAATTAGTTATATTTTCCTTGCGATGAATTCAAATATAGATGACTAGGTATACAATAATCAGAAGAATATATGTTAATGAGTAGTTTTGTAGTAAAAATTGTTGAAATCCATGATTATCTATATGTGTAGTGATACACTGATACATAAAATTAATAAAGTCAGCCAAAGAAATAAAATTTTATCATACACTGATACATAAAACATGGATTGGGCCGGCGAGGGCAGCTTTCAACAAGATTCTTGTGCTTAAATATGATCAAAATAGTCCACAATATCATCGATCAGTAAATTTAAAGTCAGTATATTTAAAGTGGGAGACTAAAAGTAATTAGAAGTAGAAAGTTAGACGAAGAGATTCGCAAGTTGAAATGGGTTCGAGCTTAAAAAGAGTTCTTTGTTCAAATTGTTGGAAGTAAATGTCTAACCACAATGATAATTTCCGTAATTACATGTTTTTTGAAGGTAACAACAATTTTTAATTAAAAAGAGTTCTTTGTTCAAATTGTTGGAAGTAAACGTTGTTTTTAGTGAAACAATTTTTTCTCTAATTTTATCATTAAAATGATTAATCAGTGGATAGATTTTGGCTAATTTTAGTCATATTTGATTTTTAAAAAAATATTATTAGATACCGGTGAATAATAAGTTGTATTATATAAAACCATGAAACCTGTTTTGTTTTGTTTTTTTGTTTTCTTTTTTTGCGTTTTGATTTATATGATCGAATGAGTCTAATTCATTCAATTAAATTTTTTACGTTTAAAACAACTTTGTTAGAATTATAAAGTATATATGTTTTTAATAAAAAAAAATTAACTCTATACTGTGCTATATTTATAAAATCACATCATTTTTCAATATATAATAACCCATGAAAATCGTGTACTATTTTTTAGATGTCGTCGTACTAAACAATAAAAAAAGTTATAGAATATATTTTAGAAAATAATATACTCATTCGACGAAACATACCCATGTAACTTATATCAATTAGTTTCTTTGTATACATAAGATTTAATATAATTTTATTTTATTTTTAACACCATTTCACACGATTTTACTTTTAATTATAATTAAAAATAAAATAAGTTAAAATGTATATATATTATCTTTGAGTTTCTTTGTATAAACTTAGATATGAATGATTATTCCTCCCCATCTCTGTCCAGCTTGCACTAGAGATGGTTGTATTTCGTTGTGAGATTTTGTAACACAAGATTTCATTTTCTTTGCGAAATATTAACTGTTTGGTCGTTGAGTTATTTTGTGTTTTTGTTTTCCCCATGATTTGAGAGAAGAAAATTCAGAAATCATGTATATTTGATATAGATTTGTTGGATTTTATTAATATCTTATTTGTAGACTATTTTAATTAAATGTTGATTGATATGTGAATATTTACTTTAAAAACATGTGTAAGTTAAAAATGACTTTTTTTTTTCTTTTTTTGCTGGTGAAATTTCCTCCTACGCCTCAGTATAAATAATATTTTAATATTAATTTAGTTTTTGTATATAGAAAACTATAAAAATATCGGTTTAACATTTATAGAATAAATTCACCTATTATCAATATTTAGACTTCAAAAACATTTTTTTTATTCAATTACTATAAGTTCAAAGTCTCAAATCTAAATAGTGAGTAATGCAAATAAACAAAGTCACGTCAATCATTTTGATTATCAAACATTTGCTCTAATCATTTCAAATTGATTTTAAAAAGTCATTTTTGGATTGATTAAGATTTGTATTAAAAATGCATATTCACGATATTAAACTTTTTTCACTTTATTTTATTATTCAAATAGCCTATAATTTTGCAATGAAAATAAATAAATTATCAAATTATACTGCTGTTGAAAAAATGACTTCTAATAGAGATAAATAAACTATTATATTAAAATATTAACAATAAAAGAGTTTTAATATTAAAAAAAAAACTTTTATTATGTCCTACAATCTGATATTATGTCATATCTATCATGTATTACTTATTTTGTAGAATATTATTGTTTTTGAAACATTTATATTGGACTTCAAGCCCAATAAAAAAATTTGATTTTCCGAATTTTTATTATGGGGTTAATAAAGTTTGAATAAAATAGTGAGAGACATTTAATATTACGGACCTTATGTTAAATGAATATAATTTTCAATAACTCACTCAATTTCTGCTTCGTCTAATTTTGTAGATAACTCTACTAAAATGGCTAAAAATCCAATTGCATCCATACTTGATCAAAACAAACTAATTGGCCCAACTTTGTTGATTGGCTGAGAAACCCCAAGATTGTCCTTAACTCTGAGAAGAAGACTGAATCCACCATAGAAAAGGATAAGTCGGTCATGCTTGTTGGATCCTCTTCCAAATCGAAGGCTGGAAAGCCAAAGAAAAGGAAGTGGACAGGAAAGAGTTCCTCTAAACCCAACAAGAAGACAAAGGACCATGGTAAGAAAAGGGTTAACTCTCAAGCTGATGACAATTGCTTTCAATGCGGCAAACCAGGGCACTAGAAGAGAAATTGCATGGAGTATCTTGCAAGCCTGAAATGGAGAATTAATTAATTAGATTAATTAATATAATAAAATATTATTTATAAACTTATAAAAGTTATAAGCCTACTGCTAGTGTTAGTCGTGAACCTAAAAGGGTCACATATAATTTTGGTTGTTGACATTTCAAGATTGATAACTCCAATGGTTGGAATAATTAATTAATTTGGATTAATTAAATGATATTTTAATTTTATTCATTTGTTGGGTAAAATATTTAATTATATATTATGATTATGTAATTAAATCTAATTTGATTTGAGATCTCGATTAAAGGAATATACTAAATTGATTAATTGGATTGATTAATTGAAATTCATGGAATTAATTAATTATTTGAATTGAATAGCTGAATTTTAAATTCAAGTCCATGTAATTTTCTAATAGGCCATAATTGTAGAAGCCCACTAGAATAATTGAAGACATTGAAATTAAGATTAATTTATATTATATATTTGTATATAATATAACTAAATATATAAAGGTAATTATTGGAATCAAGTCATTCTTTTTATTTTGAAAGAGACGGATGACAAGGGAAAAGTCTTTTTCTTAATTATGTGATTAATTGATTGGTTGAGATTAGATTGTATTCTTAATTTAATTAACTTAATTAATATATATATAAAAGAGAAGGGACCGGCCGCAAGATAATAATTATTCATTCTTTCAAATCCTAAAACCCTTTTGATAAGATAGCTGCAGCAGGTTTTAATAAATTAAAAAAAAAAAAAAAAAAAAAACTTTGATTGAAATATAAAACAAAAGGGGCATCCGTATTTATTCTAGTGCTGGAGAAAAAACAAAGTAGAGCTGTTTTCAAAACAAAAGGGAAAAAGGTTTTTGAAATTTTAAAAGAAAGCCGCAAGCCCCAAAAACAGAAAAGAGAAAATTATTTTCTTTATAATTTTATTTTAGTTTTTAATTCATCACCATACATGGGGGTTTTATTGTTAAAAATCAATTATTAAACTAACAAGCATGAATTGAAAGTATAGAATTAATTAAACTAAGTTAAGCGAAAGAATTAAAGACTTACTAATTAAACGAGAAGAAAGTAGCAGTGTTCCGTAAACGAATCTTGAATCTAAATTATCTAAACTATCTAAAAACTAATCTAATTTATTCTAAATCTAAGAATTTAAAACTAAAAATTATGAAAAGTAACTACGAAATCGAAGGCATTCGTTGGGGTTGTCAGCCCCTAAGAAGCCTTAAAAAACCTAAGAATATGATAATGTGTGTTAAAAATCCGAAATACATAGGTATTTATAGTTTTGGGAAGTCTTAAGGCCCAAGAAAACCTAAAATCGCGTGGAAAACCCGTTTTCTGGGCAGTCGCGTCGACCGGGTGTCGACTGACGCGGTTCAGATCGACGCGACAGAGAGTTTGGGGGCATTGCTGTCGATCAGGGGTTCTATAACGGTTACATAAGAAATCCGTTATAGAATATCAGCGTGGGCATGGCTCGGCAGAGCTCGGCAGCGTCGGTAGACAATGGTCGGCAGGTGTGCGCAGCGCTTGGCAGGACTGGTCGGTCAGGGATACTATAACGGTTTTGAATAGAAAACCGTTATAGAAAGTCTGCCAGCTTCACATTCTTCAAGTCGCGGCCCGTTTTCGCTGAAACTCTACTCGTTTGCCCATCCTTGACTAAGTCCAAACTAAAATACCTAAAATAACATAAAATTAATTAATTATGATTAAATTAGGATAAAAAAAGTTGTAGATAAGAAAATACAAAAATGTGCTCAATCTATCCAACTTTTACCAAAAATAATAATAATAACGAACTAAAATACTAACTAAAATCAAGACAAATTCGTGTTAATCAACTACCCCACGCTTATTTGTTTGTTCGTCCTTGAACAAACGATAAATTCAAAGTATAACAAGAATGATAATAAGCTCAAGCAAAGAGTCGTGTCGTGCTACATAAATAATTTTAAAAATATAGATACATGTCACGCAACTTCAACACTCCACCTTTATTACATTGTCGCTCCAAAATTAAATTCATGCATCCTCTCAAAAGGGAAATATATAGATGTACGCTCAAAGCACTCAAGCATTGCTGCATAGGACGTGTATACATTCAAATCATACAAATACATGCACAATAAATAAGCACAGAAAATCAATTTATTTTCAATCGCAAATTAAGTGTGTTATCAAACTAAGAATCGGAAAAGGTCTTTTCGGGTTGTAATGTAAGGCTCTTTGGACGGGTATGGATATATAAGTCGTGTGGCTAAATAACTCACCCAACCTAATTTAATCACGAAGCAATGAGCTTCACCTCGTACAAAATAAAAACCTCACTAAACACTCATAACGTAGCCTTTAAACTTAGGCTATTTCCCAACTCGCAAACAGTAAACTGACTTGAAACCCAAATACCACTTAATCACAATTGAAGCTTATAATGTGCTTTTTACAATTACACAACTCTTGCCTTTAACCATTAGGCTTCAAGAAAATGAACAATAAAACACAAGCCTTTATTAACGCGTAGGCAATGACTAACAAAAATTCACCAAGACTCACCATCCTTATTTTTCTTTTTCTCTCTTTGTTTTTTAATTTCCCCTTTCATTTTTTATGGGTTTCTCTTTTTGGATGGTGGTCCTTAATTACAAAAACTCATAAAGTCATAAAATCCCTAATAAAATTCTCCCAAACACTAATAACCAATAAAATAACGAACTCCTACCCCACGCTTTTAATGGGTTAGTAGGGGTCTCAAAAACACTCATGGCTAAAGTAAATGGATTATTTGGATATAACTGGCTCATTCGCAATTTATAGTGGCTAAAATTTATGAATATGGCCGGAAATAGGGTTTTTTCTGTGCCTTAACGTCATTTTCAAAGTCAACTACACACAGCGGTTTCAAAGAGATATCAAAACTGAAACTTATTCAAGCACATGCAATGATGATAATCACTCAGGCTACTCACTGGCATTTTCCATGAGAAAATTTTCAATTGACTCTGCTTTTTAGGTTTTGCGAAATCATATGCGTCCAAGTACCATTTTACAATATATGAATAATGATTTTGAAAGATCTATGCACTTATGCGCGCTCAAAAGACATGAACATCAAATCATACTTAATTAACTTCGACAGGCAAGCCATACAAACACAATATCGCGCGGGAATAGTAATCAATCACGTAAGATATTAGCTACTACAAACCCACGAATTTATTTTTTTTAAATTGCACAAATTTTCAATTATAAATCACAACTCAACCATCCCCCCCTCTAAAAACTCGACAATCTCCTGATTGTCATAAATATATAGAAAACCAAAAAAGAGAGATAAGGAGTAAGGGAACGTCCCAGAAAAATAGTTGAGCGGCTCCAAAAATCGTTAGTGCAATCATCCTTCGTCGTGAATCCCGTGATTGGAAATGACTTGATTAACCATCATTGGCGAATTTCTCAACTTTTTCTGCACACCAACACCGCATAAAAAGTACCAAAGCATAGACACAACTAATAAAATAAAAGAAATAAAAATAAAAATAAAAGCTAAGAAATGAAATCAAACACTTGGGTTGCCTCCCAAGAAGCGCTTGTTTAACGTAGAAAGCTCGACGCCTTCTACGAACGATGCTATCCCGGATCCAAAAATAAATGACGATCATGCCACGCCTTAGTGTTCTCCAAGAGTAAGTTTAGGCAATTTAAATCACCAAGGCGGGGATGAAAAGCAAGTCGTAGAACAAAAACTCCAATTCGCTTCGGAGGTCGAAAAAGCGAATAATTGATCACCATGAACATATCAAAAGTAAATTGCGGCATAGGGTGATCCTCTACTTTCTTAAAAACTAGGGAATCCGTTGAACAAATGGCAAATCCCTCGAACACTCCGATCTTCTTCAAGTCTTTAGCATCTCCCTCAACATCCTGGAAAATATTAAAATCTATATAATGGAAAAGGGGAGGGAAATTTTGCACGATTACCTCAAGCACCATCTCATTCTCATCCTCGATCATGGGTGGCTCGATAAGAGGCTCGATCATCGCATCCTTCTCGATAAATTCGTCCACTACTTTTTCTACATTGGGCATCGCATCATCTCCATTCCTATTGAGCTCGATTGGGCATGAATCTCCATCGTCGATTAGGTTCTCCAATGGCAATACCTCCTCCTCGTTTTGACAATTCTTCCAAAGAAGCCATTATTTGGGCACAMGACCTCTCCATATTTGCCATACTTTATTTCATAGACTCACAACCTCGATGCATAGACTCAAAAGGGTCATCTTCGAGTTCGTCTTGAAAACTCATGGTCTTAGCTTCTTGATCTTGTTGCCCCGCCAAAAGTTGATTGTCTAGTTTATATTCTTCATGGCTCGTACAATATCGGACGGCGACAACGTCCTCCATAGTAGGGACATAGAACTTCCACATGAACTTATCGATTACTTCATCCCACGTTTGCAAGGAATCGGGTTCTAGATGCAATAACCATTCCTTTGCCCGGCCCTTTAGCACAAAAGTGAAGAG
>BMAC01000024.1:2343700-2369942 GCA_014905375.1 Phtheirospermum japonicum | reverse complement strand
GGACTGCTGAAGAAGCAGCTGTTGCAAATTGGAACTCTAAATGCATCAACGCCTTGTGTGGATATGTAGATGCAAGCTACTATCGAATCATCAAGAATTGCGAGTCTGCAAAGGATGCATGGGACGCACTCCAAAGGGTGTGTGAAGGAACAGCAAGCGTGAAGAAATCCAGACTAAGAATGCTCTTGTCCACATTCGAGGCTATGAGAATGAATGAGAAAGAATCGATCATGGACTATTCTATGAGATTGTCAGAAATAACAGAGGAGTGCAGAGAGCTGGGCGAGCCCATAACTAATTCCCGCCTTGTAGGAAAACTGCTAAGATCCATTACGAAGAACTATAGCATGAAGGTGGTGGCAATAGAAGAATCCAATGATGTTGATAACATCGATTTCAACACCTTATTTGGAAACCTCAAGCAATACGAGATGGAACACGTCACCTCTAGCTCGAAAGAGAAGAATGTTGCTTATTCTTCTGATTCAAATGCAGTAGGTGATGAAGATGACGAGGAATTCGATTTTAATGGGATTATTAAAAGGATGGAGTCGACTACTCTCGAAGAAGATGAACTGGCCCTTGTAACTCAACGCTTCAACAAATTTTTGAAGAAGAAAAACAATTCTGGAAACTCAAATACAAGGAACAGGACACAGACATCCACTCCAAAGTCTACTGGACGTACTCTTCCACAATCTCAGTCCTCAAATTCAATTTCCAATGTGTCAGGTTCTTCAAAACCACTCAACAAGATATAATGCCACGAATGCAAAGGTTGGGGACATTTCAAGAACGAGTGTCCCAACACTCTTAGAAAGAAAAGCATGGTCGCTACGGATTTCACCGAAGATGTTAATGATTCTGAACCAATCGATTCCGTTCCAGCTTTATTTTCCCATGTTGTGTGGGACGACGATGTTCATGTTGGTTTACTTGAAGATAACATCGTGTGCCTGAATGCCGAGACCACTGATTATTATGAGGAATACGAGCAGCTGAGTGAAGACCACAAAAAATTGTTTGTCAGTTGGAGTAAACAGGTACTCAAAGCAAAAGAACTCGCAAAAGAAGTAGAGATGCTAACCAAGGAAAAGGAGGAACAGCTCGAAATTATTGTCCGGTTGGAAACATCTCTCACCAAGAAGGATGCCGAGCTTGAAAAGATTAGGAATGAGTTGACCACTGTTCGAGGAACCATTTTAAATCTAAATAAAGGTAAAGCAAAGCTTGATGAAATTTTGCAGGTTAGCTTCCCAAAGTCCTCTAAGCATGGAATAGGTTTCAAGACAAGTCAACCTACGCAAGTGTCGAGTCAAGAATGAAAATCTTCCAAACACCACAAGAGAAGGAGACATTTCGTGTGTCATCATTGTGGAGAACCAGGGCACATTCGGCCCTTTTGCTGGAAGATCATTGGCGAGAAAAGATATTTTCAGAGAACAAATATGTCTGTCAAGTCCAATGTTGGTAACCGCGCTACCAACATCAATACCAACATCAGATACAAACAAGTGTGGGTCAAGAAAAACAGCGTCAAGTGCAATATGATTCATACCTCCCTGAAGTCTCTTGTCCCTGGAGCCTGGTATTTTGATAGTGGATGCTCGAAGCATATGACAGGCTCAGAAGAATTTCTTTCCAACATTATCAGATTTAGAGGTGGAAAAGTGAAGTATGGAGGAGGCGCAAATGGCCAAATCATTGGCTAAGGGACTCTCCATGTTCCTGGTGTTGTAACTCTGGAAAATGTACTGCTAGTAGAAGGACTTACTGCAAACTTGATCAGCATAAGTCAATTGTGCGACGGAGGGTTCAGCGTTAAATTCAACCGTGAAAAGTGTGAAGTGTATGAGGAGAATGGATCGTGTATTCTCACTGGGAAAAGAACTTCAGATAATTGCTACCAAATTCATAGTGATGCTTTTTGCAGGTTGTCCCAATTAAGTGATGCAGAACTATGGCATCAAAAGCTTGGACATGTAAATTACAAGATGATGGACAGGTTGGCCAAGGAAGAAGCTGTGACGGGGCTGCCTAAGCTCAACACAAAGATCATTCTGGTGTGCGAGGCATGCCAAAAAGGGAAACAGGTCAGGGTACCACATCCAGTCCAACAAAGTCTCACTACATCATCTTGCTTTGAATTGCTTCACATGGATCGCATGGGACCACTTGAGGTTGAGAGCCTTGGTGGTAAGAGGTATGTTTTTGTAATAGTTGATGATTTTTCTAGGTTTACTTGGGTAGAGTATCTAAAAGAAAAATCTAAAACGTTTGAGGCTTTCAAAAAACTTGCAAAGAAGCTATGTGTAAGGTTTAATGTGAAAATTGGTAGGATTATGACTGATCATGGAAAGGAGTTTGAAAACGCATCTTTTCTAAAGTACTGCACTTCTGAGGGTATTAGTCATGAGTTTTCTTCTCCAATTACCCCTCAACAAAATGGCGTAGCTGAACGTAAGAATAGAACTCTAGCGGAAGATGACTAGAACTATGCTAATTTCTAATGGGATAGCTAAACGATTTTGGGATGAAGCAATGAACACTGCATGTCATATCACGAATAGGGCTTATTTTAGACCAGGTTCATGTGCAACTCCCTACGAATTGTTGATTGGGGGGAAGAAACCAAACTTGAGCTATTTTCATGTTTTTGGATGTGTTTGCTATGTGCTTAACGATAGAAATCATCTTGCTAAACTTGACTCAAAAAGTGATAAGTGCATTTTCATGGGTTATTCCCAAAATAGTCATGCATATAGGTTGTTTAACCTTGGAACTCGAAGTATGTTTGAGTCAGTAAATGTCAAGTTTGATGATCTAACGAGTGGAGTCAAGCCTGTCGAGGATAATGATCTGGGTTATGATCAAAATCCTCAAGGTAGTGTCACTCCTACTACAGCTGATGGTGCAGGTATTGAGAACAAAGATGCAGCTGCTGAACTCAGAGATTTGACTAATGTTGATAACCATGTTGATACTGGGATACCAACATCGAGCCAAGTTGCAGAATCTGATTCTGATTCAGAGGAAGAAGATCCAGCAAATCCCATTGATCTTCATCAGAGGGACATTCCATCCAGAATCCATAAAAACCACCCCGTGGGCCAAATCATTGGTGATATGGATGAAAGAAGTACAAGACGAAGACAAATAAATTTCAAGAAAATGGTCAGGTATGTATGTTTGTCTACTAATTGTTCTAAGATTCGTGAGTCTTTGTACCTTTCTGAAATAGAGCCCAAGCGCATGGAGGATGCACTCAAGGATGAGTTCTGGATACGGGCTATGCAAGAGGAGCTGGACAAATTCGCCAAGAATGATGTGTGGGATCTTGTTCCACGGCCAGAAAGTGCTCACGTGACGGGGACCAAGTGGATATTCAAGAACAAGACTGATGAAGCAGGCAACATTGTGAGGAATAAAGCTCGACTTGTCGCACAAGGGTATACGCAAATTGAAGGAATTGATTTTGATGAGACATTTTCCCCTGTTGCTCGAATCGAGTCGGTAAGACTTTTGCTTTCTGTTGCTTGTTATATGAAAATTTCGTTACATCAAATGGACATTAAGAGTGCATTTTTGAATGGGGTCTTAAGTGAAGAAGTATATGTTGAGCAGCCTAAAGGATTTGTGGATCCTCAAAAACCTGATTTTGTTTTAAAATTGAAAAAGGCCCTTTATGGTTTAAAACAAGCTCCTAGAGCTTGGTATGAAAGGCTAACTCAACATTTACTTTATTTGAACTTTAGACGAGGGGAAGTTGATAAAACTTTGTTTCTTCTTAAATCCAACAAACACATCTTAATTGTCCAAATTTATGTAGACGATATTATTTTTGGATCCACTAACGAGCAGATGGTCAAGGAGTTTGTCACTCGAATGCCTGATACGTTCGAAATGAGCATGGAAGGTAACCTCTCGTACTTCCTTGGTTTACAAATTAAACAGCTTGATGACGGTATTTTTCTTTCTCAGACTAAATATGTAAAGAATTTAGTCAAAAATTTTGGGTTAGAGGGTGAAACTGTCAAGAAAACGCCACTGGGCAAAAATGTGAAGTTGTCCAGAGACGATATTGGTAAAGGTGTTGATAACACCATGTTTAGAAGTATGATAGGTAGTTTGTTGTATTTGAAAGCAAGTAGACTAGATATTATGTATAGTGTGTGCTTATGTGCTAGATATCAGTCTAATCCAAAAGAGTCACACTTGAAAGCGGTTAAAAGAATTATTCGGTACATTGCTGGTACAACTGAACTAGGTGTGTGGTATACTAAAGACACTGGTACTGAACTTTTAGGATTCACTGATTCGGATTGGGCTGGGGATGTAGTAGATAGAAAGAGTACTACTGGAGGATGTTTTTCTCTGGGTAATAATCTAATCTCTTGGTACAGCAAAAAGCAAAATTGTATTTCTCTTTCTACAGCTGAAGCCGAGTACATTGCAGTTGGAAGTGCGTGCACACAATTACTGTGGATGAACCAAATGATTGAAGACTACGGTCTGCACAGTAGTATCTTGACGGTGTTGTGTGACAATTCCAGTGCCATTGACATCTCCAAAAATCCAGTCCAGTATTCTCGAATCAAACACATTGACATAAGGTAACACTTTATTCGAGACCTAGTTGAGAGGAAGATTGTTAGCCTTGAACATAATGGAACTGATAATCAGCTGGCTGACATCTTCACGAAGGCATTAGATTACGAGACCTTCTCTCGATTGAAAAGAGATCTCGGTATGAGCATTGTCTAACCAATGTTGGTTTGTGATGTTGTGACACTACTTATCAACATCAGTCACAACATCTGTATAATTTTGCATGCATTTTTTATCTTTCTTTTCATACATTACTAATGCATTGAGCTTGGTTGAAAGTGCAATAAGGTCCTCTGTTGCAATAAAAGTAATGACAAAAAGGACCAACCTCTTCGAAATTAGGTGATTGTGGGACTTGCCTGCAGAAACTGGTTTTCTCCCAGGTCCAAAAACAAGAGGTGTTTAACAGCAATTGCTGAAGATTAAAAGATTTAAATCCCTTCCAGGATGAAGAAAATCTGGACTCAAAAATGCTCCAATCTTTATAAATCGCCTTCTTGAGAGATTTTGACGTAGTCATTAACTTGGGTTAAGGGGCAAGTTTCCATTGACTTCACCTAGGGCAATGTTGGTTTATAATGTTGTTAGTAATACAAAGCAACATTGGATCAAAATACTGAAATCATTATGTGTTGTTTTTTAACCTTTTAGGTCATATTTTAGGCATCCCGTAGGACATTCATACTTTGTGAAGATGCCATCTTGCTGTGCGTTTTGTTTCTTGTGTTTTTTGTCTTGCTTGAAATCTCTTAATTTTGTTTTGAATTGAGCTAATCAAGTATTTCAGTGGAGTTATAATCGGAAGGCTGGACAGGTAATAACGAGGTGAATTTGGTGAGTGGAATTTAACATTGCACAAGATAGGTAAAACTGTGCTGATGGTTCATTAAAATCAACTTTGTATTTCCGGCCTATTTTGTAGATTAAGTTGTGCAGTTTTTTTTTTTTTTAAATAAAAAAAAGAAAAGGGGATTATGGAAAGAAATAGTGGGATTGTTGTAGCTTCATTATAGGAGAAGTAGCGCTTTTACATGGAAATAAAATCGTGCTCGTGGGGATAAAATCGGCTGGTGAAATATTTTAAGAAAATTTCTTTTATTTACCCTCTCTCTCTCCTAGTGAGCAACGGTCACTTTTTGGAAGGATAAAAAGCTGATTTTCTTTTACCGTTGGCTCACAATTGCAAACCCCTTTCGAATTACAACTCTCAGAATCCTTACTCCTCTCAAATTCTCTCGATTTTTTTTTGTTTCTTGGTTGTGTGTGTTTGAGAAATTTTGCAGGATGACCAACTCTCCACCGCCTTCTGTCCCAGAACTGCCAGAAGAGGTTCGCCGCTTCGGCGACCAGGTCCCGCTGCCGTTCCCAAAAGTTGGTGGCCTTGATATTCGTGAAGAGATTGGTGGTGGTAGTTCTTCAAACCCACCACTATCAACATCGCCGCCACAATCGCATGCGCCTGATTCTCTTGCTGCCGTGCCTGTTCCATCGCCGGTCGACACTACGCCGGTTGCTCAAGTGTTCCCTGGACAGCCCTGGAATGAGATTGACGTCGATAATCCCCCCGATTTAGCTTTTGTGGCTGAGACTTTTAGCCGCGTGGGGAACCCAACTTTGAAGCGGTCTAGGCGCTTGCGCAACATACCGCCCGGCGTTGTGCCACCTGCGGTCCCAAAAAGAAAGGCTGGTCCGCGTCGCCACGTGCCTATAGAACACATGAATCTCTAGGAGGATGTTGTTGTGGAGTCTGACCCTGATGATCATGATTTTGAGCCTACTGCTCCTATTGCCGGAGACGTGCCGCCGTCTGCTTCTGCTCCCAGTCTGCCGGAGAAGAAGAGGTTTACTCATCGGAAACAACTTGTACGTAAGGCCGACAGGAGACCTAGCCTGACGAAAGACAGTGTCTCTCCCAGCCAGGCAAAGGTCAAAGTTTCACCTGGATCAACTGCTACTGAGTACACTTCGCCCCCTTACACGGTACTGGATTTTCTCACCGGGGAGGTTAAAAGTTCTGCCAAACCGACTGCCACTGATCCCCCGCCGTCTCCAATTCATGCTGCTACACCTGAGTTTGATACAGGTCTTTTCGAATATTCTCCTGACTCATCGTTTGATGTACCCTTGAAAGATTTATTGCTGCATGCAAAGAGGACAAGAAGAACAAAAAGAATGCTGGAAAGGACGATGTTGCTAGTAATGTTGGTAGCCCCTTACCAACATCACGTCGCTCGTGGTCTGTCTCGTCCTCCCGCACTGCCTCTGTTCCCATTCCATCTCATACTCCCACGCAGTCCTCTTCGGCTTCCTGTGCTCACTCCCGGTCCTCTTCTGGAACTGCTACTCCAACATCCGAGATTGAGAACATGGAGCCCTTTTCGGAGAAGTTTTTAACTACGGAAGCTGCTGAGTTGTTTGATGTTTATCGAACGCGCCACATGATTTCCGAGAGGAGAGTGCCAGTTGATTTGTTTGAGCGACATAATCTGATAGCCTACCTCCGTTTTCACGGTATGTATTCCACAGTCTCTACTGCCGTACCTTTTGTTAGGGACATAGTTCTTGAGTTTTATGCGAACTTG
This sequence comes from Phtheirospermum japonicum, assembly GCA_014905375.1. Lineage (NCBI taxonomy): Eukaryota > Viridiplantae > Streptophyta > Magnoliopsida > Lamiales > Orobanchaceae > Phtheirospermum > Phtheirospermum japonicum. The sequence goes on along the minus strand of BMAC01000024.1, from coordinate 2,362,752 downwards.
TTGCCCTCGATTGTTGATTTGAGCTCTGTGAACTATGGCAAAGTTTTTGTGCGTGGTAGTGTCTTTGCTTTCACCCCTGATTTGATTGATGAGATCTTTGGGACTGAGCCATTTCGGGGTGTGTATAATGTGGATGATATGGATGAGGTTGTGTCGTTTTTATCTGGTGGTATGGTGCATTCCTGGTTTGAGCAACTGCTGAGCACTAGGCTCTCATCTCTATATTCTATTATGCATAAAGTGGCTCTTTGCAACTGGGTCCCTTCCAAGAACACCACTTGTGTGACTCGGCCTCAGGCCCAGTTTTTGTTTAAGCTTGGGAAGGGTGTTAAGTTCAGTTTCGGGCAGCATGTTTTCGATATTGTGACTAAGTTTGCCACATCAAGGTCTGCAGCCTCGTTGTGTTTTCCCTCTCTTATTTTTAGCTTGTTGACGAACCAAGGTCTGACGCTTCTCCCAGATGATGTGTTCACTGGTGATGCGGATTGGTTCGCTTTCCGAGGCCAACATACTACTGGTACTAGGGTGATCGATTTGCCTTGGCAGGCTCCAGTCCTAGCTGATGTTGATAGTGATGTTGGGAGTGCTGATCCCAACATGGTTCGTGTTTCTGCGCAGCTCCTACGTGCGCATGTTGCCTCCATTGACTTGCAGATTTCTAAGCTTCAGGCGCCCCGCACCTCGCTTTTGGAGGCTCTTTCCCTTTCTGGTCAAAAAGGGGGAGAGGACGTTGACGCGAACATAGGGGGAGGAAATGCTGATGAAGATGTTGTTGCCGAGAATGAGACTGCTACTGCTGCCACTGCTGCTGAAGATGCTGTTGCTGCCGAAGCCTTGGCAAGCTTTGCTCAAGAGAAGAGGCGTAAGCGAATTCGAGCGCGCAACAAGGCTTTGAAGAAGATGATGAAACTGAGGGAGAAGAAGAAGAGGAAGAAGAGTGGTGAAGGAACTTCGACATCTCCTCGAAGGTCAAAGAGGATTCGAAGTTATTAAGTTCATTTACTCTGTTTGTTTTGTGAAGTGCTGGTTATTTCAAACAATGTTGGTTTGTAATGTTGGTTTGAGTTTTAACAACATTGGGTATTTTTTTTAGGGGGAGTGTTCTATCTTAGGGGGAGTTAGTATTTTTATTTTCATTTGTGTTTGCGTCTTAGTGTTTTGTCCAGAAAGGCAAAAGGGGGAGATTATTGAGGAATTTATTCTTGGCAATAATTCCTATTTAGTTATTTGCCTTTCTTGGGCACAAAATAAGTTAGGAAACTAGATTTAGGACAATATTATGTTTCCTAGTTTATGYACAAGACTTTAATTATTCCTAGATTGTGTTTAGGATTTGTTTTTAGAATTTTACCAAGTTTAGGATTCTTGGTTGTCTATTTAAGACACAAGAACTCCTAATACTTGTTCACGATTTTTAGAGATTTTCGCACAGGGTTTCTTGAAGGACGCAAGAAAGACGCACAAGAGAAGAAGAACACGATAGAGTTACTTGGAGCCAACGATCGTGATAAACAAGATCTTTGAAGTTGCGTGACCGACAAAGAAGATCTTGCCATTCCGGCAACAAGTATTTAGTATCAAGTTTCTTGATATTTAGTTTTCATATATTACTTTATGTTTTGTATTGAACTTAAAAAGAAAGTGATATGGTTTTCGGGTTTGTACACCCAAGTTCACAAGTACTTTTACTTGTGAACTGAATTTGTTTAATCGTGTTCTTGTATTTTAATTTCCGCTGCATAAGTTTAAATTTACTCTGGTCGATGTTGTTAACTGATGTTGGTAACATTGATTAACAACATCATTAATCTGATACTTATTCTTATATCCATAGACCTTCTAATTTTTACAATAAATATTTGTCAATTATTCAAAAGCTTGCTCGCAAGAGTACGAGTTCGCATGTAGGTTGGTAAGTTGAACCGAATCGTCTCTCAAGGAAAACTAGGCTCGGAAGTTCTTTTTGTGTTTGTTTGTTCACGAATATGAAATAAAAGATAAAATCCTAATCTAAACACATAAAAACAATAATATTAATTTAAACGAAGAAAAATAAAAATTAAAGGTTTTGGAAATAATTAAAAAAAACTTGGGTTCTAGAGTCTCGAATCGTTTCCACGATCTCTTGGAATAAATCCCAATTGATGGTTCACGACGATTCTAGAATCTAGACACGTTAGATCTAACCAAGCAATCTCATCATATCATCATCAATAATCCCAACATCATCATCTACAATCTCAATAATATACAATTCATCATCATACATGGGAGTTTTGTTGTTGAAGATCAATTATTAAACTAATAAGCATGAATTTAAAGAATAGAATTAATTAAACTAAATTAAGCGAAGGAATTAAAGAATTACTAATTAAACGAAAAGAAAGTAGCAGCATTCCGGAAGCGAATCTTGAATCTAAATTATCTAAACTATCTAAGAACTAATCTAATTTATTCTAAATCTAAGAATTTAAAACTAAAAATTATGAAAAGTAACTACGAAATCGAAGGGCATTCGTTGGGGTTGTCAGCCCCTAAGAAGCCTTAAAAAACCTAAGAATATGATAATGTGTGTTAAAAATCCGAAATACATAGGTATTTATAGTTTTGGGAAGTCTTAAGGCCCAAGAAAACCTAAAATCGCGTGGAAAACGCATTTTCTGGGCAGTCGCGTCGACCAGGCGTCGACTGACGCGGTTCGGATCGACGCGACAGAGAGTTTGGAGCATTGCTGTCGATCAGGGTTTCTATAACGGTTACAGAAGAAAACCGTTATAGAATATCAGCGTGGGCATGGCTCGGCAGCGCTCGGCAGACAACGGTCGGCAGGTGTGCGCAGCGCTTGGCAGGACTGGTTGGCCAGGGATATTATAACGGTTTCAGATAGAAAACTGTTATAGAAAGTCTGCCAGCTTTACATTCTTCAAATCGCGGCCCGTTTTCGCTGAAACTCTACTCGTTTGCCCATCCTTGACTAAGTCCAAACTAAAATACCTAAAATAACATAAAATTAATTAATTATAATTAAATTATGATAAAACAAGTTGTAGATAAGAAAATACGAAAATGTGCTCAATCTATCCAACTTTCACCAAAAATAATAATAATAACGAACTAAAATACTAACTAAAATCAAGACAAATTCGTGTTAATCAATCAATCCTTCGAAAAAGAATTGATTCACCATCTCGGGAGAATAATTTTGATGAGGACATGCTTGTAGTAGACTTTTATAGCGTTCCCACGTCTCGTGGAACAATTCTCCTTCCAATTGTTCGAAAGTGGCAATTTTCCTCCTAAGATTTCCCGTGGTTTGCGCGGAATAATACTGATCAATGAATTTTTCACTGATCATTTCCCAGGTTGTCAACGATCCTGGTTCCAAAGATAAGAACCATGCTTTTGCCTTGTCTTTCATACAATATGGGAAGCACTTCATTTGCAATTCGTCTCGATGTAGTCCACTCGTTTGGAAACCTGCTACTTCAATGATAAAACTCTGCATGAACGCCAAAGGATCTTCGTGAGCATTCCCATAAAAAGTCGGGAGTAGATTGATTTGATGCGGCTTGATTTCCACTTCCCTTGTAGTCGGTCCAAGCAAAATGGGGGATCCATAAGGCATCACCTTTGGTCGTGCTAGGTCTCGCTGTCGAGGCAGTTCAATGTGCCTCGGTTCTCTTTCTCTATGATACATCTCCTCATATTCATTTCTATCGTCGTACTCTCGTTCGTACGGATTGTCGACCCAGTCCTCTACATACTCATGGTGGCGGGGTGGTTCTTCGGAATAGTTATCAACAAATTCCTCCACATGTTGATTGTGTCTTCCTCGACCCCCTCGTCCACGTTGGTATCCATTTTTGCCTCTCTGTCTTTGATGCTGGGGTGGTCAGTTCCTACCTTTGTTTCCGTTTCCAACTTGTCGTTGAATTCCTTGTTCTACTTGGTGTTGGTTGTTGCTGAATTGGGCCTTGTTGTTGCTCGGCTCGTTGGGCTCTCGGTTGCTGTTGCTTGACCCAATAGTCTCTTGGTTGGATTGGGCCTTCTAATTGATGTGGTTCGCTCCCGAATTCATCTCTCTGCCTTCGTGTGCGAGGTAAAGGTAAGTCATTGTTTACGGCTTATACTAAGCCATAATCGGGATTGTCAGGTGGAATGGGATTTCCTCTCCTTGACATATTGTTCGGGACTTCTTCACACTCGAAATCAGTAGAAATAGAAGAAATGCTCTCCTTTTAAGAAACGGGTCTTGGTCTTGGTTGATTTGCTCGATGGATGTCGTCGAAGAAAGGTGGAAGTTCGAGGCGAAGTGAACGTCTACCTTGCATAAACTCAATAAAACATCAAACGTACCAAGCGGCAAAAACCAAAATAAAAACTAAACAAATAAACGACTATTTAATTAAATTAACAAAAATCTTTGACTCCTTTTTGTTGTCCCCGGTAACGGCGCCAAAATCTTTGAACCTAACTTTAGTGCACCCCCAATAAAGCAGTCAAGTTTGCTCACAAGAGTACGAGGACACTTGTAGGGTGGAAAGCTGACTCGAGTCGAATCTCAGGGACAACAAAATTTGGGGTTAAGACTTTTGTTTTAAAAGCAATCGTTTAAATATTTTTGGGGTTTTATTTTGAATTTTTAATTAACAATTACGAAATTAAAAGGCAAGATTTAAAAATTAAATTCTAAATTACTTATTCTAAAATAACTAAATTAAATTACCAACTAAATTAACTAAATTATTTAAACTAATTAAGCAACTGAAAATTAAACTAAGGATTAACTAAACTTTAAATTCTAAATTAACTAAACTAGATTTATTAACTAATTAATTAACTAATAATAATACTAAACTAATTAATAATTCGAAGTACCTAAGAAACTAACTTTCAGAAACTAAATCAAGGCTAAAAGTTCAAACAGCATGTAGAAAACTAATTTAATTAACATACGAATTTAAATCAAATAAAAACTGCTAAAGGTTACTGCTAAGGGTTACTGTTAAAGGTTGCTGCTAAGGGTTGTTGTTAAGGGTTACTGTAACCTTTAACTGTAACGGTTAACAAAATCTGAAACTAAACCAAACTATATCTTGCATGCATGAATGAATTTCAACAAAACAAAGCATCACACATCCAACATAAAGCATGAAAAACTAATTATAAACTAAAAATAATAAACTAAATACGATCAACGAATCCAAACAAAATACGTACGTAAACTAATTAATATTTGAAACCTGAAACTAACGATTTAAAACTACGAAACTAATTAAAGGTTTAAGAGTGCTTGTTTAATCTACTAGAAACTGAAAGTACTTCGGCTATTCCGAAGAGGGAACGCAGCGGATCGGTCGAGAAACAATGAACGGCGTCGAATGGGCTCGGGAACTCGTTGTCGTTCAATCTTGGGTTGCTCTTCGATCTCCGCATTTTTGTTGTTATAATCCGTCTCTAAACCGTAGGATTATGTTTATGGACGGTTATTAGGGTTACAAGCGTCGCACACACTAACACACGGATTAAAGATGGTATTTATAGGATTTTTTCCGCGAACTGGGCCGAAAAATCTGTTCTTCTGCTTCTGGGCACCGCTAACAGTTGCTTGCTAACGGTTATAACAACCGTTAGCAGCAATCGTTAACTATTTTTATTTTGCATTCTGGCTAACGACAACGGTTGTAAAGAAACCGTTCTGGAAAGTGACCGTTAGCTCTGAACTCAGCATTCTAATTGTTAACATCGGTTTTCCGTAACCGTTAAGGGTTAGCGGTAACAGCTAACGGTTGGAGTAACCGCTAAGTGTAACCGTTAGCTTCAATCGACATCGGTTCCATCAGAATAACCTTTCTATAAAGTGTGGCAGATTTAATTTCTTGCTATTTCTTCACCGGAAAGCTCGATCTTTGAATCTCGATCATCATAATTCATCTCTAACGTGCTGAACTCTTCCGGTTACTTAACTATAAAGTGAAAAACCACAAATAATCACTTATTTGCATCAATTTAGCTCAAATTATGGTAAAACAAGTTGGAAGTACAAAAATACGAAAATAAGCATAAATTGTCCAACTTATACCAAAAACACAAATAAAAGTAAACTAAAATACTACTAAAAATAACCACAAATACATGTTAATCAGAGCTTTATTGAATTTGCTCAAGCATATTCCGCCCATAAGGACGGAGAGAGGCTGAAGTGTCCTTGTAATTATAGGAGATGTAGGAATCATAGGTTTCTCGACATCAATGAGATTAAGTACCACTTGGTTTGACACGAATTCGAGCCGAATTACTCTATATGGATTTACCGCGGAGAAAGTCGGTCCGCAACTCTGGACGCTATCACGCTTTTCAAGCTTGAGGACCCTCTTACATCGCTTCTAAAGAATCATCAAATGCGTAAATTAATATGGTTCAAGATGCAGTTAATCCCGATTTCGACGTGGTTGCCGGTGTGGAAGAGTTGTCGAACCCTGAGGGTAAAAGTTTTTATGACATGTTAAAAGTTGGAAATCAGCCATTGTTTCCGGTGTGCGAGGGACATACTTAGTTGTCATTAGCTTCCTGACTCATGAATTTGAAGTGAGAGAATCACATGTCTCAGAAATATTACGATGATGATCAGGTGAATTAATCAAATAGATTCTACGAAAAGATGTTCTCGTACCCAATAACTTCTACAACAATAAGAAGTTGTTAAGGGTATGGGCTTACCGATCGAGAATATAGATTATTTAAAAAGTATTTGTATAATCTACTGGAGAGACGATTCTTATTTGATACTCTACAAATTTTTCAACGAGCCTCAATTTAAACCCATTTCTCAAGGCAAACAAAACAACAGAAGGCTCGCGTTGCATAGAAGAAGATGTACTGTTTTTCATTAACTCCTTATTTGTATATGTTGTATGCATCTAATGCTATTGAAAAAGATATGGGGAGGCATGTTGAACACTTGGTTGAAGATGATGTGCGCTACCCATCCAACTCAAAAGCTTAGAAACATCTCAACCGGACTCATCCAGATTTTGCAGCTGAAACTCAAAACATGCGATTGAGTATTTGTACAGATGGTTTTCAACCATTTGGAAGTTTCAGCACACAATATTTATCGTGACCTGTTATAGTTAGACCCTACAACTTGCCTCCGTGGATGTGCATGAAAGAGCAGTTCATGTTCACTAACATTCCTGTACCAGGTCCAAAGAATTTAAAAGACAGGCTCGATGTGTTTCTGCAACCTCTAATCGCCGAACTGAATCAGTTGTGGACGATTGGGGCTCCCTCATACGATATATCTAATAAACAAAATTCTCAATTACGAGTAGCCCTTATGTGGACATTTAGTAATTTCCCTACGTATTCTATGTTGTCCGGATGGAGTACGACAGGTCGAACAGTTTGTCCTTATTTATGAAATGCTCAGATGCCTTCACTCTTAAGTGCAGCGGGAAGCAGTCGTGGTTCGACAATCACCAGAAATTTCTTAAATGCATTCACCATTTTCCAAAGGATAAATGATACTTTCGAAAAAGAAGATCTGACGAGACTCCACCATCGAACGTCCGCTCAGGGACAGAAGTTTTGGTGGAGATAGAAATATTGGGGCTTCTGAAAGTCACTGAACTAGATGTAGCACTCGTCAGTGTACAAATTTTCAAAACGTCTGGTTGGAGAAAACAAAACATCTTTTGGGATTTACCATATTAAAGAAAAAATCTAATTGGCCAAAATTTAGATATTATGCACATAGAGAAAAATTGTGTTTGATAATGTTTTCAATAGGGTGATGAATGTCAAAGGAAAGACCAATGACACGTCTAAATCAATGGAAAGGTTGAATGAGTATTGTAATCGTTCAGAGCTGGTGCCAGATGGATCAGGAAAGTGTTTAATATTTGTTACACAGTTGATAAGCCATCAAAAGCTACATTATGCGATTGGGTTAAATCTCTTCGATTACCAGATGGGTATGCAATAAACTTGGGGCGTTGCATTGACAAGAAGGAATTGCGTTTGATCGGGATGAAAAGTCATGATTGTCGTGTATTCATGCAAAGGTTGATACCAATAGTCTTTCGTGAACTGCTTCCTTCAAATATGTGGAAGGCTCTAACCGAATCGAGCCTATTGTTCAAGGATCTCACGTCAATAGTCATTTGCACCGAAGATATGAGTCGTCTAGAACATGACATTGCGTTAATATTGTGTCAACTAGAACTGATCTTCCCTCCATTATTAACTGATATTCCGTTAAAAATGATCCTTCAGCGTAGAGATCATTCGAACAATGTGATCGATGTGAACATTAGGAGCCTAACAGAGGGTCCATCACGATGTGCGAAAATGTATATTAGATGTAAGATAAATGGTTATAGATTTCACACAATCGAGTACGAATCTAACAAATCGACATCGAGAAGTGGAGTATGTATTAAAGGGTCAAACTATGGGACAATCGAGTATGATTATTACAGTCGTCTCATAGAAATTGTGCAGTTCGAATACATCGGCCGAATGGAGAAAAACACACTAGTGTTCAAGTGCGACTGGTTTGATCCAACTCCTACAGGAACAAAAATTCACCCACATTTATAAGCTTATCGATATCAATTATAAGCGTAGGTCCAATCGATATGAACCGTTCGTACTTGCAGTCTAAACTTTACAAGTATAATATTTTGCAAATCCAAGTTTGAAACGAAATAAGTTGGACTTGTGGGAAACGTGTAAAATCAAGGCGAGATCAAGTGTTGAGTTTATCGAGCCTCTACCAGAGCAATAATTTCAAGAGGAAATTGTAGATACAGGCAATCCAATTCAACTGGACGATATCGATTTTCAGTTGCACAACCCCGGATAATAATGTGGATGGACTTGGTGACGATACAGATGATGATGCAAAAGAAGAGTTACTCACCCATTAAGATACAGATCAAGACACAGACAAAGATGAGTTTGGTGATAACTTTAATAGTGAAAGTGTCGGTTCAGATGATTAGTTTGGTTGAAATATATGTAAATTGTTCATATTGGGAAACGCGCTTATTTTAACAAATTTAATTGTTTTTGAATTTATACAAATGGTTGATATATATAGTGGTGAAATGCTCGTATTATATATAATTTTATCAGATGTCGAGAGGTCGTGGACGCTGATCTAACCTAGGTCGATCGGATATTGGGTCAGACAATCATTCAGCGCTGACCACAGATTCCACCACGCCGACACCGACACCGTCCGATACGGGTACATCCCGATAAGACTTAGGCCCACCACAAAGGCGATACCTTGTTTACATCGCCGAGAAGAAGTAAGTAAATTGATGGTTTTAAAACTGTAATCATCATGGTTAAAAAATGACTCTTGAAGCTTATTGCAACCACCTGATAAGCAAAGATGATGTTGTCGTTCCTCCATTCGCCGAGTATGGAACCATCGGCAGGGGACTTGTGGCGGCGGCACGTTTAGAAGGCCAACATAGGATTGTGTCGGTAGAGGTAGATTGTGGTGCTAGGGCCAGATAAATGGGTCAGGCCATGGAATCAAAGTAACTTTGGACGTCGATTATGAAAATACAAAACGAATAAAAAAAGAAAGAAAAGAAAAGGAAATAATCTCTTATTGGGTTATTTTAATTTATTATTTGTTTGTTTTTATTAAATAAATAGATTTTAGTGTGGGGGACTGGATCATAAACATCCTCAAGAATCAAGATATTATACAAAGTGACTGGCACAACAAAAGGTTAAAGAAGGTCAGCCAACTTAAAACCTCCTTTTGGCAGAAAATCTGGAAGATATTACGCTAGCTAAACAAACCAAACCACAACAAGAACAACAATTACTCGCAGGCAATCCAAATTCAAGATCCAAGCTATTAAATTGCACAAGTCCCACGTTTAATAATACATATATTAAATCAAACAAAACAAAACAAACCGTAAAAACTGAACAGTCGGAGGAGTCCTAAACAAACAAAGAAAGAAACTACAAAACCAGCAGCGAAGCAAGCTGGCCGGACACTGCACCACAAGGTCGGAGTCTCTTAAAAGGTGGGCCATAATCAATATAGTCTTCGTACGCCGGTGATTGGCACGTGGGGCACTCGCTGTTGTCCTCCAGCCGCCCAACCACACAATGCGAATGAAAAGCATGGTGGCACTCCAGCACTGATATCTGAGCCCCGACCTTAGTCTTCTCCCGACATATGCCGCAAACCTCCATAAGTTCCAACCCCTTGTCAATATCTTCCACTCTGATCCTCGGCAAGTCCCTCAAAAACGACGTAAGCATSGATGTCGTRGGTTTTCGCTCCTCGACGGATGTGAAAYMCGGCCACAGGTACAACGGGACCATGCTCTGTGGCCTGATTGCCCTGCCCATGCACGCATCGTACGCCTCGCCCTCTTGCTGCACCGTGCACACGTCAATCTCCACAACAATAGGAATYRGGTCGAGGGAAGCGTGTTCAGGCTYCACTGCCATCTGTTTGGCGAAATCAAACGCATCCCGAGATAACGATTTGATTTCGTCTTTCGTCATCCAGTAATCCTGCAGCCTACCACATATGATGAAGTAAAGAGACAATCCATCGTCATCTTCACGCACTCGTGAATCGTATCTCTCTGAATCTATTACTATCGAGTCAGCAACAACACCTTTTGCGGTTTTCCTCCTCCTTAGGATGAAGTTGGTTCTGAACTCAAAGAGAAACGATTTGAGTTTCGGATCCGGAAACTGTTTATACACTGAACTTATCTCATCCGCATCCACCATCGAGAACCGGTATTCATATTCATACCCCACTCTACCACTCATCCCTGAATTCCTATTGACAAAAATAAAATCAGAATTTGGTGGAGAAATTAATTAGGGTTTGAGCGATGATGATGGATCGAGAAAGCAGGCAATTAAATTTCGCTTGCACCAACAAATAAAGAAAGATAATAATATATAGAGGGGAATACCATCCGAGTCTAGGCAATCCATATGCAAACTCTTAAACTTAATAGGATTAGATAGGGATATAGCTTTGAGATTTTACCCAAATATCAAATAAATAAAAATATTCGTTGTCTTTTTCTTTTTCCCCCCTCAAATCAAGGAAAATATATATGCTTTTTTCCCAATAGATAGAGGGGAATACCGTCCCAATCTTTTTCTTTTCCCCCCTAAAAATATACCCGATTATTAAAATATGCTTTTTTTTTATATATCTACAGATGTAGTATGTTATCATGTCTTTATTTTAATACTAAATTAACCACAAACTCAACGTAATCAAAACATAATACTACAATTATTTTTGATTTTCTTGTAGTTTTAAATAGTAATAATCTAATAAATTTTTGGATTAGATAGGAGTATAGCTTTGAAAATAAATAAATAATATTAGTTAAAGTAATGAATTCTATTGATGTTTCATATGTATTGTCAAAACTGGTTGTATTCTTGGAATATACAGTACAAATCTCAATAATAAAGTTTTTATAATTATTTTGTTAAAATTTACATTTTTTTAAATGAATTGGGAGTAATTAGAAAATAAAGATAAACCTCAAATAATTTCAGCTACGAGCTCGTGATGATACAATCTATATCTATATATATATATATATATAAAAGGCTAGCGTTTCTAAATATCTTTTCCAAGATTTTCCCGCTCATTTTACTTACTATTTATAGTAATTCATATTTATTATTTATATAATACTTTTTTGGAGATTATGATTTATGTAAAGAAAATATTAAATATATAGAAGAATTATGTATAATTATATATAAAATCTGGAAAAAAAAATGAAAATAATATAAAATAAAATCTGAAACAAAAATATAAAATAAAAAAAATAAAAAAATATATATAAATAAATGTAAATAATTAGTTAATAAATATGAAAACCCCAAAAAAGAAAAAAGAAAATATAAATATTTTCAAGTTTTGTAAAATAAAATTAAATATATTAATAAAATCATATAGATAAAAATATAAGAACTTATAATTAAATTATAACTATTATTTAAAAAATATGAAACAAAACCAAAAATTCAATAATCGAATAAGATTAAAGAGAATAATCATAAAATAAATTAAATTAACTTAAAATTTTCATAATTAGATTCTATAAAATTATTAAATAAATCTCAAAAGAAAAAAGAAAAATGGGAAAAATATAAAATAAAATTAAAAAATAATAATATCAATTACAAAAAATTATATATATATATATATATAATAAATTTGAAAAATAAAATATTAATATAAAATTTATAATTTATAAATAAATCTAAATATTTAGTTTATAAATCTGCAAAACCTGTAAAAGTAAAATCAAAATATAAATATGTCAAATGCTATCAAATAAATTCATTTTTATTAAAAATAAAATATTAGAACTGATTTGTACATATCTGTATGTGATTTTCGTGTACTATTGCATCGTGTGTTGTGTGCTTTTACGTGTTTTAGATTTATCTTTTTATCGTTTTTCTTCTTTTTTTTATGTTTTTCGTTTCTTATGGCGTTTAATGTGTTTTTACTTTATTTTGTATGAAATAATCTAACTTTGCTTAATTTTAATATCTCAGCTCAAAACGAGGAAAACGGGACGAGCGACGAGCCGAAGCCCTGCAGGCGCCGCGATGCAGCGCCCACGTCGACGCCGAGTAGCGTTCGCGTCGATCGATGCTCAGCCCGCGTCGATCGACGCAATGTCGACGCAAAGGTTCTGAAGCGTCGATCCTAATTGCGTCGATCGACTCTAGGTCGACGCATAGCCTTTGAAGCGTCGACCTTGGCTCGCGTCGATCGACGCGAGCAGCCTGACTCGCATTGACGTCGACGCTCGGCACGCGTCGATCGACGCTAAGGCAGTTTTGACGGTTATTTCGGGGAAATCTATATAAACCCGATGGTTTCTTCGTTTTTTGTGTGCTGGGACGAGGGGGAAAGGTCAGAATAATGCAGAGGACCCTCGGTTCATGCCACCATTTCAATTCACGCAAGATTAGAGTTAGATAGTTCGTAGTTTCATCGTTTCTATGTCGTTCGACGCTCAAGGCCGCTTCTCGTCGCTGAAGATCGTTGGATGGCTGATGCTTTTATAGATTATAGGTTTTTCTGCACCTTTTTATTTTCTTTGTGTATTTGGCTTTAATAATCTTTGCTTTGATGTTGTTATGTACTTTGGTGTTGTTAGTTTAGTATAAACCTTTTATCGTTTTTTCCTAATAGTTTATTTATGTTATTTGCTTTAATAGTTTAGTTGTTAGTTCTCGTTAGATTAGTTTTTTGTTTTTCTTATCGATTGTGATCATGCTTGCGTTGTTATTATGAAGTTTATCATGATGATGTTTGTTTTTGGCTAAGTTTATCGTTCTAGTGTGTTTAGGGTCGTTTAGAACCATCGAGATTGACAACCCCGATCGTGGAGACGATTCCGGCTCACTTGACCTTCGTTTTTATTAATCATTTTAAAGCTTTTAATTTTATTGTTCGTAGTTATTAGAACCCTTGAACCAAATCTGATCATGTGTTTAGTTTAGTTAAGTTCAGTTTTTAATTTTGTAGTAATTTACGTAAAATCGAACACCGAAATAGTTTCCGATTAGTCTTCTTTGTGATTCGACTCGGATCAACTTATCGCATACAATAGCTCCGTTCTCTTGTAGACGAGCTTTTTATTTTAACGCGAAAAAGTTCGATTCAAAATTTGTCGTCGTTGCCAGGGAAGGCTAAAGGCTACGATTTTTGGTGTTTGCTTTTATTTACTTTTTTTTGTATTATTGTTTGTTTGTTCGTGTTCGATTATGATTTTTATTTTTGTTTATTTTTGTTCTTTCTGGTTCGCGTAATCTCGTTTGTTGAGTATTGTGCTTGTAGCTATATCTTTGACGATTCGAGATTTTCATTTGAAGATGGCGGATTATCGAGTGAGATCGCCATATGATGATTTATGCACTCCACCTTTCGATGAAAAGATGTTTTGCCCAATGTCTGACTGGCGTGGGTTTCGGCCGACAATTCCTTTGAGCTTTGCAATGCGGGAGTACGATCTTGATGAATTCTACCTCGAGCAACTTTCGGTTTTTCGTGGATTTCCGAGCAAAGACCCGCTCCATTTTATCCAAGAGTACGAAGCTATAACCGGCACATTCCCTCTTTTCGGACTTACATGGGATCAAGTGATGATGCGGCTTTTTATGTTCACATTAAAGGATCGGGCAAGTGAATGGTTGGCTAATTTAGAGCCTGATTCTTTGAAAACGTGGTACGAAGTGGTGGATCAGTTCATGGGGTCGTTCTACTCATCTGAATGGGTCCCACCTTCGATTTCTTACAATTCAAGTTTTAATGATCCATACGCTTCACTTAATCACTTTGATCAACTACAAAGTTCCTATTGCCCAATATTTAATGAAAATTCTTATAACCCGGGTTTGGAACCTTTTTCCACGGGATATGATTCGTACGCTCTACCCAATTCTGATTCTTCGAGCTACGAACCATTTCCTATTCTTACATCAAACTCTTATGTTTCGAGTTTCGAGCAGTTTTTTCCCAAAACCACATATCACGATTCGAGATATAATGATCTGTGTGCTCCTTGCGAATCATATTCTTATACCCCGAGCTACGATTGTTATCCTTTGTCTCATTCGTGTATTACTGATCATAAAACTCGAGTTGAGGTAAATCGACTTCATTTTGACGAGGTGACATTATTTGATGTGGTAGAGTCTACCGTGGATATTTATTCGGAAGAGGTTTGTAAGACGGCTAAGATTGACGAGTTGGTTGAGATCCGCCCCTTTGCGATATCTGATGACATTGCGGATAAAAGTGTGGGGGTGTTGCCGTTTGGGTGCCCGGTATATATTGGAGATTCGAGTCTCCCTACTCTTGGTGAAGAAGGTGGAGTTATGATGCTGATTTTGGAGGAGAGTGATACTATTGAGTTGTGTCTTTCACCACCCGAAGCTTTATTGAAATCTGATTTTGAGGTGGTAGGCGAGATAGTCGAGAAGGTGCCCGATCACCCCATGCCGCAATTTTAGTTTTATATATTTGAGGTGATTGATTACTCGCGTTTTCGACCTCCGAAGCTAGTTGGAGTGTTCGGCATCTCGGGACATGCTCTTTGTGCCCGCCTTGGTGATTATCATCGCCAACTCTTGATTTTAGAGAATACCAAGGTGTGGCACGACCATCATCTACTTTTAGACCCGGGATGACATTGAACATGGACGTCGTCAAGCTAGAGATGTTAAATTAAGCGCTTCTTGGGAGGCAACCCAAGTCTTTTAACTTTATTTGCTTTAGTGTGTTTTTTTGTTTCTTTTCGTTTCAGGTTCCCCTCGGCGTTGAAGCCCGTTGAATGGTCTTGGATGTTCAACTCATTATCACAAGCACGATTCCAGGGACGTATCTCTCTTTCTCTTTCTTTTACCATACCTTGCTTCATTTTTCATTTTATACAATGTGGACATTGTATTGTTTAAGTGTGGGGGGGTTTGTCCTTGGTTGGTTAGTAAATTTTTGTATGCTTGCTTGTGGTTGATTTGAGTTGTGTGTATTGATATTGATTGGAACCTTGACGAAGTGACGTGGTTAGATGCTTTGGTTAGGAATGGATTCGTCCTCAAAACATAACAACCAAAATAAAAACAAAAATAAACGTTATCAGCAATAATAAGCTTATTAAATCGTTGCCACGGCTCTTCAGCAATTGATGGAATCAAAGCTATTTAAAATCATCGCTTCCGCTCAGGGCAGCCGGTCACCGTGCGCAGGCGGCGTCGTTATGGCGTCGACGCTGCGTCGACTGATGCGGATCATCACCGCGTCGATGGAGCGTCGACGCTCGCGTCAGTCGACGCGACAGCAGGTTGGCAACGAATTTTTACCGTTTGTATTCCAGCGATTACCCCTTCTCTTGAATGATTTTTAACCATGGATAACTGCACAATCTCACAAGAAAAATAAAAACGTCCATGGTGCAAGAAATACGAAAAAGCAAGGCGTACGAAAAATAAAATTTTATTAATTGCTGAAACCAAATACGTAGACAACCGAAATAAAATTGAAATTGCAATAAACTAAACAGGATAAGGTGGAAAGACAAATCCACGACTCGATTATGGAAAAACATAAATAGATAAATAATAGCAAGCCCCAAGAATCTAAGGGGATTTCGAACCCAATCGCTCTAACGCGACGATTTTCTTGCTAGCCTCTTCCAAGCACTGCTTCCAAAATCCCAAATTCCACTCGTTTGCCGCATTTCTCACATTAGAATCCTTGATGTGGGCCTCCAACTCCTCAATACGTCGTAAGAGCGCAAATTTCTCCTCGCGGATTGCATGGTTACTTCACAAGAGGGTTATTCCATCTTGTGTCGAATTCCCTATTTCGGATTCCGCTTCCTTCAAGCGCTCGTCCTTCATATCGATCTCTCCCAATAATTTGAACGTATCCCATATCATCTCATTGTTGTCCTTAGTCAAGGTGGCAATCGTCTCTCGAGCTCGGAGAAGTGCATCGCGGAGCTCGTTCTTAGTCATGGCACGCTCATCAAGTTCTTCCCTCTGCTGCCCGAGGTCATGCTCAATACCCCTTAAGCGTTGAATGGTGGTCCTTAGTTGAAGGTTCATGTCCCTCAATCCCTCGTTGATCTCCTCCGCCCTTCTCAATTCGTTCTTGAGAGCATCGATTTGGAGGGTGTAGTTAACCTCATCCAATTGATAATCACCAACCAAATCGTTCGCCTTCTCGACCTCATTATGCAGCTGGTCCAATTTTTCGTCGTGCTCCTCTCTCAGCATCCACCTCTTCTCGTGGTTTCTGGTGGTTTTTGGAATTGGCCTCATGGTAAAGAAAAGGGAAGGAGCGAAAATATTTTGGGGTAAGGAGATGTAGAGCTTTGAGAATAATGAAATTAAGAGTGAAGGGGTTTGGTTTATATAGGGATCAAAAGACCTTAAAAATAGGAATCCTAAATTCACCCAAATTAAAGATAAGGGAAAAGATATTAAGTTTCCTTATCTAAATAGAACTCCTTTAAGACAAAAGATCTTGACCCCAATCTTGACAAATTTCGTGCAAATAAATCCCAAAAAACCACTCACCTGTTTAGAAAAAAACTCCCAAAAATCGCAGCTAAAACTTACCAAAAATTTGCTCACGCGCACAGGTGGCGTCGACGCTGCGTCGTTCGATGCGCGCTCCCAGGAAGCGTCATTTCTGCGCCAGTCGACGCGCGCGCCCAGGAAGCGCCATTTCCGCGTCGACGCTGCGTCAGTCGATGCGGCTGCAGGCTGGTGTTCATGCGAATTTTTCACTCGTCAAATAATGAATTAACCTTATCTCGACCTAAATCCTGTTCAAACACTTACAAAAAGGAGAAAAAGAAATAACTAAAATAAAAGGAAATCAAAACAAAGAAAATACAGTAGCTTGGGTTGCCTCCCAAGAAGCGCATCTTTTAACGTCGTTTGATCGACGTAACTGTGCCGTGATTAAATTTCCATTGGAGGTGGGTCCACCATCGCCCACACTTCACGATCTTGATTTGTTAACTCTCCGTCACGGTACAATTTAACGCGGTGCCCATTAATTTGAAATGTTGCGTCTCGTTTTTCATCGTAAAGGGTTACAGCTCCAAACTCGTTGATCTCTTTTATCACGAACGGTCCACTCCATTTTGATTTTAATTTCCCTGGAAAATGTTTAAATCTCGAGTTAAAGACTAGAGCTAACTTACCTACCTCCAATTGCTTGTTGACGAGTTTCCGATCATGGTAGACTTTGGTCATCTTCTTTTGCCTCCATGCAGTATCATAGGACTCATTCCTTATCTCTTCAAGTTCAGTTAGTTCCAACTTCCTGTACTCGCCAGCCCCGTCGTAATTCATGTTCAGTTTTCGAATTGCCCAACCAGCTCGATGTTCTAGCTCAACGGGCAAATGGCAAGTTTTCCCATAGATTAGGCGAAAAGGGCTCATTCCAAGCACTGTCTTGTAGGCTGTTCGGTATGCCCATAGTGCGTCGACAAGTTTTACTGCCCAATCCTTTCGACTCGGCCCGATTGTTTTCTCGAGGATGGCCTTAAGTTGACGGTTGCTCGTTTCAACTGGACCAGACGTTTGAGGGTCGTAAGGCGTAGCTACCTTGTGTCGGACCCCATATTTTTTCATCAACTTTGCAAACTCCTTGTTACAAAAGTGGCTTCCTCCATCACTTATTATCGATTTCGGCACCCCGAATCTACTAAAAATATTTTCTTGGAGGAATTTGAGAACAACTTCAGCATTAGCTCTTCGAGTAGGGATTGCTTCCACCCATTTTGATACGTAGTCAACACCAACAAGGATGTACTCAAAATCTCCACTCTTAGGGAAAGGTCCCATAAAGTCTATCCCCCATACATCGAAAATCTCTACCACTTGGTTGGGTACTTGTGGCATTTCATCTCGCTTACCTATGTTTCCGGTTCGTTGGCAATTGTCACAAGTTTTGCAGTATTCAAACGCATCAGCAAATAAACTCGGCCAATAAAATCCGGCTTGTAACACTTTAAACGCCGTCTTTTGAGCTCCAAAATGCCCTCCATGGTCATGGCAAAATTGGAGAATGATCCCCATTTCGTCGTTCGGAATGCACCTCCTATTTAGACCATCCTTGCAGCGTTTGAAAACATCGGGATCATCCAAAAAGTAGTCCCTGCATTTACTCAAAAATCTCTTCCGTTCTTGGTAGGATAAATGGTTAGGCACAATTTTGCAAACAAGATCATTCACAATATCAGCGTACCAAGGGGTAATTAATTGCTCAAGATTAAAAACATTTTCATAAGGAAAAAGATCGTTAATCATAAATTTCTCCCCCTCATTCTCCTCAACTACCATTCTAGACAAGTGATCCGCCACAACATTTTCACAACCCCGTCTATCTTTTATTTCCACATCAAATTCTTGTAGCAACAAAATCCACCTAATAAGGCGTGGCTTACTTTGCGGTTTGGAAAACAAATGGCGTAAAGCAG
>BMAC01000024.1:2316970-2343105 GCA_014905375.1 Phtheirospermum japonicum | reverse complement strand
TTGAGAGCATGCACCTTTGAAAAATCGCTGGTGCGTTGCACAGGCCAAAGGGCATCCTTCGAAAAGCGAATGTGCCAAAGGGGCATGTGAACGTTGTCTTGCTCTGATCTTCCGAAGCGATGGCCACTTGGTAGTAGCCCGAAAGGCCATCCAGAAAGCAGTAAAATTCGTGTCCCGCAAGTTTGTCTAGGAGTTGGTCGATGAACGGTAGAGGAAAATGATCCTTACGAGTGGCCGCATTCAATTTCCTATAATCGATGCACATACGACATCCAGTAGTTAGTCGGGTTGGCACTACCTCTCCCTTTGCGTTTTCGGCGATAGTGATACCTCCTTTCTTTGAAACCACATGGATTGGGCTCACCCATTTGCTGTCGGAGATGGCAAAAATGATTCCTTCGTCTTTAAGCTTAGAAATTTCTTTCTTAACCACCTCGTAAAGCGTTGGCATCAGTCTCCGTTGACTGTCCCTCACAGGCCTGGCATCGGGTTCCATCTCGATTCTATGCATGCAAGTCACGGGGCTTATTCCTTTGATGTCACTGATGCTCCATCCAATTGCCTCCTTGTGGTTGCTTAACACCGCAACTAATTCTTTCTCCTCGTGCTCCGACAAGGCTGAGTATATGATGACTGGTTTCATTTCGTTGGGCTCGAGGAAAACATACTTCAAGTGGTTCGGTAGTGGCTTTAACTCCATCTTTGGACCAAGTTCGGGTGCAGTGGCTATTTCACACAATTTTTCATCAAAATCATCCATCTCTTCATGGTCTTCATCGATCTCATTCAAATCTATCTCTAATATCTCGGCCACCCTGTTCAAAAATTCTGTGTCGTCCTCGACACTTAACTCATCTAGCACGGTGATCCCCTTTAGCTCGTGAATACAAGAGGCAATCGGGTCCACAAACGAGAAATCTTCATTCATGTATGGCGAAGGAGTGTTGTGGATATCTTTCAGCGAAAATGTGATTGTCTCCCCCATCACGGACAAGGTCATCCTCCCTTTGTGTACGTCAATTAGTGTATGAGAAGTGGACATAAATGGTCGACCAAGCCAAATAGTATGCTCAGTGCCCTCCTTCGGAACCTCGCCGACATCCAGTATGACGAAATTGACTGGAATCACAAGCTCGCCAACTTGAACTAGAACATCCTCGACTATGCCAAGTGGTTGTCTGATTGATCGGTCCGCTAATTGTAGCCGCATCGTTGTTGGTCTCATTGTCCCCAAATCGAATTCCTTATAAAGGGAATAAGGCATCAAATTGATTCCTGCTCCAAGGTCAAGCATGCCTCGTGCTGTCTGTCCGTTTCCCAAGGTGATGGTTATGCAGAAACTTCCGGGGTCTCTTTCCTTTTTGGGTAGAGGCCCTTTGCATATGGCGCTCACCTCCTTTGTTAGCTTAACTTGCTGAAGTGTCTCGAGACGCCGTTCCCTCGCAACTAATTCCTTGAGAAATTTCACGTACGCGGGCAGCGTCTTGATTACGTCTAACAGAGGAAGATTAATGTTGACGTTTTTGAGCAGATTATAAAGTTCCATGAACTTTTTATTCTCTTTTGCTGGGCGTAGGCGACTTGGGAAAGAAACCTTGTCTCGAATAGTGATTGGTGATGCCTTCGGAGGCTCGGTGGAATCGTCATTTGTTACTGGAGAGGGTACTTGATTCGGGGACTTCCCTTTTAATGACCCAAGAATGTACGGATTCGGTGACTTATGCATTTGATCAACCGATTTGGGGTCATTGTTCATGGGCAGCCCCTCCTTTGCAACATCAGTGTCCCCTTCGTTCAGTTCTTTGACTCTATTATCTATCGTCTTCCCACTTCGTAGAATATGAACCGCGGAAGCTTGCTCGGGTTGGCTCGGAAGCTTCCCCTTTTCGTTGTCGTGTTTGGTCATGAATGTCGCCATTTGCCCCATCATCTTCTCCAAGTTCTTCACGCTCTTAGATAGATCATCCAAGACCTCTCCTTGCTTATTCACTTGCGTGGTCAGACTGGTCAATCCATCCCTGTTTCTCAGTGTCTCAGTGACTTGGTTTTGTTGCCAAATTAGCAGTTGATCATTTGGCTGTATAGGGACAGGTGTTGGCCCCGCTGGAAGTGATTTGCTCGGTGGAGGTTGTGTTGATTTATTTTGTGCTGGGGCGTAATGTGGATTCTCAGGGCCCCATTTCAAGTAAGGAGAGTTACGATTTGCATTAAACTTGGGGTTTGGCTGAGGCCTATGCTCATAAGTTGGAAGATCTATGTTGCGCAATTGGTCCTTGATGGCGTGTGCTTCAGCGTCGGTATCCTCGTGATACCCCATTGTACATGAATCCCCTGAATGCCCTTGCTCCCCCACAACGGTTACATGCCTCGAAGGACTCGTTACTTGGCACCTCAGTTGCCTCGTTAACCCTTATCTTCCGTGGTCGAGAGCTCATTTGCCTCGACTTTTCGCCCATTCTTTCAAATAGTTGCTTGGCAGCTGTCGCTGTCAAATCCCCAAAATCTCCTCCAGTAGCCACCTCTACGTTATTCTTATAAGAATCTAGAAGTCCCTCGTAGAAGAGTTGATTCACCATTCCCGGAGAGTTGTGATAATGGGGGCAAGCTTGCAATAAAGATTTGAGACGTTCCCACGCCTCGTGAAATAACTCCCCGTCTTGTTGGACAAAGTTGGCTATTTGTCTCCTTATGTGGCCCGTCGTCTAAGCTGAGTAGTACTGATTAATGAATTTGTCGCTCACCATGGGCCAATCGAYYAGAGATCTCGGTTCCAGTGATAGTAGCCAAGACTTGGCTTTATCCTTCATGCAACTCGGAAAACACACCATTTGAAGGTCTTCGTGATGAAGTCCCGGGGACGGAATCCTACTAACTTCGGCATAGAACTCCTTAAGGAGCGTCAGTGGGTCTTCGTTGGCGAGGCCGTGAAATGTCGGGAGGTTGTTGATGATATGAGGTTTCAACTCGAAGTCTCTCGCAGTTCTACCCAACACAATTGCCGAACTGTAGGGACCCACTTGAGGGGTCGTGAACTCTCTTTGTCTCAGTTCGCGCGCCTCCCGTTGGTATCTTGCTTGGTTATTTCGCCTCGCGTATTCGTCTCTCTCATGGTACCCGTCATATGCCAGCCACTCATTGACCCGCTCGTCACCATGATATGATCTCTCAGAATAGTCATTCGGGACATGGCGGTAGCGATTATCTCCTCGTCTTTGGCCTTCATTCTGGTCTATCACGTTTCGTTGAATATTCTCCTCGTATGCTTGAGGCTGTACTGGTCCGTCGGTACGATTTGGCTCACTCCCGTACCCATTTCTTTGTTGCACGGGTGGATGTCTTGGTGACTGGTCATCCCCGTTGTTGTGTGCTTGGTTATCTAGTCGCAACATCGTTTCTGGAATAGGATCACAAATAAAATCAGTCGTGGCAGACGATTCACTTGTGGGTGAGTGAGGTGGTCTCACTTGATTCGGACGATGAACGTTGTCGATGAATGGTGCAAGTTCGAGCCTAAGCGACCTACGACCTTGCATGAACTCAATAACAAATCGAACGTATCGACTAGAGAGAATAATTATACAAAGAACGACTGAAATAAAAATAAAAATGAACAAGCATATTTTTGAAAACCTTTGTATATTCCCCGGCAACGGCGCCAAAATTTTGATTCAAGCTTTTGTGTTACCTACTTATGAAAATTTGTCAAAAGATCAATAGCTTGCCCTCAAGAGAACGGGGTCGCGCGTAGTTTGGCAACTTGACTCGAGTCGTCTCTCGAGGAACATACAATCGGAAATCTCAAATAGTTTGTTTAATTCAATATCACATACATTGGGGGGGGGGTGATTGTTTTGATTATCAGAAATTTAAAACACATGAACTATAATTAAAACTAAGTAATTTAATTCAGCAATTGGAATTTATAAACTAGAGTAATTATTCTAAGAACTTTAAACAAGATTAACGAGCATAAGATCAAGCGATTATCAAGAACGAAATGCAAACGAAATGAATTAACTAACAAGAATAATAACCAAGCATTAATTAAACTAAAGATTACGTATTCAATACCAAAATTATCTAGGGTTCTAAGCATAAACAAACTCAAAAGCAATTAATGAAAAATAACTACTTAATTGCATAAATTAAACTACGAAAGCGAATAAAAGGTTTAGAGTACTTATTAAACTAGAAAGCGTAGTAAATTCTCCAGCTACTCCGGAGAGGTGATTGATCTCGGTCGAAGAACGGATCATGAGCGGACGGTTGGAGCTTGGTGATCCTCGAATCTTCAATCTCGATCACTTATTGTTATTGGGATGTGGATGGTGTTGTTCTCGAACCAAGAGATCAAGTATTCAGTGTGTATGGGTCGGAGAGTGTCATTTGGGACGGACTTAGAAGGGTTTAAATAGATTTCCCTTGACTTGGAGCATAAGAAACCCTAAAATTCCCGATTCTGGGCCATCGCGTCGACGGTGCGTCGACTGACGCGTGCTGGTGCTCGGCGTCGGGGCCGCCTGGCGCGCACGTCGGCTGGGCGGGTGCGTCGACGGTGTGCGTCGACATTGACGCTTCAACAAGTTGCGTCGACATCGGTGCTCGACATCGACGCTTCAGCAAGTAGCGTCGACATTGCGTCGACATAGGTGCGTCGACATCGACGCTTCGATGCTGCGTCGACTGACGCGGATCATGGCTCGCGTCGACGGTAGGGTCAGTCGACGCGACTGCGCGTCTGCCTCCGTCTCTCTCTATCTTTTGCTACTCGTTTCGCCGGAAAGCTCGTTCTCCATTTCTTGAATATCAACTTCATCTAATTATGCGCCGAACTCATCCGGTTACTTAGCTGTAAAGTGAAAAACCACAAATAATCACTTATTTGAATCAATCTAGGTCAAAACGCGATAAAATAAGCTGAGAGTACAAATATACGAAATAGAGCTTAAACTACCCAACTTATACCAAAAACAATAAGAAAAACAAGTTGTAAATCTACTAAAAATAAGGACAAATATGTGCTAATCAATTGCCCCGGTATTACTCTTCGATTTTTGATAATTCTTCCTCAAAGATGAAACGACTACGTCTTTAGTATAACAGCACCGTAAGATACTAGAGTTCCGGCAAACTGGAGGAACTTGGAAAGAGCTACGAAAAAGGTAATAATGCAGAATGACGTGGTTGCAGAGTGTTCTATGTTCTATTCGTGTTTTTTCAGGTGTTTTGTGAACAGGAGCCTCTCACCCTTTATACAGGGGTTCCACCAAGTGCAGCATAATGACGTCCATAAATGGCATCATTATGCCGTTGAAAAAGGCAACCTGGAGAATGGTCAAAGTAGGTAACGTCCATGCATTAAGTTGCATGACGTTTCTGTAGGTTGGATCTAAACGGTCAAGAGTTTCGTTACATACGTTTGAAAATGTATGCATAATGATCAGGAGCCCATAACGCATGTGCAGAATGATCAGGAGCCCATAACGCACGTGGCTAAAAAAGATAGCCTGGGATACCCACATGGACCACACAAATCGGACCAGCCAATTCAGACCAATTGCCCAAGGACCAAGGCCCGGGTCCGGGCTCGACTCTGCCGAAGGCGGACGGGCAAACCCAAGACTGAGGGCCCGCGTGAGCTTTATTCACACAAAGTCCACAATACCCGCTGTCCCACTTGATGTCCTCTTAAGAAATGTAATCATTTTTAAACTCCCTTCCACATTGATTAACATTCAATGTGGGATAAATAAATAAAAACTTAAACAACCATTCAACTTCAAAGCATTATTTCTCACTCACCAATAATTGGATTTGAGAAATTAAAATGCTATGATTATCTACACGATATGTAGATCAAGCCTATACAATTCGTTGAAACGAATTTCGTTGCACCATTAAATTGATTAAATCCAATTTAACAACAGTCCCCCACATGTGTGAGAAACTCCAAAAGAAAACATGTATGCAAATACGTAGCTTAGTCCTTAAGAGACATTAGAGAATAGGGATAGGTGGCTTATGGCCTTGAACCCTCCTTAGTTAATAATACCGAGCATACCGGCGGATTAGTGAACATAATTCTTGAACTATTCCCCTTTGTGTATACTAGACAATAGTACCAACCCAGTAAGGTCTCAGAATTCTTTCGTTCTCATGTTTGTGTCCGTTTCTCTTATTCTTGGGGGTGATTGGCTTAAGGAGAATACCCCTATTGAGTTAGATTATGATGATATGTCATTCACTGTGAATCTTGGGGGGTAAAGGATCAGACTGAAGGCTCTGACTGATACAACCCAATGCCAACTCATCACAGAACATTCCATGTTTCAATTGCTACATAATGAATTTGAGGAACAAGTGGAGGAAGTGTATTTGGTGCACACCATTAAGCCTGATCTTAAGGAGGATAAGGAGTTGCATGACTTGTTGGAGAGATATGAAGATGTTTTTGGAGAGCCAGAAGGGTTGCCACCCAGCATGGGTTGGAACACCAGATAATCTTTAAACCTGGGAATGTACCTAAACATCAATACCCCAACAGAACCTCCCATAACCATAAGGATGAAATAGAGAGGATTGTGCACGAGTTACTAGATTTAGGAATTATACAGAATAGCAAGAGTCCATTTGCCTCACCTGTGATATTAGTGAGAAAGAATGATGCAACCTGGAGAATGTGTGTGGACTACAGGTATTTGAATGAGCTAACAGTGAAACATGATTATCCTATTTCTATTATTGAGAAATTGTTGTATGAACTCTTTGGGGCTAAATACTTTTCTAAAATTGACCTAAGATCAGGGTATTTTCATATTTTGATGAAGCCTGAGCACAAGTACCTCACAACATTCAGTACACATCACGGCCACTTTGGATTCCTAGTGATGCCCTTTGGGCTGTGCAATGCCCCTGCTACCTTTCAATCCCTAATGAATCAGGTTTTTAAAGGATGTTTGAGAAAGTATATCATTGTATTCTTTGATGACATACTGATCTATATCAAGAAGAGGGAGACACACCTAAAACACCTTGAAGAAGTGTTAACCCTATTGAGAGAGAAGAGTCTTTTTGCCAAGAGAAGTAAGTGCCAGTTTGGGGAGCAAAAGATTCAGTATTTAGGACATATTATATCTGCAGAAGGAGTGTCCAAAGATCCCAAGAAGGTTGGATGTATGGTCAAATGGCTTAGACCTAATACTGTTAAGCAGCTAAGAAGCTTCTTGGGGCTGACAGGTTACTACAAGAGATTTGTTAAATGGTATGGTGTCATTTGTAGGCCCCTCACCAATTTTCTAAGGAAAAATCAATTCAAGTGGGGAGATGAAGCTGAGAGAGCCTTTAAACAATTAAAAGAAGCCATGAGTACTTCCCCTGTGCTAGCCCTACCTAATTACACTCAACCCTTTACCCTTGAAACTGATGCCAGTGGATATGGGGTAGGTGCTATATTAATGCAGCAAGAAAGGCCCATTGATTACATGAGTAAGACACTCTGCCCAAGGAGTCAGGGTCTATCTGTGTATGAAAGGGAATTCTTAGCTGTCCTAATGGCTATTCAAAGGTGGAGGTACTATCTGCAAGGCCACAAGTTCATTATCAGAACTGATCAGCAGGCCCTCAAACATTTATTGGATCAGGGAGTTATGTCACCTATGCAACAAAGGTGGATCACTAAACTTTTAGAACTTGACTATGAAATACAATATAGGAAGGGAGTGTAGAATAGAGCAGCAGATGCATTGTCAAGAAGGGATGGAAATGTGGAAAAGTGTGAGGCTATCAGCTTGGTTCCATAATGGGTGCAAGAAGTGACAACTACCTATGCGAAGGGCCCATTCTGCAACAAGATACTGACTACCAAAAGTTTAAACCCTACCCTCTTACCTGAGTACACAGTCAATGGTGGGATCATCAGATACAAAGGCATGCTAGTGTTGGAGCAGGATGACACAGTGAGAAGACAAATACTACCAGTAATGCATGAGTCAGCTTATGGGGGTAATTCTGGGATAAATGGGGCCTACATGAGGTTGAAGGGTATTTTTTTTTGTCCTGGGATGAAGGGTGATGTTTTAGAATGGTACAGTCTTATGATGTGTGTATGAGGAATAAACCAGATCATAAGGGCCATCCTGGTTTGCTACAGCCTTTGCCCATCCCTGAGCAGGCCTGGACACACATCTCAATAGACTTTGTAGAAGGGTTGCCAAACTCAGGGGGTAAAGATGTGATTTTGGTAATAATTGACAGGTTCATCAAATATGGGAACTTCATAGATCTCTCTCATCCTTACACTGCTCAGTCTATAGCTAAGGTGTTTCTAGACACTATCTACAAGCTACATGGTCTACCAGTGAGTACTGGATAAGGTTTTCACCAGTGTATATTGGAGGGACTTATTCAAGTTGTTAGGGGTTAAATTTAACCTATCCTCAGCATACCACCCCCAGATGGGAAAATAGAGAGGTTGAATCAGTGCTTAGAAAACTACTTGAGATGCATGACCAGTGCTGCACCCAGACAGTGGATTAAGTGGCTATCACTTGTTGAACATTGGTACAACACCAATTACCACAAAGGGCTGAAATTGACCTCCTTTCAGGACCTGTATGGCTACATACACACACACACACACATACACTCCTATCTACAGGACCTTATATGGATGCACTAAATGGAGAAACTAAGGATCTTACACTATAAAGGCAAATCATGCTAAAAATGATAAGAGAAAATCTAATGCATGCTCAGAACCGTATGAAAATCAATGCAGACAAGACCAGGACAGAAAGAAGCTTTGAGGCAGGGGATCAAGTTTACCTGAAGCTTCAACCCTATAAACAGAATTCTCTACACCTCCGCAATAACTTGAAATTGGCTTCCAGGTACTACGGGCCCTACCCTGTAATTCAAGAAACTGGGAAGGTAGCATATAAGCTAGAATTATAGGGAGATTCAAAGATACATCCAGTGTTTCATTTGTCACTGTTGAAACGAAAGCTAAAATCAGAGATTTTACCTCTTGAAGATCTGCTGGAGGCTGATGCAGACGGGGTTTTCAGAATTGTTCCCCGCCGGGTACTGGATAAGCGCATTATAAGTAGGAGAGGTGAAGAAATTGAACAAATTTTGGTGGAATTGGGAAACCCTAATTTGGAGTTGGCTTCATGGGAAGATACGAAGTGGATAGGTAAAAAGTTCCCGACTTTTGATCCTTGCGATCAAGGATCTGAGAATCAAGGGGGTATTGTTATTGTTGTTAAACCTAAAAGGACCGGAACGGTGGAGATCGACGGAGAAGGAGAGGAAACGGATTCAATTTGGGGAAAAGGTGAAGTCTTTGACTTTTCGGGTGGGAAATAAAGATCGGAGCAGATAAGGGAAGGAAATGAAAATGGGCCGGGTTAATGGATACCGCACTGGAAATCTAGTTGGGCTGCTGGGCAGTTTTGGTTCACATGGGCTGCTGGGCGGTTTGGATCACATGGGCTGCAATAATCAATTTATATTATTGGGCTCCTATCTTATCTAGTTATTTTATTTTGTTGCATTAGGTTACATTATGCTAATGGTCCTCATAGGGTGAGAACAGTTTGTGGTTTGGCAAGTAAGCAATTACATAATTCCTACCTACCAAATTCTTCCCCTTTCTCTCTAATTTTCCTCCATTTCTTCATCCGAATTACAATCTGAATAGCAACAAATTACATCAAAAATCATAAAAATTACAATAACCCAACAATTTTGTATTAATATATATATGGGTGATGATATATATATATATATATATATATATATATATATATATATATATATATATATATATATATATATATATATATATATATAGGGTGGGTTCACATGGGAACAATTCTTGTGTGGGAACCTAGGAACCTGCTATATTACATAGGATGTGATACTATTTTAGAATCATGTACATGTTTATTAAGATAATAGTAAAAATCAAAAGAACATAAAAATAGCAATGTTAAATATAAATAGTATTTTACATTATTTAAATTAGTATCACGTATAATGTAATATAGTGGTTCCTAAATTCACACATAGGGAATTGGTTCTCACATGATTCTAATCACATATATATATAGTATATATATATATATATATATATATATATATATATAGTACTATATGTGTGTGTGTGTGTGTGTGTGTGTGTGTGTGTGTGTGTGTGCGCGCGCGCGCGCGCGCGCTTGAATGACACATAAGTAATCAAATTATTTAAAAGATATTAAATTAGATTTCCTACTCTCTTTATTTATTTATTTTTCTTGCGTGTATTAGAATTAGGATTGTTGTATTTTATTTTATTTTATTTTTTACTTTTTATTAGTTGTATCTGTATTATTTGAAAGTTTTTTTATTATTATTGTTGTTATCATGACAAAGAAAATTAGTATATTATTAGAACTATGATTCTTACTTTATCAAACTGACAAAATATAATTAAAAAAAATAAATATAATAAAATTAAAAAATTAATTTAGGTAAATATAGGTTCGTATGACAGATAAATAATCGAAACACAAGAATTTTTTATTAGCCACTACAAGAATAATGCTTAAGAGGGACGATAAAAATCGCCCCTATAAATGTCATTATCGTTACATTAATTATATAAGGACGACATGTCCTCCCAAGGACGTCCTCGCTATAGACATCTTACTACTGATATATAGTAACGACAATCGTCTTTCCTATAACTTAAATGACAACAAGCACGACTTGTCGTGCCAATTTCTCAGAATTTTTCGTCTTGGTAATCTCGTGACGTTAGGTGTTTAGAAACGATTGCGTCGCGCCAATATCCGTTGTTACTATTGGTGCTACACATATTGCAAGGACTTGTTGTCAACTTTGTCGTTGCTATTTGTCTTACACAAAATCCAACAAACATGTTGTTCCTATAACTCAAATATTAATAGGCACGACATGTCGTGCCAATAGCTGTCATTATTATTGGTTCTACAAATATTGAAACGACATGTTGTCCCAAAAGATTCATTCTTAAAACAATACTATCTAAAACGATTTTCATGAACCCCTTCTAGAAAGTAAGGTTTGTAGAACATACCTTTTAATAACCGCTATAGAAGGTTGTAAATTTTTTTAAAGAAATATACAAATGAATGCGAGCCAACAATAACAAAAAAAACAAATATATTAAATATTGAGAATATATTGATATATCACCAATAGGGGTGAGCACTCGATCGGTTCGGCCGAAAATCGAACCGAATCGAAAAACCAGAAACCGAAAAAATGCAAATTTTATGGACCGGACCGAATCGAGTTTGACTTCAAAATCGAATGTTAACCGAACCGAAAATTTCAACTCGGTTCGATCGGTTATTGTCCTAATTTCGATTGGGCTGATTTTCAATCCCGATCCATAGCCCAATTTCATGTTTTCAACTATTAATAAACAGTAGGAAAAAAAAACTGTTTTAAATATTAGGAAAAAAAAAAAAACTTGTCTTAAAATTTTACAAATTAAAAATATTTGTCTTAATACATCAAGATCATCACCAGGAAATGAGGGAAAAAAAAATTAATTAAAAAACATCCGGTAGCAAGAACAATATAAACAACAATAGCAAACAGCACCAGGAGCTTTTAAAATGTTAATAAGCTCAACCAAACACCATCAAAAATTGCTGCCTGCACCACGCCAAGCACAAATTTGTAGTTCAACTTCCTTTATTTGCTCGTCAAAGGATAAAGATACGTGAATTTGTTTTTTATTTCTTCGTTGTGTTGAAGTTTAAAAAGGTACACAGTAAAAACTGACAAACGGCGAAACTGCCCAACTTGAGCTCCAATAGAAACTTTTACTACTTCATGAAGTCAAATAGGAAACAACAGGGATATGATGCATAAAACTAGAATATTCCATTAAGAAGATTAGTTGCAGTGAATATGGGGTAATTTAAGTAATAAACAAGTTAAGTTCACATTTGGGTTAAGAATTTGAAGGCTTGTGAAACTTTCTATACATAGAGATAGAGGGAGAGAGGAATTTAGATGCCAATTAAAAAAGAAAAAACAATTTAATGACTTTTCTATCACTGTCAATTATGATTTTTAACTTTAAAAATATAAATATTTATTTAAGAAAATATATGCAGCGGTCATAATGATAAAGATAATGTTAGAAGAGCGTGGATATACGTACCCAAAAATACTATTAGTTGACCCCAAAATATTTTTGATAAAAATAGCCCTAAATAAAAAGATTAAAATAACCTTACTCACAATATATAATTAAAACTGAAAAAATTTTATATATATATATATATATATATATATATATTTGTTTATTATAAAATAAACATATAAACCCTCGTAACTTCTTCTTCATCCTAAACCTCTCTCAATACCTAACAAAAACTCACATTAAAACTTGTAAAAATAGAGGATAATGATAAGAACAAGATGAATAATGTTATTATTCTTGACATCTATCTGTTTTAGTCATTTTCTCTCTCTTTTTTTGGTGTATTACTATTTATTGGGTTGAAAATCGCGAATATGTTCGATATGATTTTAATGAACAATTGATGTATGTTCGAAAGTTCTGACCGAACATTATACATATTTTCGAATATATTATTTGAACACTTGCATATTGTTCGTTCGATTGATATTTATGAACATTGCCTATATGTTCGAAATTTTCATCCGAACAGATGGCTCTGGTTCTACGAACCGGAGTAGAACACGGTAATTTCTTTCAAAAACTTCAAACCCTAACCTAAATAATTGAATCAAACTCAATGAAAAACTTATCCCGTACGTCTGATGGCTCACCCGTTCCATTCTTTCTCACAGTAAATTATATGGATTTTTCAAAGTAATTTTTTCCTCCCTTTTTTCCCCCTCTGCGTGCGTTTTCTTTCTTCTTCTCCGTTTCTTCCTCTCACTTTCATTTTCTTTTCTTTTTCAATTTATTATTATTCTTTTTGTTTTAGTTTTATTATTATATTATATATTATATTAAATAGGGGTAAAATAGGGTGTTTGTGGGGTTAATTTAGTAAAAAAAATACATTTAAAAAATTCTTGGGGTGTTCTTATCACTTGGGGTCAACTCATAAATTATTGGGGTGCATATATCTGCACCCATGTTAGAATCACGAGGAATGCATATCCCGCCATTCATTATTTAGATAATTATAAAAACTACCCCTAAGGTTTGGGTTAATTATATAAAAACCCTGATGTTTGACAATTATTATTTATGCTGCTTTCAGCTTTCCTCTTAAAATATTTCTGTTTCTTCAAAAGTTTTCTATCCTTATTCAATTCTTAAATTATTCAATTTCTTCTATGTAATATCTTGTAGAGTTAATGATTACATTTTATCTTTTCTTTTTGGAGAAGGCTAGAGTTTTATGTTTTGCTTTTTATACATTTGACACTTATCTTTTTCTCTCTATTTGAATGGCTGAAATTCCTATATTAAAATGAAATAGTTTCATTGTTGATGTTGAGCTGCAATGTTGAAATGCAATTTTACGCAAAAGACTTTTAGTAATCTTAATGATGTTGATTTTTGATAATTTTTTATTGTATATACAGGTGAAGACATTCTGTTCTCTCATGCTTGTGAAATTTTTTTTGGCGTATATTATTTCCGTATAGTCCAGGAGCTGGAAATAGTTGTTAATGCAAAAGCAAAGCAATGCTTTTTATTTACTCTCTTTGACACATACACACACCAAATAATAATAATAATAACAATAATAATAATAATAATAATAATAATTTACATGGATTTTCTGGAGAAATTCATATGTGAACTCATTGTAATATTTACTGCATTAACAACATTATAAACACTCTACATTATACTGAATTATTGATATTGGAGCAACTCGTCACATGTACTGACTCATAATATAAATAAGGCACAGTATATTAACATGAGCACTAAAATGTGTTGTGATATTTTTCCCAGATTGACAGGACGTGGATACGAGAAAGATGATTGGCCTGGGCAAGTATCTTAATAGCCTTTACTACCTCACATTATCCCAGAACCTCAGCCTTGCCAACCACATAAAACGTACTTCAAATTTGTGGGTGGCACCAACATCTTGGGCTTCTGTCTACAACTCTTTTAACTGAACCTATCTCGATCTTTTTCAGATATTATTTATGATTCAAAGCAAGTTTATGTCTACATCATCATACAAATAAAGTAACAAAACCAATAAGAGACAGAATCACCCAAGTAAACCAATTAAATCCCGATTTCAGAAATCAAATTTCAAAGAAGTAGATTAACAAATCTTGAAACCCAAACTACTATCAACATATACAAACGCATGTTATAAAAATAAAATCTAAAATACCTTTCTCAGATTGAACGGAAAAAGGGGCGAGAATTAGTAGCAGTGGTTCAAATTGGGAAGGAAACGTTCGACGTAGATGGCTGATCTGGCGGAGATCCAATCCAGTCTTAGGAGCGGCAGATTTGCTAGGGTTTTTCAGTTTTTCAAGCGAGAGAAAACGAAAGCAAAGCAGAAAAGGGAAATGCAAAGCGGATCTGGTCTGGGTAGGTAGGTATATTTTTTCATTTAATAATATTTACTTATTTATTTTTAATCCTTAAATATATTTCGATTCGGTTCAGTTATTTCAATGTATTTCTTAATAAAAACCGAACCTAACCGATAACCGAAATTTTCAAAAAAAAAAAAATAACCGAAAACCAAACCGATTATGAAAAAAATCGAATCGAACCGAACCGAAATTTTCGGTTCGGTTCGGTCGGTTTGTTCGGTTTTTTGCTCACCCCTAATCACCAACAAATACACCAAATCATCATATTACATAATACACTAAAATCATCAACATCAACAAAGACTTTATCTAAAACATAAACTAATAGAGAGGAAAATATTTACAAGCATTACAACCATGTCTCATCATCACATAAATCGTCATTTGCACAGAATCGAAGTACACTGCAGCTAAAGAGTACAGGGTCAAAAAATACCATTTGTAAAGTAATTGAATGGAACTCTTGAAGAAGGAAAACGAACATCTCCCATCGACGACTGGATATTATTTGTTCTTTCGAAATTATTATGTCGGCGTTGTATTGAACGACATTCAAATAACTCGGTATCTTCTACAAACATAATAGTTGTATGAATTGTGATGAAAATAATAAATATAACCCTTGAAATTTAAATAGAGTTACCAAACAAATCTTTGTGAATATATCATAATACTGAAGATGAATATCAATAAACATTCAAGCTAATTTGCAGGTTGTTAAACACTACAGGCAAACCATAACTTAGTATAACAAAATAGTTAGGAATATTTTCTGAATATATCATAAACAAAAGATCAACAAATGAAATAAATATAGAAAAAATCAGTAAACGTGGATATATGGTTCAGAATTACCTTAGCAGAAATCTCACACATTATATTATATTCAAATGTATTAATAGAACTTTGTAAGCATGGAAATATCACACATTTCTTTGTTGTGTCTAATTTCAATAACATAGATAATGTGTATTTCGTATTGTTTCTAATCATAGATATGTATATTGAACTAACATCACACACATGATCAAAATTAGCAGATATAAAGTGGTATAAAAATATTTTCAAATGGTGCAACTTTATAACTTACATAATATTACATGGAAAACATCAACTGAAAAAAATAATAAATATATAATTAGTTGGTAGGGTAATAATGGTTACACGAAAAAGATTTTTGTAATAGAACCACCAAAACAACAAAAACATATACTTTGGTGAACTAATAGTATCACTATGTAGAATTACAATCTGCTCTTGAATTTATATTGCCTCCAATACTTACTAGTTCTAGTATCAAATAAAATCAATATATAAAATCAGCACTAATTATTCGAGTTTAGATGAAATAATCAATATATAAAAACAATGCAAAATCCTCACAACGTATCATCAGGACTTATGTTTGACAGCTACCGCTTGTTACCAATATGTGTAGACTTGGTAGTTTTCTGCATTTTTTCAAGATATGAGATGAGAATGATAGCTAGCACTTTTACTAGGATCTGGACCATCTTCATGGATCATATATTGAACATTTCACCTTTTTTCTTTTTTTCTCTTTTATTTATGATTCATTATAAATTTAATTAAATAAAAAAAAGTACTCTCAAGAAAATGTAATAAAGTAGATAAATGTCCATCTACAAAAAAGAAAACTATTAAGGAACATGGCCATATGTTTTAGTTGATCAATAACTTTAAAGAAACTCATTCATTAGGCAGTTGCTTGGTGGTCCTATGATTAACAGGAGAAGCAAACTGTTTACAAAGATAGTCTTTAAATGACATGATTAATAATGTTTATTTTTATTAGGTATTAACTTCCCGCAATAAATCCTAACGCAAGACATAAAAGAATGACTTATAGCCCGCTCTACCATTTTTGCCAAAAGATAAGTTTTTCAGATTTTTTGTTCTCAGCTGTAAAAATGGTTGCCACATAGTCTACACTAATGATTATCATACCCAAATCTCTGTCTCTGCAGTGACCAATGATAAGTCATTTATTTTACACTTCAACTAACTATTACTTCCTCAATTTCAAATAAGATGTTTTAAAACTGTGAATTAGTCTTTTTTCACTTTCCTTAATTATATAGTGATAAAAGTTAATTTAATTTTAAAGTTGGAAAATCAATTAATATTGAAAAATGACAAGTGATTAAATGATGGGGTGCATGCAAGCAGCGGCTAGCTCCATCAGTGCATGTAACACACACTCCACTCAGTGTAGCATGCATTTGAACTGAAGAAATTAATGGTAATTTTATGCTGCCACTCCATTCCAAACAAAACTATCCAATAACACAACAACCATATATTTGCGTGGGTGGGTGCATTGAAAAGGCTAAGATCCAAAAAACTTACCTGGACAACCATGTAATATATGATTACATCGTAAAACAGCCAGGAGCACCCCTAAAAACATGAGAGACCGCTCGTCCAATGTCTTCCCAGAGTATCAAACTTGTAGACTCATCCTGGCTACTGCTCGGTCCACCTACCCCAAAATCCCTAAGAAGACAGCTAACGAACTCTGCAGGTGTCAACCCTTCATTGTTATAGTGATTCCAATAGTCCAATTCCAACTCAAAACTGCACCCGGTACATGTGATATATTCTTAGGTAGAATAAGAGTGTAGCCTAAATCCAAACGAAATTATACATTTAATGATAACATAGAAAAAGAAATTTTGAGATTTTTGCAATCCTTCTTCCTGTTAAGGAATCAGTCTCGGAACTTTTTTAGAAAGGGTTATTACCAAAAAGTACCCTTGAGGTTTGACCTGATTAAAAAAAATAGCTCACTTTAAAAATTACAAAATCTACCTTGAGATTTTATTGTCTTATATTAACCCATTCATAGAATCATAAGCAAAAAACATTTCACAAGCCTTATTCGCATTTATTAAAATATTACAGTTAGCTCCTTAAGTTTAACACGGAATCAAATATCAAGGTGTTTTACGTAATTTTTAAAAATTAGCTGGGTTTTTGTAATTAGGTCAAACCTCAAATGTACTTTTTGTAATTATAGGTATTTGTAATTTTAAGAGATTAACTATATTTATTTTTTATTTATGTATTTTTCGTAATTACGCTAAATCTCAGGGCCTCAGGGGTAGTTTTTAAAATCAACCCAATACATAATGAATAAAAATATAACAGCAAATTCATATTGGTTTGAAATCCATGATTGATGCATACCATAGGTTTTAGAAGGTTTTCGAGGATGGCAATTTCATGATCCAAGCGCGCGTCGATGATATCCTCGGGAAACTCAGCCTCCAACAAGATGTGGAGTGGTTCATTTAAGTGCTCATACCCAGTTTTATCTTTTAGTTTCTCTTCCTGTAGGAAAGAGGGGCAATACATGAACAAACCTCAACGGTGTTTCGTAATTTAAAAAAAAAAACTCTTGTTTTTTAACTTGCCCAAACCCGTCAAGGAGTGTAATAAATTTAATATTTCTTTTACAAATAACATATTGAAAGTACAGCACATAGGTACCTTAACTGCATCCTTCACTGATCCTTGGCCCCTTATATATATCCAGACACTCCGTCATTGCTTCGACCCTTTACAAGGAGTTTCCTCGAGGCCCAAGAATTCTACCAACAAAGTTATACTGCAGAGTTTTGAGTCAGCATAGACAAGACAACCTCTCTTTTTTGGCTCATTTAGGAAACATGAAAACTCGTGAAACGAAGACTTATTTCAAAAAAGATTATTTATAACTTACATTTGGATACTTTTCAACAGGAACATCTAGTCGGATAACCCTCTTCACGATAGGAGTTGTAGGTGTTCCCGGGACCACATGCCAGTTTAAAGAGGGTGGTTGTAACGGAGCCATTTTTTTGACGGAGCTTATCTTCCTGAAAAAGCTTCAATATTATTTATAAGTATAAACAAATATCTGTGTTGGTTTAAAACTAATATTAGTTATTAGATATAGTCTCGATTACGGATGAACGGAATTTTTAAGCATTCTTAACATATGTCACCACAATAATTAACTTAATGCTTCAATATATAAACCTAACAGTAACAGTAAAAACCCAACAAATGCCGTAACTTTTTTCGCAAAAAGCAATAAGGAAGATTATTTGAGGAAAGGTGGTGTGGTTCCAGAATTAGCTTTTCTTATTCAATTAAGGAAACAACAAAGGGCGATTAGATTTATCTTTCAGATGGTAACGCAAAAACAATCCATTTCCAACTTATATAAAGGAGCCATATACAAACTTATCGACAAAAGGATAAGATTGTTAAGCTACAAAAGAAACAATAAGATTATTAGAAAATTGGGATAATTCAACAAACAAAAAAAATCAACAAAATCAAGAGATTTTTCTTTTAATATTATTTTCTAGACAAGAAACAAGACATTTTACTCACAAACTTGTAAACTCAACTAGCATTTGCTAATCATCATCTTTCTTAGAACTGTTTTAACATCAATGTAAGTCGCGTAACAGCAGGAAACCGCTCAGTAAAGTCTTTAACCTGTGCAGGAGAACACGCAACATCAGAATGGGAGGACAACCAAACATGCATCTTTGAACCTCGAACTAAAAGGATCTGGATCCAATGATTCAGAAATTGAAGAATCAAAGGTTTACGAATAGATAATAAATATGAAAAAATATTAATTAAAATAAAATAAAAGAAACAAACAAGCGAAGCCTGCCCCAAGCGCAGAGCGCCGATTTTCTTAGGAGGTGAACTTCCTGTCAGGCAGATAATGTGCCCTATTTTCAATGATCTCTCAATGCCTCAAGACGACTGAGCCCTATACTTAAATAACAAATAATTTATCTAAACATACTAGGGCTCCAGAACGAAAGCACAGTCCATCTCTTTATATTCAACCCTAATTAAAATAACTTAAATAAAGATATCTATAGAAATAATAAATATAAATAATCCGTAACAGAAGCACCCAGTAGCAGAATAGCATGTAGCACAGAATGTGCAACGGAAGATCATAAACTTCAGAATAAAAAATTACCAATCCAGTTGTACGAATCCCCGTGTGCGTAGGATACTTGAAACTAATGTCAATACGAACTGATTTCAATTCTTCATTAATATCATTCTTTATCTTAATAGTTCCAGTCTGAAAATGGTTGTCTCCTACAAGATAACTGGTCTGCCTCTTCCTTTGGTCTTTGAACATTTGAAATAGTAGAAATTAGAACAAAAGGCCGACTGTTAATATAAATCACCTGTTTCATATACAAAGGAAACAATAAATGCAACCATATAGCTGACCTTCAAAAGCCCAACAAAGGACGTAACCAACTAGATCAATAAACAAGTATTTAACATGTATCACCTCATTTGCATACTTAGAAAAACAACCTTTAATAATTCAGTTTTTACAATCACTCTTCAACCAAAAATCAATATTTTTTTTCCTTTTTTAATAACAGAACTCAAAACAACAAAATAAATACTAATCATTCTAATAATAGTGATACAACAACCTCATTTGAGAATATTTGGACTACAACAAAATGCAATTAGTTTCCCGTTTTCTTTTCTCTTATCTTTAGTCCCAGCCAATGCTCAAATCACTTCATTCTATATTACTTGTTGCCATAATATTCTTAAATTGCATGAAACTATCCGCCAATGTGGGTATGTAGTAAAATTTGAAGAAAGATTATAATTGAAAAATAAAGACATGTGGAGCTAGAATAAGTACAATAACTACAGTGACATATCCTAGTCAACGACTCTATAACATCCCCAAATTTGGATAATCAAGAAAACTCAAATAAACAAATAACCTGAACATCCTTTACCTTTTCAGTCAAACAAACAATCGAACACCTTTAAGTCGAACCACTGCTCTTAGCCAATGTTGGTGAGCTTCAAATTTCAACGGCAGCAGCAACAACCAAAGCCCCGGTCTTTCTCCCTCCCTTAACCAATTTCCTACGTTTGTTCAGTTTCCCCTCATCTAAGCCTCACTAATAAAATTCCAGATTGGCGAGAGGATGAAGCCCGGTGGTTGTGGTGACGGCGGTGCCGCGTTGTGGTGGTTTGGGGTGGTGGTGGTGACAGCGGTGCCGCGTTGTGGTGGTTTGGCGGTGGTGTTGACGGCGGTGCCGCGTTGTGGTGGTTTGGCGGTGGTGGTTTGTGAGACGCAGAGGGTTGGGTCAGATAGAAATATTGAGATGAAAAGGGTTAGCGCATTTGGTTCCCGCTTAGGCAAATGTTTCGGCGCTTGTGGTGAAAAAAATTGAGGGAAATATTCTTTATATAATTATTATATTCATATCAAATCGAAATAATATTTGTAAAATAATTAATTTGGAATAATATTTGTAAAATAATTTTTGTAACTCTTTATATAAATTTATTTTGGAGGTTGTTTCACCAAATTTATAATGTGACTGTATAAATTTATACTAGTTTAAAGAATTATAATTTTTTTTATAAATATTCATATAATTCTAGAAATATTTTTTATATATATAATATCATAGTGGATAAATATCTCAATAGATAATTTTCATTAAGGATTACAATCATTAGGTTAAATAAATCATATCATCTAACAAAAAATAGAAATAAATTCAGTCAATTTTTAGAAAAAACTATATAAATCAATCATTTTAATTTGATGTTGAAAAAAAAATGGAACTTCATGTAAAATCAATCACTTTGATTTGATGATGAAAAAAATTATAATGCATTTCAATTGGCTAAATGGTACAACATATTCACATATTTTTTTTATATATATTATCTAACGTGATTTTTTTAAGAGGAAATATAGAAATAAAATAAATGAATCTCAAGAAATAAAAATAAAATCAGTCAATTTGTTGATTTGGTGTTGAAAAACTAATTAGAATCACAGTGTTACGATAATTAAAACATAAAATGATGATGATGATGGTGGTGGTGGTGGTGGTGGTGATAATGATGGTCTAAAGATGATGATAATTAAAACATAATTATAGCAGTGTTACGATATTAATTAGAATCGCTATCTCCTATTTGCAGATCATCATTTATTTCGTCTTCACTCGTTTTATGATCTTGTTGTTCACCATGTTCGTACTCGAATAGGGTGTCATCCTCCATGTCATCATCACTGATATACATGTAAGATGATATAGATGTACTTGAAGATGGACCACGAGTTTCAATAACGTGGTCAGGCGGAAATGTCATCTTGATGCAGCTCTATGTGCTCAAGATTTCCAAGATCAACAAACAATGCGAAATGTGAAGAGTTGGCAGGGTGCAACAGATCTACTTCAGTCAAAAAGTCCGTCGATGAACCAGCCTCCACATTATGGTGAATTTCATGGACAATCTGCCATCTTGCAGAGCGAGCAGGGCCCTTGGTATAAAACACTTGTCTAGCTTGAGTCTCAAGTATGAATTTATCGTCTTTGTAACCTGATTAACACGTATTTGTGCTCATTTCTATTAGTAATTTAGTTACTTTTTCCTAGTATTTTTGGTATAAGTTGAACAATTTAAGCTTAAATTCGTATATTTGTGTTTTCAGCTTATTTTACTTTGTTTTGATATTAATTGATGCAAATAGGTGAATTATCTATATTTTTCGCCTTGTAGCTAAGTAACCGGAGGAGCTCAGCACGAAAGAGATGAAGATTGATAATTAAGAGACATAAATCGAGCGTTCCGGCGAAAAAGTAGCAAGTTTTTGAAGCTATTGTTTAGCTTTAGTGGTAACCATTACCGCTAGTTACCGTTACACTTAGCGGTTGCCACACCGTTACCTATACCGCTAACCCAATCGCTAGAGGTGGACTTAGAGCCTAACGTTAGGCTTAACGATTACACACCATCACCGTTAGAAGGCAACAGAGACATTAACGATAGCTTAAGCGGTAGCCCTTTACCGCTAAGTACTACCGTTATTGGGCCCAGTAACCGACTTACGTGACTTTCTGTCCAAAAATTTGGAAATTTATAAATACCAAGCATTAATCCGAGTTGCAGGCGTGCTTATGACCCTAAAAAATTACCATAAACATAATCCTAGGGTTTAGAGTTGGATTTTAACATCAAAACGCACAGACCGAAGAGCAAATTTAGGATTCAACGACGACGAGTTCCGGAGCCCGTTCGACGCC
Source organism: Phtheirospermum japonicum (assembly GCA_014905375.1). Classification (NCBI taxonomy): domain Eukaryota; kingdom Viridiplantae; phylum Streptophyta; class Magnoliopsida; order Lamiales; family Orobanchaceae; genus Phtheirospermum; species Phtheirospermum japonicum. Next base: position 2,320,381 of record BMAC01000024.1, on the reverse strand, counting down.
GTTCAACCATTTTTGACCGATCTGCAGCGTTTTCTCTTCGGATTAGCCGAGAATCTATCTACTTCCAGTAGTTTTAATAAGTTTTCTGCAACTTTTACTTATTTTCTTAGTTTAATCCTTAGTTTTCAAAGCATTGGATAATTGGTTTTATTTTATTGAGTTTGCATTTGAACTTGGTTTTCGTTGAACGATTATAGCTTATAGTTTTTTGTTCTAATTCAGTTTATATGTTTATGATTGAATATAGGAGACTTGAATTGGTTGAAAGTGTTCATGCAATTTAGTTTATGTTCTTTTACTTTGTTTTTAAGATCAAGTTATCGCTTAGTTTCGTGATCGTTAATTGCATGCATGTTTTTAGATTCATTTAGGATAATTGATTTGGTTCACGAGTTTTAATGCTGCTGCGTTTTGAATTCTTGATTAAGTTTTTTATTAGATAATTAATTAGTTAATCAAATCTAAGTTTTAAATTAAGTTAATTACTGTTTTTAAATTCTAGTTGGTAAAATTAGTTAAGATAATTAGATTTATTTAAGTTCATACTTTTCAAATTAGTATTTAATAATCACAAACAAATAAAACTCCAATTTGTAAAGGTTTATGTGCTTAATTATTATCGAGCAAAACATCTGAGATACCGAATCATTGTCCTTGAGAGACGACTTGAGTCAGCTTATCAACCTACACGCGATCTCGTACTCTTGCGAGCGAACTTTTAAAATTTTGACAAATATTTATAAAGTAGGTACACAAAAGCTCGAATCATAACCCTCAGTACCAGTGTCTATATTTGTGATGTTTCTGTCATGCATCATATGTCGATGATCAGGTTTAAAGCATTTGCATCGAATAGAGCAAATAATAATTGACCAGTTTCTATAATGTCTTGCAAAATGCCACAATATATTTCTCCACCCACTTCAGGCACTGACACACCACTATTTTGCATTAGTCGGTGAATGTCTCGACAATGAGTCAAGAAACGAACCTCATTCACTACACATCCAACGTATAATTGGGCAAAATTGTCACACCCACAACCCCCCAACGCATACACTTTTTTAGATACTAACTGTGGATTATAGTACACCTGAAGTTCGTGAAAAAAATACATTATTGGAAAAAGTAGATACGTTAATAGTAAATGTACTAAACAAAAGATTATTCAATTTCCTCAATGCATTTAGAAGTTTTTTGATTATGTAGTAAGAGTATTATCATCAACTCTATTATTTTTACATAATTGAGATTCATTTTATATACGTTTGTTGGATTCGAACTTACATTTTTGTAAAACCAATCTGCAAATCCTTGTATGTATTGAAGCTCTAAGTTACTAACACCATGCGCCATCAGCTCTTGTTCATGTTCTCTGCCGCGAAAATGAAAAATAAGCAACATGTTATAATCTACACGTCTTTTAGAGATAACTACAATAAATATCCCAGAAGTTTGGTCTAATTAAAAGAAAAATTGAATATTAAAATAATGAATACGACTTACTGCAAGTACATATCTATTTCTAAACAATTGTTAATAATGTAAAATTGTGTTTGCTTATGCTTCTCTAAAGATAAAGATACGGTCCTGCGACCTCCAAGTGGGATGCACTGTGATCGAAAAATCGAGAGCTGTGACATCACTTCACATATTGGATTTCTACGAGGTCGATTAAATTTTGTCTCTACATCGGTGAAATAATGAGTACAAAATGTCAATGCCTCTTTGGTCACAAATGCCTCGGGTATTTCTAACATATCCCTTGAGCTCATTCAAATACGATTCAATTGGATACATCCACCTAAGGTATTCGGTCTCTCTAATATTGCTTCTTCAAGCATAACCAAATGAACCATAATGTCGAAAAAAGTGGGGGGAATATCTTTTCCAATTGCACAAGATCAGAATCACATCATTGCAACATGTGATAAATTAAATCAGTTAGTTGGGTATTTACTTATGGTGTCAAGGTAATTAAATGCACCTTTTTAGGACGAATTTACATGCTATAGGAAAAACAACATGTCATCTCTAAAGGTCTGAACATATAGCAACGACTTTGTCGTCCCTAAAGGTATAACATATAGCAACGACTTATTTATATCCTATAAAGGGACAAAATGTCATTCCTAAAGGTAGAACATATAATAACGACTTATTATATACTGGAGGACAAATGTCCTCTCAATAGGTTATCGAACCTATTGAAAGGACTTTTGGATGTCGTGCCTATATGTTCTACCTATAGGCACGACACCAATATCCTCCCAATTTTGTCATCCCTCTTAAACTCATTTCTTGTAGTGCTAACGAACCATGTGAGCCAGACACATAGATTATGAAAATTTTGTATTAATATATAGGGAGTGATCTTATTTATATTTCAATACTAAATTAACTACATCTTCAATATTAATTAAAATATAGTACTACAGTTATTTTGAGTTTTTTTCGTAAGTTGAATAATAATAATCAAGTTATATAGTAAGATCTCATGTGTAACCGGTCTCTTACCTTCAGATCACTTTCAACTCCATCCATGTCGCACATAAACAAACCACCGCATAACCATTTGAATATCAACTATAACCGGGAAAAGAGAGAAATTACAGCGATTAACCGCCGCCACATAGGAAACAACAAATCTACCATCTTTAGCGGCGATGAATCTTACCCAAGGCGTGTCGAGACCATTCAACAAAGAAATATCAACGTTTCATGATCGTTGATTCTTTCCAAAATCATTTGCCCAAGCTAGAATTCGTAGTCCTCTATTTGTGAATGGATCCAATATTCGTCGTCAAGTTCGAGAGCTGCAACAACACGATTTGTAAGTGTACAAGTCCTAATTTCTATTGAATTTTTCCATGGTATGTGATTTGCATCTTTTTGTACATATTTTTGCTATCGTTTTTGTATCACATTGCGTGTGTTTCGCTTGCTTTTAGGTGTTTTAGGAGTCGAGTTGGCCGTTTTTTGTTATTTCTAGGTTTTCGTATTTTTGTACGTTTTATTATTAGTTTTCGTAGTTTTTCACTATTTCGTTTTTAGTTTGGCCGTAGGACGTCCAAGTAGGGCCCGCGCTCATTTGAGATCGTTGATACTCGACTCGGGAATGGACGGACAAGCAAGGAAGCGCAACGGACGAGGCTCGATTAACCAGCGGACGTGAAAAGAACGAGAAATCGAGCCGGGCGCTGGAATCCAGTCGACCGACTGCCTACTTGGTCGATCGACTGAACCCCCAAAATCGACTGGATTCCAGGGACTTTTGGCATTTTGGACGACGTAGTCGATCGACTGCCTACTTGGCCGATCGACTGCGGTCGATCGACTGGACCCCTCAAGATCGACTGGATTCCAGGGCTTCAGGCCGTTTTGACATCGCAGTCGATCGACTGAAAAGCA
>BMAC01000024.1:2294473-2316605 GCA_014905375.1 Phtheirospermum japonicum | reverse complement strand
TTATATAATCTTCCTTTTTAGAACTTTAGTTTTTATTAAACTAATGTTGACTTTTTCAAATAAGTTAGACCTTGATTTTCCCTCCTTTTCCTTAATTTAAATTATAAGCTTCTTTAGTTTACTAGTTTAGATTAATCGTTTTTAAATAAGCTTTAATTTCCTTTTCATCTTCAATGATTTTAAATCTTGTATTTCCATCTAAATCTTAGTTATAAAAATCAAAACCGAATAATGACTACTGCTTTCCTAGTTTAGAATAGTTAGTCTCTACCGACGATAAGAGCAATTAAGAAACCGACAAGCCGATAACATCCATCCTCGAGAGACACGACTCGGGAAGAACTCGCCGCCCTACAACCGGCTCCGTACTCTTGCGGAGACGGATTCCGAAACTAGCGCGTCGAGAATTCGTCGATCAGTATGTATTTTTCCAATACGCAGTTTGTGAATATTTGATTCAAGCCCTAGTTTCTAGTTTCTACTAGTTATATTTTGCTTCAATTTTAAGCATTTATCATCAATTGTAACTCGTATTTCACATAAATTGAGGCGTTGATGCTTCGAAAATGGAAAATTATGCGATTGTTGTTGTTTCTCACTATTTGATAGCCACACAAGGCATATATTAGGATCGTTGCCCCTAATGAGTAATGATGGATAGTTAGATCGGTTTTCTATAGAGTTTGATCATGATTATGTGGAAACGAACAACAGGAACCATTGACTCGAAAATCACCCCATTCCAACTATGCAAACATGATCAATTTTTGTGTGAGGATTATTTTTTTGGGAGTAGTCTTTGGTTTAGAGGGGTTTCTTTAATAATTATAAAATTATGCCATCCTTTGATAATTTGTTTTCATGTGTTCAATTTTAATGAAACCAATTAAATCGTGTGTGTGTGTTGAACAAACATGCATGAGTACACATCTATGACTACAGGTGTTCACGGGTTCAAACTGAACTAAACTGAGATTTTGATTAATGAATTTTTGAAAAATTATAAACCGAAAACTGAACTGAAATACTTTGTTCGGTTTTTTTGGTGAACAAAATCTTATTACAAAAACTGCTTTTCAAATCATCAATCATTAGTTGTTTAAGTGATCTTTTAAAAATTTGAACTCAAGAAAATTCTCAACTAATGAGTACAGCAGTTGTTTGATTTGTAATTGTTTATTTCTATAATGATATTGCATGAATTATTGTTAAGACTTTTTACTATTGTTTATTCCGATAATATATTCATTACTAATGCATGTTATAATTAAAGTAGCAAGGTAGCAATGAAGTTTATTATATAGTAAAACGGAGTCTGGGTAGTGAATGAAAACTCAATTATTTCTCAAACCTACTTGTTGGCATCCAAAGAGATGCGCTTTCTAAAATAAAAATATCTATATATATATGCGATTGGATATTATCTCGTTCATTTTTTTTTCGTTTCACTATAAAATAGTGAAAATAAAAATTTTAGGGAGATAAAATCTTTTAGTAAGATAATGATTAGATATAATTTGTGTTTTTTGAGTAAGTGATTGAATATAAAATTATTTGGTAATAAATTTTCATATGGGACCCACAAAAGTTTTTGTATTGTGAAAATTAATGATGGTGGAAAGATGAGAGATATGAAGTAAAATAAAGTTTTTGTGTGGTAAAAAATTAATGGTAGTTGAAAGTGAATGAAAATTCAATTATTTCTCAAACCTACTTGTTGGCATCCAAAGAGACGTGCTTTCTAAAATAAAAATATTTATAGTGCTATTGGATATCATTTCGCTCATTTTTGTTTTGTTTCACTAGAAAATAGTGAAAATAAAAATTTTAGGGAGATAATGACTGGATATAATTTGTGTTTTTTTAGTAAATGATTGAATATAAAATTATTTGGTAAATAAATTTTCAAATGGGACCCACAAAAGTTTTTGTGTAGTGGGAATTAATGATAGTGGAGAGATGAGAGATATGGAGTAAAATAAAGTTTTTGTGTGGTAAATAATTAATGGTAGTTGAGAGATAAGAGAGATGATGGTAATAAATGAGAGATAAATGATGAAAAACTATTTTTAGGAAAAAAATAAAATATATTTTTTGAATTATAAAAAATAACTTATTTGCCATTTTTTCTCTTGATAATTGAGGGAGACCAAAGTTTTTGGTTTCCAATTAGTTTTTTATTTCTTTTCTAAAAGCGACTCAGTTTTCAGTTTAGTCCGGTAAGTTGGCACCAGAAACATAAATTTGCATGCCATAGTAATCAGTAGTGGTGATATACTTATTTTCATGAAGCAACAAGACAACTATTCAATTCAATTAAAGGTATTGAAATTTTATTATCTACAACTTAGATTTTTGATTTAATTTATTTCTCAATCTAAGAGACATAGTGGGCTTTTTCTATACTTTCCTACTATGTTTTTTTGCTCTCCTAATTTTCTCTAGGTTCGGGTTTTATATAGTTAATTTATGAGATTTGTTTATTTCATTTTTCTTGTTTGGAAATTGCAGGGTTTTTTGTTAAAGTTGTATAGCGAAGTGAAATGCTTTCTGATTATTTGTCAAACTATAATAAATTATATCAATTGAGGCTTCTATTCCTTATATAGTTTTGTTTTTATTTGTTTATTGTTATAGGTTGAGTCACATTTACCTCGTGTCTCCTGTGGTCTAAACTATTTTTAGAGGGTCTTTTGTTTCTCTTGGAAGTTTTTATTTTTCCTCTACCGTGCGACGGTTGTTATCTTCGACTGTTCATTTTTCTTGTTTAATTATAAATTCTATCATTTCGACCAAAAAAGCATTAAGTCCTCATTATCCGTGGAGTGTTAATATTTTATTAAATATTTTAATGTATCACAATATCGACTTAAAGCATCACAATTTATGCTAAAAGTATTACAATAAAAATGTTGTTATTTCTCCTATTGTTTTGTAGTCTTTGAATTGCCCCTACTCAAGCTTGAACTCGTGTTTGCACCATAGTAATTTTCAGCCAACTATTTTTTAGGATTGCAAACAAAGTCCCACGTCGGTGAAATATGAGAAAGGTCATGGGTTTATAAGGTGGAAACCCAAGAATAAAACCGTGAGAACTTAGGCCCAATGTGGAGATGGGTGAGTCTGACGAGCCCCAGCAAATGGTATCAGAGCGAGCTTCAAACAGAAGCATGTGAGTGCATATAAAGGGATCCATGTGCCGAACAAAAATGGTGGGTCCCAGCCAAAAAAAGTGATAGAATATCCAGTGGACTCTACTGGATTGACAAGCTGTGCCTGAATAGAGCAAGCTCCGAATGCAACAAAAGAGATTTTGAAGACGTTAAACAAGATTCATCTGATGCTTAAACAAGATTCATCTGGTATCAGAGCGAGCTTCAAACAGAAGCATGTGAGTGCATATAAAGGGCTCCATGTGCCGAACAAAAATGGTGGGTCCCAACCAAAAAAGTGATAGAATATCCAGTGGACTCTACTGGATTGACAAGTTGTGCCTGAATAGAGCAAGCTCCGAATGCAATAAAGGAGATTTTGAAGACGTTAAACAAGATTCATTCGATGCAACATATGATATAATCCCAAAATAGAGCAAGCTCCGAATACTGGATTGACAAGCTGTGCCTGAATAGAGCAAGCTCCGAATGCAACAAAGGAGATTTTGAAGACGTTAAACAAGATTCGTCTGATGCTTAAACAAGATTCATCTGATGCAACATATGATATAATCCCAAAATAGAGCAAGCTCCGAATGCAACAAAGGAGATTTTGAAGACGTTAAACAAGATTCATCTGATGCTTAAACAAGATTCATCTGATGCAACATATGATATAATCCCAATTAAGCTTCGTTGATGTTTATTTCTAAGGTGAGTTTTGTAGACCTAATTATTCGAAAAAGTAAATCGGGTATAACTTTAGGGTCAACTTTGAGTGTAGACAATAGGGGGAGCTCGTAATCAAAATTGAAGGTATTCACAGAATGGAATCAGGTATAACTTAGGATCATTTTGAGCAAAGAACGGGAGAGTCTCACAATCAGAGTCAAAGTTTAATCGGGGTAAATGGAAATTGGGGGTCAAAAGCAAGTCGAAATTGCAGAGGCACTGATTTTAAGTGTGAGTTGTCCATTTGAATCATGGATTTTTGACTCAAGAGCATCATTTCAATGTTGCAATAGTGTTGAGATCGTGGAAGGATATATTTATAGCGATCAGAGATTGCGGGGAAGGAAGATGTTAGATCATTACCCCGAATGATTGTGTTACATTTTGTGTGGTATGGGTATTTTTGGGTGGAAACCCAAGAACAAATACCATGAGGGCTTAGGCCTAAAGTGGACAATACCAATGGAGATGGGTGTGTCCATTGGGCCCCAACAATTGGTATCAGAACCATGGACAAACAAAAGCATGTGGGTGCAGACAAAGCCTCTAGGCGCTGAACAAAGATGGTGGGTTCTAGTTATACAAGTGGAATAAAATTCAATGGGCTTTATTTAAAATGCAAGTTGGGCCTAAATACAGCGATCTTCTCGTCTTCACGTAAAACGTGTGCCTATAATGTTGTGAGGATGAGGCATATGGTTAATGAAAATGGATAAGGATTAATTACTTGAACGGAAGCATGTTGGTCCTTTGTTCATGGGTTTATAAGATGGAAACACAAGAACAAAATCATGATCGCTTTGACCCTAGTAGACAATATCATACCAATGTTCAGTTGGGTAGGTTCGACAAGCCCCAACGCTACTCGTTGTTGAAAGGTACATTCTGGGTACTAGTTACTGGGGGTAGTTTTATGGCAGTTGAAACCCACTAACTACCCTCTACCTCTATAACTCCATCTAATAGAAGTTCTTAAATAGAGACATCATAGACTTAAGAACAAGCAATCATTCAACATATTTTTGTGCATTCATAGCGTATACAAATAAAGTTCGTGTTCAGTTCTCTTAACATTTTAGTTCGTCAGAACTTTGAATTTTAGCGTGCTCTGGTTACAAAGACATAGGTCGTTGTATCAGCACTACAAATGGAATATTCATTTAACGAAAATAGTTTGCTCACCTCAACTTTCCACTTTTCAATTCTACTTTCACTATTTATTTTGTAAATATTTCATAATTTTATGAATTAGTACATTTCAATAGTTTTCCTTTTAAGTTTGAATGACATATATTAGAAAGAGAAATCGGAGATGATGAGGGAGTGGCGTCGATAATAGGAATTGAGAGAGTGAATTGGGAGGAAAGTAATTGAAATGAGAATGAGAAGAGTGATTCGTACTTATTTATTACGCTTTTGTATATATTTTTAGTCATGTTTGAGTCTTTTTGTTATCTTTTTCGGGTTACGATTAGGTTATTTTTCATAATTATACATTCTTTGGCTTTTTGCTTAACTTTCCGACTTATTGATCAATAATTTGTCATTTTGAGATAATTTTCTTATTTTCTCATATATCTAGAGCGTTTGGCGTATCCGAGAGACAGGGACGAGGAAGTCAACGCTTAAAAGTAGCCAAAAGGACACATGTCCGATCGGATTGATCTAATCCCCGACCGAATTGACTTTCGAAACACACACCGATCGGACGACCTGCCGGACAGACCCCTTGGGCTAACATCCGATCGGGTAATCTGACATCCGATCGAACCAGAGGATAAAAACTATTATCCGGTTGAATAGACCCAGGATCCGAACGGACACATACATTACAAATGCGGATTTTTGGGATTCTTCAGTTACGAATCGGTTTTTGAGCCTTTAAAACTAAAAAAATATCAGCAAGAAGGTATCCAAGGATCTGAGAACCATCTACCTTTGGTTTTGGATCATCACCTTTGGAAGAGAGAATTGACACCTCTCTCTTTCCTTTGACTTATAGCCCTCACGGCAATCTCATAGACGTTCGATCGGGTCGTAGCCATCTTTCATAGTTGGAATCGGAGGTTCGTAACAAGCTTCCTGATTTCTAGTGCGGATTATCTTTTCTCCGGAATCGCTGGAGATTGTAAAGTTTTCATCACCATTCTTTATACTAGCATGTTCTTTGAATTTAGTACTCTCTGAATTTTGTTCTCGTTTATTACTTTGAATCTCTTGTTTGGGTAATTGGTTATGGATAATTATGTTTGAAATCTTGTGAATGATTTATTGATGATTTGTCTTGGTGAATTTAGTTAATGTCTATAATTGCGAGTTGATTGTTTGATTGAGGATTATTCTTGTTAAGATCTCCTTCTGAGGCGCATGTTTAGTGTTCGATGAAATGCTTGAATGATAATCAGTGGATGGTATTCTTATTCAGTTGCAAATGATTTATAATTGGATTTTTGAATCAAGTGCATAGCTCTTGCAAAGAGGTTGACACCCTTGTTGCAAGAATAGTTTTTAAAAGTTGATTCATTCTAATTTAGTTTGTTTCAAACCTTAAAAGACCCCTTGATCGCGTGTTTAGCAATTGTGTTTTTCTTAAAATAAACATTGTCAATTCCGACTTTTCACTCCTCGAGAGAATTGACTCGATTTAACTTGCCAGTTTAGAGTGACCCCGTTCTCTTGCGGGCAAACTAACTCATTTCCAAACGTAGACGCGCATGGTTATACTTGATTTAATTTTGAAAAGAGGAAACACAAAAGTTCGGATCAAAATTTGGCGCCGTTGCCGGGGAGTGGCAAAGGTTTTGATAAAGTTTATTCGTGTTAATGTTTTTTATTTTTGGTACATGTATAAATTGTTTCGGTTTGTCACTCGATGCGCTGATGTTATTTGTTATTGATGCAAGGTCGAAGAAGCCTCAGAGGTAAAATGACCTCATTCATAAATAGCATCGAAAGAGTACGGAAACCAAGAAAACTCTTTCTTTCCCCCGACGAGAGTTCACCCGAAGCTACACAAGACACGATGTCGAATATCCCACATTATGGCGGCATATGAACTGAGGAAGAGGAGGAACTAATGGTGGTCGAGGAAGAGGACATAACAACCGCACACCCCCTCGTGATCAACAAAACGATGACCTAAACGAGAATCCATAAATATTTTCATTGATCGACCACAATTAAGGCGAGGAACCGAGAGGACCCCAAATCCTCGAGGATGGAAACAACATGGGGCCACAACCCCATGTTAACCATCAAGAAATGATAGAGGAGGATTCGATCGACGACCCTCCAATTAACCGAACACCACAACACTTCCGCAACCGAGAAGAAGCTCGAGCCTTCAATGCTTGGGTGAATCAGGAGTTCGAGCATAACCACGTTGGTAATGGTGGGCCTCAGCCCCGAAATAAACAACGAAATCGTCGTGAGTTCGAAAATTGGGAACAAGAATCGAATCGTTTTCGAAACAGAAAAGAGGAACAACCATATCGTGTTCGACAAAACAACAATTTTCGAAATGACGAATACGAAGATGAAGACTACCGATATAACGATGAAGACTGCCGATTTGATTAAACGCAACCTCCACTAATCAACCTCGATTCTGGACGAGTTGATACACCAGAGGTTAAGTATAAAATTGATATATTTCGGGTTGTATTTAATCAAAAATACAATTTAGGTTGGAAACCAAAAATAAATTCAATTCCCTCACATGTCCAATCATCTGACGTGAAATTAAATTCAATAATATAATAGAAAACTCAAAAAATAAATAAAGAACTACAAAAAGTATCGTAAAAACTAAACATTCTAAATATATATTTTAAAATAAATAAATAAATAAATCATATGACATAAAAAATAAATTCAATTAAAAAATCAAGAAAAACAACAAATTTAAAAGCACATGAAAATCTTACAGAATTACATAACTAGAAAACCCGAATAAATTTAGGTCCATTTGATGAAATTATTTCGTCTGCGAAATACACTTCTATTAGACGACCCAACTCAAATATTTGTCTCCGTAAATTCATTTTCAAAAATGGTGTCATATGGTTGCCTTTCTTTTTCTTTATTAAAGCCTATTAAGTTTTTGTACGTCCGGAAAATGAAAAAACAACAAAACAAACCACTATCTGTTGAAGGAAAAATACAATTAGTGTGCCTTCGTCAATAATTAACTGATAAAGGACAATTTAGGTATTTATTATCTTTATGTATTATGGAAACATGTAATTGATAACCTATATAAAGGGAGTCTTTGATGAATAAGAGAACTCTAATTTCTATCGTCTTCACTCGTCTCTCTTTTATGTCTTCTCCTTATGCTTTTCCTTTTACACGTTATCAGCACGAAACTCTAACCAATTGAGAGTGATCGGGAATAAGCCTCCATACCCTATATACAATTTTCGTGGGTCAAGTTTCTAACTGCATTATATGTTTAAAAAATCGATTTTATGAGTTTTGCCCCTTTAGATCGAGCTCAAAATTATAAAAAACCTTCAAGACCTTTTGAATTACATTATGAACGGTGGATATCGGATTCGAAGATACGAGGAAATATATATAAAATTTCGAATAGAGCAGATTTTATTTTTGGAAATTTTTGTGCAGTATCTTTCAAAATACGATTGCGCACAATAGAACCGTTGGATCAAGACAAATTTTAGATATGTTATTCCAAACATATACAGATTCAATATGAATGGTGGAGATTTGAATATGAAGTCCGAAGAATCCGATAATGAATTTTGAACAGAGCTGGTCCTGTTTCTCGAAACTGTCTGCCCAACTTATTTTAAAATTTCAATTACGCACAATTTAACCGTTGGATGAAACTGAATTATGGATATATTATTCAAAATATGTATAGGTTGAATCTGTACGGTGGAGATCGAATTTGAAGTTTGTATAATCCGAAACCTAAAAACAGAATTAGGAAAGAATCATTACTTTCCTCAAAGATAACTCGAATTACCCTATTATTTATTAAATACAACTAATAAATGTTTGGAAATATGTATATATGGAATGGTATGTATTATTGTGCATGTATATGTATATATGTTACCTATGATTATATTCATGTGATGTTATGTGCAATATTGACAAACATGAAATTTTGCAATACTTTAATGATATTCATGGAGTACATAATATATTATTGCTTATGCTTTTAGATGATTTCTAAGAAATCGTAAATAAAGTTATTTACACAATTAAATGAGAGATTGATCATGATTTTGCCAATATATTTAGTTAATCATGAATTTCAATGAATTGATAAATTTCATGTATGTTGATCATGAATTTCGATGAATTGATAGATTCATATATGTTGGTGATTCTTTTCGAGTTGATTTTATAAGCTACTTTCAATGTATGTATCATTGATTGTAATTTTGAATATTTTCATAATAATGAAAGTTCATGAACGATAAAGAATTGTGTAAATAAGTCTTGTAATAAAGTATATTCACATGATATCAAAGAAAGATTATGACATACTTCAAATTCATTATCTAAATAAATTGATTAAACTAACTCAATATAAATTCAATTTAATATACTCAAAAGAAACTGAGTACTATCATTATCCGTTTGATGTGAAAACTAAAATAACTACAATCCCACAATAATATCACCCATCAAATCCTAATTGACAAAGAATCGTCATACTTAGTCAAAGTCAGTTCTCTTATGAACTTGAGAATTCATATTGACCCCAAATCTTATATTGGAAGTATATGTAGTTTCAAAATCTCAATAAATTATGGATGTACTCTAAATGAATATTTTGAGAATTTTATGAAACACTACTTACAAGCCTAAGAATTTAGTGAAAAAAATTGGTTTGCTTGCTAAAAAGGGTCAATGATTTTGATATGTTGGGACTAAAAATATGTCTTACCATATGTGAAAAAGAAAGTCACTTTAAATGACAATAATAAATTGAGAGATACGATCTCACTCTGTTTTTTTTTTCCACTTGAGCAAACATATTGATCCACTTGTATAATATTAATTATGATAGTGAGTCGTTAAAAGATATGACATTATTATTCATAATACCAATGTTAGACCTCTAGATAAATAAACTTCTTGAGGCTAGCCATGATCGATTTGAATAGTGAAAATAACCTCAATGTAAAGGGGAAGAGACATGTTGATCCCTACGTATGTGAGAAGAATGAACCACAAGGTAAGATATGTAAGAGTTCGTGATATTTATTGGTCATGGTAGAAGTCATGGAGGTTCCCCCAATAACCTTTTTTAGTCAATAGATATCCTCAGTTTTGATTGATGAAATTATAATCAACCATTCACATTAGACTATTGTATTTAGCTTTTAAAATTTTGAGTTAGATTTATGTGATGTGGCCTGATTTAATTATTTTTGGATTATTGGTAAATTTTGTATTTCATTATAAATCATTGAATTTACTTGAGTTTATTAACCACACATTCACATACAAGGTTCATTCTAATGTAAAATATATTAGAATGAAAAGTATTTCATTCATCTTTGGAGGAATGTGAGAATTTGTCGAGAGATAGACAATTATTCACTTAATTGATATTTATATGTTATAAAGACTCGAGTCCTGGTGGCACATTGATTAACACCATAAAAGTTCATTATGGACCAAGAGCGAACGAAACTTGTTAAGTTTGATGATATTCATATTGATGATTATCACTAAGAAGTACATTATAAGAATGGAACTATACTTTTAATTTATGGTTTTAGGGTCAATCTATTAATTTTACTTTACTACTTTTTGATCATTGAATCATAAGATATGACCAACAGAGAACTTTTGGACATGACTCATTCAAGTTTTGATACGACTGACACGTATTCATTGTCATCGTGATATGATGGTCCATATTATAAGAAATTAATATGGACATCTTTTATTTTGAGTGAAACTCAAAACGAGATGGAAATCTAATGCACAGTATAGTGTCGAACTAATGCTATTTAATTACAGCTAGTGCATTTTAAAGTACTAGGAGCACTACATACATTCATATCTCAAAGATACATCATTCATTATTTCAAAACTTGTTCATTAGCAAAAATTGTATGATTGAGACCTGCATTTGATAAAGATACAAAGTATAATATTTTATTCTTATAATTGATAATTGTTGATACATGTGGACACAACCATTCAAAATGCAGATCATTCAAGTATTGTATAGTTTTGGTCGATGCTTCGCCACGTATTATCCATAAAAATATTGTATTTGCAAAACTTCTAGCACATTTAATATAATTGATGACTCACCACCCGTATAAAGCACCCAATCTCATAATGCTAGAGAGTTTACATCAAAATTACTTGATGTCTATTGCATTTTAATAAAGATCGATGTACTGGATCTTGTAACCTAATGTGCATATATAATAAGGTCTAAAAGAAGACACCATCACAAAGAATATACATGGTGACTAAGACAATATTTATGCGCACTCATTTGTCTTTGAACATGGTTTTGAAATATTGCACGCAACTCTTACTTATTCATTTATGAACCCCTGCTAACCCGATATTTTGCGTACCAGTTGGTAACTGAATACAAGCCTGATAATTCATATATACGCATATTTGATTAAGCAGTATATGTGCCTATTGCGCCCCCACAACGCATTCATATGGGTTTCTAAAGACGATTAAGTATTTATGTTGGATATGAATCTCTAACAGTTATCCGCTATTTGAAACCTTTGACAGACGATCTCTTTATCGCTAAATTAGTGAATTTGTCACTCTAATGAGACAGTATTCTCGTCTTTAGGGGAGATAATAAAAATTATTTTCTAATGGAACGACAGGAATAGTTTCATACCACGTCTCATTATAATCCCCACATTTCATAATGTAACGTGAAAAAAAAGTAAAGTGAACAATTGATCTTGAAAGTATAGAAGACTCAATTTCTAAAGTGACGAGATCATATATACAAGCTGCAAATGTATCTGCAAGGTTAAAAGTCCCCATAAAGGGCACAATGTTGCAAATTAAGACATTGCAACCATACTTAGTGGAGGTGTGGTTGAGGTCGTGACTCCGATAAAGAACATGGGGAGGTCACTTGGTTCGATCAATACTCGCCCGAGGAATAAGAGGGTATGTATGGCACAACCTTAATTGATCATCAATGAATATAATGACTCTCATGAGATTATCTCTGATTATACTTATGTATATGAGTCATTACTGAAGGACGCTCCAGATTTTAATATGATTCAAAAGAATAAAAAATCTCAATGTACAATATGAGTTTATATGAGTTGATGGAAAGATCTTCTACACACATTGATGATATATACATTGTTGCTCAATGAATCATAGAGCACAATAATATCGAACCACACTCTATTGAAATATCAATATAGAGCAAATTGACCTAAATGTAAAGAATCAATCCATGTAAAACTAAATTCATTGACAACAAGGCAGGTATTTGGTTTGGTAGTGCTAACCTCACCAAGTGTAAAGCCTGCAGGACATAAACAAAGTTTTGTCAGAAATCAAAATGAGAAAAATAAAGCCATGAGATGCAAATCTATACTTGAAGTACAAAGTTTCTCAAAACGCCATGAAATTGACTATGGGAATATGTATTACTCCCATAATAGATGTTATAATTCCAAAGAACCGAGAATTCAGCTTATACTCGTGGTTACGTCATATCTCTATGGGGATCGTGATTTAGAGATATATACGAAAGTGTTTGATGGCCTTTCATTGCCAAGGCAAGTGACTCTAAACCATGAAGTGCATTTGCAATTAAATTAAAATACTCACTTTATGGATCGAAACAATCCACCCGGATGCGGTACAACCGTCTAAGTGACTACTTGATTTGGAAAAGATAATCTATTCCCTTGCATATTTATATAGAAAATAAGTTTTAAATTTGCGATTATAATTGTATATGTCGATGAAAGGAACATAATATACACTATTAATGAAATAAGACATATCGCTAGTTATTTGAAATTTTAATTTGAGATAATGAACCATGGGAAAACCCGATCATGTTAAGGTTTTAAAACTAAAACCGAGTTTGTGAAATACTAAATTATAAAGTTTGCATATATCCAAAATATGATCAGGCAATTAAATATGGATAAGTGCAATATGTTAGCACTCATGTGATTGGTCAAAGTGAAAATATAAGAAAATATCAATTTCGTTAATGGAATGAAGAAGAATTGGTGGGAGCTGAAATTCTATACCTACGTACAATATGCGCATTATTGTACCATTACTAGTACACTTGACCAAATATTAATTTCTCAAATTGTTATCTTGATTTAACTCAAAAAAACGCAATGTCACTGGAGTGGAATCAAAATGTAATTTGATACCTAAAAGAAACCATTGCCGCGAGTTTATTTTTTCCATTCATAAATATAATTGGGACTGCAGATGGTCTTATAATCCCTATAGAAAATGTTGAATTTACTTCCTATTGTGAAACACCAAATATCGTTTTTATTGGTTACTCATTCGATCTATGTAAAGAGATCATTATCATACATGTAGTAGTTCGCGAGTATCTACGATAAATGTTATGATCATTCATATATCTGATGATAGTGACTTGAGCTCTATCATTGAAGAAAATGTGATAAAACGAGTAATATCACCACAACTATTCTACAACCAACAACTATGCACTTTTTCAAGAATCAAGTAAATTGAGGAAGTGGAGACTTCCAAAATTCTCTTGATAGATGTACATATCAGAGAGAGTTATACACTTTAGGGCGTCTCAACGTAGGTGCGTTGTACTCTTTTTCCTTAGACCAAATTTTATTTTTCCCATTGAGTTTTGTTACTTGACAAGGTTTTAACGATGAAAAAATAAAATATCATTTCACCATTTGACTTGGCACAAGGGGGAGTGTTGAAGGAAAAATACAATTAGTGTGCCTTGGTCAATAAGTAACTGATAAGGAACAATTTAGGTATTTGTTATCTTTATGTATTATGAAAACATGTAATTGATACCCTATATAAATTGAGTTTTTGATGAATAAGAGAACCCTAATTTCTACCGTCTTCCTGCGTCTCTCTTTTATGTTTTTTTCTTATACTTTTCCTTTTACACTATCCTCTTTTTTCTTTTTTGATTCAATCATAATAATGGGGACTTCCACGATGCTTTCACGACACCATTCTCCACTTAGTGGGGTGCATTTACAACATTAGATCAATCTTAAATTTTTAGATTAGAAAATCTATGATTTTAAATACATGAGAGGTGGAGGGCATGGTGCCCTTGATGAAATTTTCCCATTATAATATATATCTCTTGGAGCAAGCCCAATGTATGCACATTCAAAGCGATCAAAGCCCGTTGCTCGCTAGTGAAGGCTCCAGTGGACGCACTCAATTGTGGGCTTTGCGGGCATATTTTGTCTACTACTATTCTATTTTTTATATTTTTTGGACAATTGAGATATAATTGGGACATTAAAGGGTTTCAATTATCTCAACTGTATTATAATTTTTTTAATTTTAAAGAAAAAATGAAAAAAAAATGAAAAAAATGAAAAAAAAATTGAAAAAGAATTGAAAAATTCATATGTAATTTTGTAACTCAATAAATAAATACAATAATTAATTAGTTCAAAAAATAAAAAATTTTGAAACAGCATTTTAAAATTATTAAAATGTAAAAAAAAAATATTAAGGAAAAAATTGCAAAACATAAATTATAATTTTATAATTTAAAAAATAAATACAATAGTTAATATGAAAATATAATTAATAAAATACAAAACTCGCAAGAAAGTTTAAAAAAAAAATAGAAACAGAAAGCTTTATAATTTTGTAATTCAAAAAGTAAAATACAATAATTTATTCACAAATATAATAGAAAATAAAAATGAAATAAACTTTCTTTTAGTGATCAATGGTACAAAATTTGACATTAATTTGTTATTTTAGGAGTTTTCAACGAGTATTTTATTTATTTATTCAGTGATCAATGGTACAAAATTTGACATTAATTTGTTATTTTAGGAGTTTTCAAYGAGTATTTTATTTATTTATTTTTTTGCTTTTAGGTCCTACTCAAGACAAATTATTAGATGAATTCATGAATAAATTGCTCGAGATAAAAGGATCTACGCTTTTGTTTGGCGGCGAAGAATTAAACGAAATATCAAAAAGAAAGAAGGGAAATTTTGCCAATTACTTTGTAATAAACTTTTTTGGAAAAATATTCCAGCGGTAAAAGTTGGGGCGGCTGGTGGTGGGAATTTATTGAAAACCAATTTATAATATTAAAAAAATGGATTGTTCTAAGGGAATTGTTATTTTGAATTTATTTCATGTTAAAAAAAAATATATTGAGATGAAATACACGTGGCAGGAGAATTATTAATAAATTATGAATGAGAAAGATTATTTCGTCACCTTACGGTAAAATTATAAGTAATTTATGAACGTATCGACAAAGATAAATTGATTTGTGGCCTCTTATGTTATCGTGTCCTCTTGCATGTAGAATGGAGGATGCGTGGTTTTCGAATCCTGACTCACAGGACTCGTGTCCTCTTGCATGTATGATGAGGATGCGTTGTTATCGAATTCATAACTCCACAAAACATGCGTCTGTTACATAATACTGTACAGTTTGATTTCATAATAATTTTATATTTTAATTTAATTTATTAATAATTTTATTTATCTACTGAAGAAATTAAAAAATGTTACATTCCTAATTTATATTAATTAATAATTATTATTAAATAATTTTATATTTTAATATTTAATAATTTTTAAATAATTAAGCACATATAGTCACTAATAATCTGAAAAATAAAATAATTCATTTTCCAGTGTGTAGTATTGTGTATAACAAAAATCATATCAAAATAACTCCTAATATATAAATAAAAATCAACATACTTAATCTAATAAACAAAAACAAGCAGAATAGAAAGAAAGGAGGATTTTGTATATATACATGGGGATAGTTTCGACTAAACGTACATTTGCAATAGCCGATATATAAATATAACTACTAAATCCATATTTATGCTCAAATCTCTTTCTTGTCTACCAGATTCCTTCCTTCTACACTATACAGGTAATTTTATCTTAGTTTCCTGTAGCGTAAATCAGTTTCTTTTGTCCACCAAAATTTAATCTTAGTTTCCTGTAGCGTAAATCAGTTTTTTGTCCACCAAAATTTAATTTTAGTTTCCTGTGGCGTAAATCAGTTTTTTATCCACCAAAATTTAATCTTAGATGATTTGGTGAAGTAGCAGAAAAATTGTTATTAGCTTTTTATACCTTCCATATCAGTTTTAGATTCAGAATATGATACTTAGGGTTCATTCAGAATTTGATTTAGTATCGGTTTGTTTGGTTTGATTCAGGATTACAACTAAGTAAGTTGCTGGAGGACTGAATTCAGGTTTGTTTGCTATCATTTTATCTATGATTTTAAAAAAAAAAAATGAATTTGTAGTTTTATTGGCCGAGCTAAAAAGATTAGTTCGTGGTCTTACTGACGGTAAAATTATAAGTAATTTATGAACGTATCGACAAATTGATTCGTGGCCTCTTAGGCTATCGTGTCTTCTTGCACGTAGAATGGAGGATGCGTGGTTATCGAATCCTGACTCACAGGACTCGTGTCCTCTTGCATGTATGATGAGGATGCGTTGTCTTCGAATTCATAACTTCACAAGACACGCGTCTGCTGCATAATACTGTATAGTCTGATTTCATAATAATTTTATATTTTAATTTAATTTATTAATAATTTTATTTATCTACTCAAGAAATTAAAAAATGTTACATTCCTAATTATATTAATTAATTATTATTATTAAATAACTTTATATTTTAATATTTAATAATTTTTAAATAATTAAGCACATATAGTCACTAATAATCTGAAAAATAAAATAATTCATTTTCCAATGTGTAATATTGTGTATAACAAAAATCATATCAAAATAATTCCTAATATATAAATAAAAATCAACATACTTAATCTAATAAACAAAAACAAGCAGAATAAAAAGAAAGGAGGATTTTGTATGTATACAGGGGATAGTTTCAACTAAACGTACATTTGCTATAGCCGATATATAAATATCGGATTTCTTCCTTCTACACTATACAGGTAATTTAATCTTAGTTTTCTGTAGCGTAAATCTGTTTTTTATTCACCAAAATTGAATCTTAGTTTCCTGTAGCATAAATCAGTTTTTTATTGCACCAGATTTGGTGAAGTAGCAGAAAAATTGTTATTAGCTTTAGATTCAGAATATGATATTTAGGGTTCATTCAGAATTTGATTCAGTATCGATTTGTTTAGTTTGATTCAGGATTACAATTAAGTAAGTTGCTGGAGGACTGAATTCAGGTTTGTTTGCTATCATTTTATCTATGATTTTAAAAATAAAAAATAAAAAATATGAATTTGTAGTTTTATTGGCCGAGCTAAAAAGAAAAGAAAAACTCGATCGCGACTAACTTAGTTCATTACATTTGGATGCAGGCCCAATATACAATGGCGGATTGGTCCAGACTTCCATACGATATCATTCACAAGGTGACCACATATTTAATCGGCGTCGAGGATTTCGTTTCATTTTCGTGCGTTTGTCCCTCGTGGCGTTCGGTTTATCGGTCCAAGCAATGGAACCGAGTCCCTCAGATCCCATTCCTAATGTTCTCTGACAACGAAAACAACGACAGCAACCGAAACTTGCTTAGCTTGTGCACGAACAACGTTTATAAGTCCGACCTACCCGAGGCTCGTGGTAGCCGCTGCTGGGGCTCGTCTCTAGGTTGGCTCGTAACCCTAGGGCCCGACCTCAAAATCCAACTCCTAAATCCCCTCACCCGAGTCTCAATCGATCTCCCCCCCAAATCCTCCCTACAAATCCACTTTGGCGAAATTCTCGATCAGCAAGAAATTATAGAGAAGGCTTTTGTCTTTAACAAACCACATGAGAACGAATCGGATTTGCTCGTTATGATCATTTACGGCCCGTTGAGGCAGCTGGGCTTTTGCCGACCCGGCTATAGCTCGTGGATAGGTATCGAAGATGAWAACCATGCTGGGTTTATAGACGTTTCGTGCGTGAAGGACCAAATTATCACCCTTTCCAACACGGGATCGCTCTTTCTTGTCGATGTCAACGAACGAGCTGTTATCGATATCAAATGTCCKCATTCGCCCGAGTTTTTTTCCTTGTCGTTCCCTCTTTGGGATTGGGAGCAATTATCCTTAGTTGAGTCGTCGTCGGGTGATCTTTGGATGGTTCACCAAGACAAAAGTGGCAATCAACATTCGGTCGAGTTTCTTGTGTACAGTTATGATTTTGATAAGAAGTGGTGGATTAAGTTGAGTGATTTGGGAGATTGCGCGATTTTCGTTGGMGATAATTGTGGTGTGTGTGTTTGTGCACCGGATCGTTTCAACTGCAAAAGTAATTGTATTTATTTTATAGGGAAGGAACCGGAGAGAAGGTGGYCGAATAGGGAGGTTCTTGCCGATGTGGGCGTGTATTGCATGGACGATGGGAGTTTTGGGCCCCTTTGCCGTGGGCCGGAAAGCCCGAGATATTACTCTTTTCCGATTTGGGTAGTGCCTACTTTGTATTAGAGTAAGTCTGTCGAGCTTCTTTTGCTCGAAATGGAAAGTAAGAATGCGAAGTGGGATCTTGTGGAGACTTTACACTACGCACAGATCCTTTTTTTTTTTTTCCCTTCTTTCCGATGTGTGTGAAATAAAGCATGTTTTTGAAAACATGACGATTATGTGTAATTTGTAATAATATGAATGATATGGTAGGCTGTAATGGATATGTTTTAAGGTTTGGGTGTAATAATTATGTACTGATACTACGAATGTTATAGATGTGTTTTGTTTTGCTTTTTTTATTTTATTGAAACTAGTCAAAACAAACATGATTTTATATTTTGGGATATTGCAAAGTTGAGAAGATGCTTTTTCAAATGAAAAACAAACAAGCCCTAACCTTTTTTTGCAGCAGCAGATTTTATGGAACAGGTTAATGGTACTGAAGGCGACTTGTATATTCTGCTTTTAATTTTGAAACACAATAACTTGCATCAATTGTTGTATTCGGAAAATTCCCTTGTATGAACAGCGAGATGGAATTTGAACTGAACGGAACAAAATTTGCCTATGTATATTTTGAGATCGTGAATTTTTTTTCCTTGTTTGTGTTTTGAGCTTCATTTCTTAAAGTACATACACACATCGTGCAGCAGTATTTAACTGAGAAAGTGAAACCACAAATTTATTCTTTTTGAAAAATCAAGGCAAATGTGGACCGGATAATTGAGATAGACTTAACCATTCATTAACTTTTGGAAATTATTCCATATTTTCATTAACCAACAATTGATTTGTTTTATTTTTTCTTCTACATATACCAAAGTGGACAAATGATATTCCATTAACCAATATATATATAAACAAAACAATTATGGTCAGGACTCATGACCAACCAGTGCAAACACGAAAGATCCACACACTGACAATTAATTATCTCTAAACAGGACGACTAGTTAATACCACCATCATCATCTCATGCCTCACCCGAATCATCCCTGTCATCATCAGAGGGGCATCCCAGGGGTGGTGTCTTATGTGGGCTTTGTGGAGGTGGTGCGTGTGAGGGCGGTTTAAGTGGGCTCTGCGGGCTTGGTGGCTTGTGTGGGCTCTGCGGGGATGGAGTATGTGGAGGTGGTTTATGTGGGCTTGCCGCAGGTGGTTTATGTGGGCTTTGTGGGGGTGGTGGTTTGCGTGGGCTCGACGCAGGTGGTTTACGTGGGCCTGATGGGGGTGGTGGCTTATGTGGGCTTTGCGGAGGTGGTGTATGAGGACTCGCTGGGGTGGGGGGTTTATGTGGCTTGTGGGGGTCGGGACGGGTGGGGGACCCGGGGTATCTGGGCGTGGTGGGGGGGAGTTACGGCTTTTGAAGCTGTAGCATTGTTCGAGTATGTTACTCAAAAGCCGACTTGAAATTATGGCCGCATTAATATGCTTCATTTTTTTACCTTATTAACTTTGAATTCTATAAATCAAACACACATAACATTTAGGGGATGCTTGGTTGGTGGGTTTAGGGAGTGGGGAATGGGAAAGGGAATTAAAGTGGTGGTTGGTAACTAGACCACTATGGGTTTGATTGCCCAATTTTTGGTATTAAGCCATACCCCCCACAAGTGGGGGTTATCAAACCCATTAACCTCCACAATCAAACCCATTCCCATTCCCATTTCCATTCCCACCAATTTCACCAAGCATCCCTTAAAGAGTTTTGTCAATAATATACATAGCGAGAGCCAGCTATATATATGTAGAGATCCGTGAAAATCATAATCACCTATAGAACATCAATTGGTTGATTAATCTCACCGGATTTAACATTCAACAGTGTCACTTGGTTCTGACAATTTCACATGTTTCGACTGGTTACTCATTTTCTTTGTTATTTTTCATGAGATTCCTAGACAAATTAAAACTGCTAGTGTGAAAGCCCGCGAAAATCGCGGGCAAATAAAATATATATTAAAAAAATAAAACTTTTCAAAATAAGTAATTAAAAATGTGAATTATTATATCTATATTGTAAAATAAATATGACTTGTGCGTTACACGGGAGTTAAAAAAAAGACACTTTTGAAAGTTTTGTGATAATTATAAAAATAAAAATCTTGTTGTACGATCGTATTTAAAACTTGTATGGCGTCCCGTTCCAACATAAATACCGTTAAATTTCGGTTATCGTTCTACTTATTTTAAATCGTTGTCCATAATAAATAATTTTCGAGTAAATTTATACATGGGATGCATGTGATTAGTTGTTAAGTATAGCAAGGAAAACAAATGTCACCACTTAAAGATAAAGAAAAATTAAGATCTCATATATAACTGCCAAAATAATATTTTATGATGAAATAAATAAATATATTATTCTAAATCAATCATTTTATTTAATATAGTAAACCTTTGATATTGACATTAGTCTAGATAAGGTAATAATATTTGATTGATTTATCATTAATAGAAAACCTAGATCACAAAATAAATATATCTTTAATTCTAAAATAAGATAACCATATAACGCTTTTTTCTTTTTTTTAAATCGGAAATCAGAAAAACAAAATTAATTAATCATGCCTGAATCCAGATTTGCCCGAGAGCTTCTAAACAGCCCGACCGCTTCAATTCGAAGTGATAAGATTTATTTACCTGATGGATTGAAGCTGGCGCTCCTCCCCGGCGAACGGGCCCTGCGCCGCCTGGAGCGGCGTGGCCGGCGTCGACTTCTTCTTCTGCAGCGAATGCAATTCGTCGAGTGTCTGAGCCTTCACCATCCGTGCGCTGTCGTCGTGGCAGACCTGTGAACATTTCATCAAAAACTCTAATTTATACAGAAAAAACTCACCATTTTAAAAGTATCCAACTTTTTTTTTCATTATAATATGAACATTCGTCTCCGTCTGTTCCTCCCCATCTTTTAACCTCTTTGTATACTTCTTCTAACCCTCCTCTTTGTATCCTGATGGAAGTCACCTTAAAATTCAAAAAATAATCAAGATTGAAAAATAACCGAGACAAAACATATTGAGGGTAATTAGGGATTTATGAAGTTCCACAATCGATCAGAGATGGAGACACAAAAAATAGCATAACAGGAAAATACACAGAAATTTGGAATCTGAAAAATTTATTCAGATCTACAAACATGCCGTCCAGATAAAAAAAATATGGTAATCTAAAAAAAACACCAAAAAAAAAAAAAGATTCGAAAAAAAAATAAAAAACATGAACCATAAAGCAATCTCATTAGCAGTGATGACAATAATTAAGGATAATTATGAATACTTCCCTAAATTTTTCCCAATTAAGAAAACAAAACAGATTATATTTTCAAAATTACATATACATCACAACCACTCTTTGAGGCTTGTGTTTGTTTTACACCCTCAAATCTCCAATAGTTGCAACAATCTGTAAAATGGAGGATTTTCATAATTAAACTAAGAGATACACTCCTATCAGATTGTCTGATTGATTTTGACCCGTCAGACCATCCCCTAAAACTAAATCTACAAAAAAAAAAAATAAAGAGAACCTAAAAACTGAAAAATTAAGGAAAAAAAATCCTAAAAAATGAAATGAAAAACTAAAATCTGACGGGACG
>BMAC01000024.1:2262213-2279574 GCA_014905375.1 Phtheirospermum japonicum | reverse complement strand
GCAGATAATACATTCCATTTTATTCAATTTATTTATACGTTAACCGCAACTCACTTGTGCCATGACGGACTGAATAAAAGCATACAAAATGACATATATAAAAAAATCTATTTGAGATTTAAAAAGAAAAAACCCCACCCTAAGTGAACAGCTAAATAAATAATAAATAAAATTATATACTTTAACAATGTTTTGTAATACTCAAATAACTTGAGTTAAAAATCTTACTTAACTATACTTTATTATAAAAATATATATAAAAAACTTGTGATACTTTAACAATATTTTGTAATACTTTAACAACATTTTGTGATACTTAAACAACTTGAGTTAAAAATATTATTTAATTATACTTTAAATTAAAAATAGGTATAAATAACTTGTGATATTTTAACAATATTTTGCTATACTTTAACAATCTTTTGTGATACTTTAACAATATTTTGTGATACTCAAATAACTTGAGTTAAAAATATTACTTAACTATGCTTTATTATAAAAATATGTATAAAAAACTTGAGATACTTTAACAATCTTTTGTAATATTTTAAAAATATTTTGTAATACTTAAACAACTTGAGTTAAAAATATTACTTAGCTATACTTTAATTAAAAATAGGTATAAAAACTTGTGATATTTTAACAATTTTTTTTTGATACTTTAACAACCTTTTGTGATACTTTAACAATGTTTTGTGATACTCAAATAACTTGAGTTAAAAATGTTACTTAACTATGCTTTATTGTAAAAATATGTATAAAAAACTTGTGATACATTAACAATATTTTATAATACTTTAATAATATTTTGTTATACTTAAACAACTTGAGTTACAAATATTATTTAACTATACTTTAATTAAAAATAGGTATAAAAAACTTGTGATATTTTAACAATCTTTTGTGATACTCAAATAACTTGAGTTAAAAATGTTACTTATAAAAAACTTGTGATACATTAACAATATTTTATAATACTTTAACAATATTTTGTGATACTTAAACAACTTGATTTAAAAATATTACTTAACTATAATTTAATTAAAAATAGATATAAAAAATTTGTGATACTTTAACAATATTTTGTGATACTTTAACTATGTTTTGTGATACTCAAATAACTTGAGTTAAAAATGTTATTTAACTATGTTTTATTGTAAAAATATGTATAAAAAACTTGTGATACTTCAACAATTTTTTGTAATACTTTTAATACACTTTGTGATACTTTTAAATAAATTTGTGATACTTTTTATATATTGGTACGATTGACATTTGGGCCAAAGGTGAAACTAAAAAAYTGCATTYGTTAAACCAAGMTGGCAAATTAGATTCATCAAACCATGACTCAGATAATAAATTAAAAAAGAAAAAAACCCGATAAAAGTGCCCAAGTAGCCGAAATCATACTAAACTTCATCATAAGAGTAAATCATTGTCATTGCTAGAAGAAAACATGCGTTTATTCGAACAAATAGATTAGATACTAACCTACAAAAGAGAAGAGGGGAAAATACAACAACAAAGAAAATTGCAAAGAGACTACACAATTTATCTGAATAATATTCATTAATTCGTACACACTCAAAAATAAACCGGAAACAAATTATAAGGGATAATACTTTATGGTACGCCAAGTGAAATTTAATACTYCTGGTTACCGTTGGTTCAAGCCCCTTACTACATCTGACAATATCCACAATGAGGYGAAGATGCTCAGTTTCTTCGTGTTCTGTGGTTTGTATAACAACGAACAAATTACGTTCACCATCAAGAAGCTGGGTGATAACACCATATATCACAAAACTCAAATTTTAAAATGGGGCAAATTCGACCAGAGTATAATATCTGAATCCGTTCGAAGAAACTAAATAAGAACAAAACAAATAAAAACAACAATTAAATAATTCATTGAAGAAGTTCAATGAAAAATACCTGCATGGCAAGTTCCTTAACATCATTATCACATTCTAATGGCACTTCATTCTATTTTGGAAAAGAAAAAAAAAAAGATCACACAATAATAATAATAATAATAATAACAATAACAATAATAATAATAAATCTCAACCACGGACACCACTCCAGGTCTTTGTGCTTATGATTTGGCTTCTTCGTCTGACAAACGAGCAGCAAACCCCATAAAACTCTTGCTGTAGGTCCGTATAATGGGATGTTTCTTCCTGAAAGTTAACAGAAATGTGCAAGTCAATTAACATAAGATCATATGGGTTTTATTTTAATGTGATGATGTATTATTTKCTATAAGATGAAGTGATAAATGGAACTAATTAATTAGTTGGACAAGTAATACACCGCAGTGTATTAATATGGTCATTGATCATATTTAGTACATAGTCTACAATTTATAATTGTATTAATTAAAACCTGTTCATGAGATCTCTCTAAAGCTGAGCATGCACATTTCTTCCAGCAYCACTTGATCCTCCCATGTACACAATATAAACTTTATCTTTACTTTCTGATTTAGCTTCATTAACATTAGCTTCTCCAAGAAATGAGACAAGAAGCAAAATATTGAAACCGATTAATAAAAGACAAGAACCTCCCATGATTATTAAATCCCTCAAAATCAGATGTCCATGCTACAACATTAAGCTTATGGTCTTTATATAGCCCTAAAGTCAAAAGTAGTCTAAGATTATTATCAAAAAACAACAAACTATTGAAGAAAATTTGCAAGATTTCATAGTTGATCTGAACTAGATCCCCTTCACACCCAACAAGTTTCTCCACAAAACAGAGACCGTAAATTGTTCAAGCAGATTGAAGGTAGTGACATTGTTTTTTAACCATCAAATATCTAACTTAATTCCTAACTAATAATAATAATAACAATAAAAATAAATYGTTATCCTAATATAATCAGCAATTAACAATTTATGAGTAAAAGATCTTAGAATTTGGTCACTCCACTGTTTAACATAAATACGCAATCCACATACTGCTTGTATAGATCATCACTCATTTACTCGCCTGAAGATGAATTTATCAATAATGCTTACTCAATAATAAAAAATTTGTTAATTTGATTATAAAAAAAGAAAAAGTGAGCAATATAATTACCAAATTAGCTTTCCTCGGAGCTAAGGCATTGAGTGAGGTTAATAGAGTTACCCATGTAAATTAGGTTGAGTCGTGGCTTAACTCAGAGCGAGCGTTGCTTGGATATTTGAAATCGGCGCTTTGAGAATCTTCTGGAGTAGAGGGATATCAGTTGATGATGTAGAATAATCGTTTGAAAATACTGAAAGATCGACGTAAGAACAAGAAGCTATTCAGAAATTGTGAGCGCGGACTCGTGTAATTGAATTTCAATGCCGGAAGACGTTGGTCGGCGGCGATGAATGGTGGTCGGCGTTAGTATGAGTGTGAGAGAGAAACGTAGAGGGGGAGGGGGTTGGGGAGATGGACTAAAATGGACAGATTTTATTTTTTTTTTGTTTTCTATTTAGGATTAGTGGGTGGGCAGGTAGACGGGTCGGACGTTAAGTGGGTTGGGGCTGATGGGTATGGTAAAAAGTGGTCTCATCCTATGAAACCGGTCTCACCCAAGTATTTGCCTGATTTTTTTAATTATATTAAAGTTTGTTTGCTAATAAAGTTTGAGTTTTGAATCAAGTTAGATATGATTTGTTTATTCATTTAATTTTATCAACTTTTTGAGTAGATCTCAAATCAAAAGTTATTTTTTATAATTATTAAAACATTCATTTAACTTCTTACGAAAATCATTTTTATTTATCAAAATGTCCATGTTGATTCGCAAAGGAATAAGAACTCAAGCTGAGCTTTAATTAATCTGAAAATTATAAAGAAAAGTATAAACATATAAAAGAAATTTAAAATATATATAAAATTTGTGAAAAAGTTTATTAAAAAATCTAAATATTATTTCAAACATGTTGAAAAGACCAAAAAACATAAACATGAGAACTATATATTTATTTCAAATAGATCTTTTAAATCTGTGATACTTTTATTTTATAGATCTTTTAAATCTGTGATAATTTTGTTTTATAGTTTTATGTGGTGAATAGGAGAGAGGGAAAAGAAATTCACTCAAGCTAAGAAAAAGTAAAAAAGAAAAAAAAATAGCACACACAAATATGAAGAAAAAGCAGTCAGAGAAACACGTGGAATCATGAAATCACATGTGTACGTTTAATTAGTAATATAGGCGGCTAATACTAAATAATTAAGATAAAAAAATAAATACATAGTAAATATTGTTTAAATTTATATAATTACTTGAATTTTTTAAAGATATATAGAATAATATTATAAGTTTAAAAAAATTATAAATCGAGTTAAATAAATATAAAAATAATTATTTAATCAAGCACCACCCCTATATATTAATGTAAAATCTTCGTAACCTATGTGTCTGCTTCGTATGCTTCATTTGACAAATAAAAAATTCTGGTGCTTCGTTTGCTTATGTGTCATTCGAGCCTAATATTACATAATTTAATACTTTTCTTTTTATTGTATCTTACCTAATTAATTTCTTTAATTATATTTTTTCTTATTCAATACTTTCTTTTGATTCTCCTAATATAAAAATAGAAATAAATCATATATTATTAGTAGATAAGATCTAAATTACTTATTTTAATTAAAAGAAAAACTACATATGAAATAATTTTAATTAAAAAAATTTATTACGAAAATAATTAAATAAGTTTTATTGATAATATAATTAAAAATAATTTTATTTTTGAAGTTTTAAATATTCTATATAGGTAAAATATGAGTTATTTATAATAATCTAAGTATGTAACTAAATATTAGTAATGTATTCAATCTAAATATAAAAATATTAAATTATATACTAATAATTAATAAACATTGACCAGTACAATGCGACACGGGTTGAGAGTATGCTATCTTTTAAATATCTCAAAGTATATAACTAATAATTATTAATGAATTTATTCTAAACATTAATATAAAATAATTTAATATAATAATAATTAATAAAATAGATCATAGACACGGGTTTAGAATATGACGCCTTTTGAATTTTTGTAAGTATGTAACTAATCTTTAATGAATCTAATTTAACCATCAAATATATAATTATTTAATATTTATAATAATTATTAAATAGATTAGACATGTACAAGGTACGGGTTAGGAATAATTATTTTAATTTTTTATTTTAAATTTGAAATTCAATAATTATCATAAATATTTTTTATATTTATCTTTTGATAAGTTCCGTGTAATACATGAGTGTTAAATAATTATATATTAATGCAAAATCCTCCTAATATATGTGTCTACTTCGTATATTTCGCTTGGATAATAAAAAATTTTGGTGTTTCATTTGACTATGTGTCATCCGAGTCTAATATATACCTAATTTAATATTTTTTTTACTATATCTTACCTAATTTAATATTTTCTTATTATATTTATCCTAAATTAATAGTTTTCTTTTATTATATTTTGTCTAATTCAATAATTTTTTTTTTATAAATAAGTCATATATAATTAGTAGAAAAAAATCTAGATTAGTTATTTTAATTAAAAGATAAATTACATTAGAAATAATTTTAATTACAAAGAAAAACTTATATATGAAAATAATTAATAAATTTTATTTATAATAAAAGTTGAAATAATTTAATTTTGAAGTTTTTAATATTTTGTAAAGATAAATTATGATATATTTGCAATAATTGGAGTATGTAACTATGTGATATCCTAAGATTCTAAAGGGATTTATGAGAAACTCCTTTTTTTTTCTTTGGTAAAAATAATAAAATTATCAATAATGATATTCAAAACTAACAACTCGTCAATGGTTCTCAAATAAAATCCAAGTATTTAAAACGATCTTAAATGCGGAAATTTCTAAGAAATAGAGATTATTGTCTCAACGTTTCAACTTCAAAGAAACTCAAATCTAAAATAAACGGAACAAGTCTTAAATAAATAATAATAGAACTCAATTTATTATCCGCCAACCACATGCTCCACTCCGAGTACGCTTAACCAGAAAAATATTAAATATAAAAAGGGATGAGCTTTCACCTCGCTCAGTAGGGAGTACAGTTCATAATAATTGCATAATATAATAGTTTTGGACAATCATATCTCCGTTGTGTAATAAATTACACCTCTGTTGTACACTAAATTGTACCTCTGTTGTGCATTGCTGCACCTCTATCTCTGGGTCATGCGACAATTTTTTTAAAAACTCTCTGGGTCGCATGACTATGTGCACATAATTTGTGACGAAACGCCACCTCTGGGTTATATAATCATCAACATAGGCTAAAATAATACGCATTTAAATATGAACTGTAAATAGAAAGGTTTTACTTATCCCTACCTCATTTATGCAGAAAAATAACTCGACTTGAATGCAACACGTGAAATGTTCCTGGTCATCAGAATCCTTGTTTCCTAGACGATAAAACAATTGAGTTTTTAGATTTTTTTTAAAAATAAAGTAAAATGAAATAAATCGAAAAAAAAAGCTAAAGTGGTTAAGATAACTGGGCTGAAGGGTTGAATTGGCTCACTGGACTAAAAGAATACCCACAACCTCACTAAGCCCAACCTATTCTTACAGAGTCACAAAGAACAAAAGCCCAGCCCACCCTCCTCGTCACTTTCAGCCTCTCACCCAATCTGCTAAATCACCACCAACACAACACACCAAAATACACTCACACACACAGCCTCCAACCTCGGCCACCCGCTCTCTCTCCCTCTCTCAGATTTCTGTTCTCGGCTCACACACACGCGAAGGCAAAAGCAACAATCCACACCAAAATATAAACCCCAATTCGAAAATTAAACTTCCAAATCAGAAATTCCCAAATTTTAAAACTCAAAGAAATTGATTTAATTTGGAGGAAACATTCAATTCGACGCAACCCTCGCACTTTCTGGCACCACACGAGGACGACTCCCGTTCGCACGACAGACGCCGCGCAAGGCCCGACCGGAGCAGTGAACGACGGCTGCGACTGACCGGGTTTGGTTCGAGGATTTCAAGGTCCAGCCGTTTCGGTTTGAGGTAAGTGGAGTTGCGGGCTCATGATTTTTATCTCGAAATTTTGGTCCAAAAAGACGACAGTCGGGTTGAATCGGCTGCGACCAGGCCGGCTAAGTTCGACTCGATTGATTCGGGATTCAAGTTTAGTTTAATAAATTTTAAGAATCGGGTCAACTCGTCTGTGTTTGTGTTTTAAAAAAAAGTTTTGGGTTTAAAATATTTTGCCGTTTCTGGCATGAGGTTTGATTTTGGCATCTAGACTTGACGAGTTTTACTTAGTTCTTGTGTGACCGGTTATTTTCTATGATTCTCATGAGTTTCAAAACAAAACAAAAGGTGACCCTGTACGCCCAAGAAAACGGAAAAACTGACTTAATCGAGAAATATTGGATTCAGAGGGGTTATTTTCTATGATTCGAGGAAGACGACCACTCTGCGACTAAACAACGACCACTGAATTCTGTAAACGACGGCCACTGTACTTTGTATTTTCTAACTTTGTGTGTTGGGAGAAAAATTGTTTGTTTTTGGTTGCGGCCGATTGTAAAGTGATTAAAAAGGGGTTCTGGTTAATAACTTAGGTTTAGGAGTTCTAATATTCCAGGATTGTGTTAATCGTAACCGACAGGGAACATTGGGAGAAAGGGGTTCTGGTTAATAACTTAGTCGCCAAATGTGCCAAATGTGATCGGAAACGGGTTCTGTCATCTTGGGCCCCACTTTGCGGTAACATTACACCCAAAGAACTTCACGTCGAGTTTTAAAAAGTTCGATATCTGACTCCGTAGCAATTTGTTGAGAAGTTATCAGAGGAGCTTAAAATTAGTGGGGTTGTGGCAGGTATAATTATTCTTTTGCTTTTATAAAGTTCAATTTTTAATTTTTTTTTTGTAATTTAAAGTTTGATTTGGGTTAATGCGGGCACATGTGAGAATTATCGGTTTGGATATAGAGCATTCGGTGACTCGTCTGATCTGGTGCGATTGTGCAAAGAATATGGCATGAAAGCTTCTATATTAGATTCCGTCATGGACAAGAAAAACAGGCAAGAATCTAAGGATGACATAGATTCTAAGAATTCAAATGAACAAGGCCAAGTATAATCGACTCGGGTTCGGCGTGCGCTGGCCAATGGAGACATGGGTTACATATCGGAGATCTTGGGACGTAATCATCGCCTAATCTGTACTTGCGGTGGCTGATCTTGCTAATTAATCGGTACTGACGTCTCGATCATTACTCAAATTTTATAAGCTTGCCTTTTGTGTTTTATAC
The DNA here is from genome assembly GCA_014905375.1 of Phtheirospermum japonicum. Taxonomy (NCBI): domain Eukaryota; kingdom Viridiplantae; phylum Streptophyta; class Magnoliopsida; order Lamiales; family Orobanchaceae; genus Phtheirospermum; species Phtheirospermum japonicum. The sequence continues at coordinate 2,271,263 of BMAC01000024.1, read as the reverse complement.
CAGCGATCTTTATATTGCAGGGGGAGAAGGTTCTTTTGTGTTTTATGTACCGTAAACCGGAGGACGATCAAGTTGGGAAAGTACAGTTACTTACTAATTATTCAACTACGCCAGATGAAATTCGTCTCAAGGTATGATGACTTGAATGCAAATTAAATATTGGCATACCTAATAATATCGTATTTCGGTTGGATTAGATTTGTACAACAACAATTTATAATAATAAATTAACTCTAATCGTCATACTTTTGGATTGTCTCAAAATTTATTTCTAGTGGCAAACATTAGATGCACTGAAAATTCAGATGTCGAGCCACTGTCATATGAGCTTTATTGGGGAAGAAAATATTAATAAATTTTATTTTGTAAAGAAGAAATGAATAGGTTGGCTAATTATGATCTTAATTTTCTATTTAGGTTGTCCGATTTTATTGCATGAAGAATGAATTGGTTAATTATGATGTACTTGTTGAATTTACAAGCCTCAGATAATTTAATTCCTAATATTTAAAGTCTTTAGCTTTGTGGTCCTTCATATACCTTCTTCCTAGAAGTAGAGAATATTTATCAAAGAAAAAAGAAAATCATCTTCGCTGGGTTAACATATTTCCCAGCATTGAACCATCAAATTATCAACACGGTATCCACCAATACAGCATTTTAGTTCTACTATTAAATTGATCGTTATTTTTATGGCTACGACATGATCTAGCTTGCATGTCCAAAGATGATAATTTTTTTCAATCTGGAGATATGTATTTGCTAACTATGTATTTTTATGTGTGCTTTTGCTGCAGAGACAATTGCATACGACTGTGTTTTCGAGACTGAAATGAAGGTCAAATCGTTTAAGGAAAGAAAGTTGAAGCTGAATGGTGATTGGAAGTGGTTAGTCAAGGAATTCGCATCATACTTTGGAGTTTAACTCTTTTGGTTTAGTTTAAGTCTCCAGGTCCTTGTTTTGAATGTTCAAGTACATTAATTCTAGTTGTCTGAGTTGGTATGTGTTCTGAATATTTCAAAGTAATATTTTGGCTAGTTTCTTTTTTTTTTTAACCAATTGTTGATGATATGATATTTTGGCTAGTTGTTAGTGTTTGGTATATGTTTTAAATGGTCTAAGAAATATTTTGGAATATTCTTATCATTCTGTAATGATAAATGCTTCTTTGCTTTCATTTTTATATTTATAACATTTTTCACTACAAGAATAATGACAAATTGATGCACATATTCAAGAAATTTATGTCGTCGTGGAAGTAAATAATCAAATCGAGTTCACTCAATTATTACAACTTCAAGCGTCACATAAGTATTTCAAATTTGTCACTTTAATAAATTATGACAACTTGTTTCATCACATAATACTTTCAACTTGTCACTTAAACTACATAATTTATGATGATTGGTTTGTCACCATATAAACTCATTTAATGACAATAGATTTTATCACCATATGTACCCATTAAATCATCATTGAACATATATCTTTTATGATGATAATAAAATTCGTCATATATTTCTAATTTTCTCGTGATAAATAATTTAATCACCTTTAATAGTAAATGGTGACACAATGGTTTGTCATTGTAAGTTTAGATGTTCAGTGACGGTCAATATTGCGTCACTATAAAATAGATCTATCGTGACGAATTACATTATAATTGGAAATTTTTTAATACATATTATGACAATATGAGTGTCGTGATAAATTAATAAAAATTATCACTGTAGTTATATTTGTCACGGAAAGTCAAATGTTTTGATGACAAATTAAGTATTCGTCATTGAAAATGTTAACATATTGTGACAAAACTGATCTTTTGATGACAATTTTTCAATCACTTACGTGACGAACTCTGCGTCACCAAATAGTATCATCTATGATGACAATTTACATCAGCATCATCAAAACCGAACATTTAGTGACGCGCTTGAAAAAATTGTCACTTTCACCAATGGTGACAACAATACTATGACAACCGCTGTGACGCTCAATTTTCGTCACCGTTTCTCTTCTGTGACGAAAAAATAGACTTTTAGTGACAAAACGTATCGTCATCGAACATCAAAATTCTTGTAGTGATTGCACAAACTAAGTTAATGATCAATATTTCTCAACAACATGATTGGAGTACCAACTTTCAATCATAGCTCATGATTCGACAATCTAGAACACTTGATTGTGTTTAAACTCGTGTGAGTGGACATCTTGCAAAATGTCAACATTTGCATCAGATTTGCACGCACTTTTTGAGCTCAAATATATCCTCTTTATTCATTGAAATCATATATTCATTAACTAAATTGACTATTTCAAGTGTTGCTGCAAGAATAGCTCGGCTCTCCAAATAAACAGAATATTCGGCATTCGTTCCGAATTGTAGATATGTGATAGCCACAATCGATGCAATAGGGTCACCATCTTCTAACAAAAATAGATCTTATGGGATGTCGATTTCAACGATATAATCATTGGATCCTCCAACTACCTCATCTTCAATGTTATTTATCCATTGAGAAAACTCTTTTAATTCAACCAAATCGGGGTCTGAGCTGAGATTTTGAAGCATCATATTTTTTGTCAATCTCAGAACCTTACAATGTCTCCATAAGTAGGAAGAATTTATGGTTGCATGTACTATGCCTGGCTCAGCACCTTTAGGAATCACCAAAAAAATTTGATGAAAATATCCACGAAGTACAATAATTTTACCTCTGAATGGAATATCTCTAGCCTCTGGGTTCTTGAATCCATAATATCTTTCAATGTTTTATCTTAGACTTCAAAATAATGTCTATGCATCTGACCGCGTGTCGTTACGCGATAAATTTAATATTTTTATTTTTCCTCGACTTTCCTCCACAAACTAGTAGAAGCGGTAAGTAAGGGTAGATCCCACGAGAAGTGTGTATTAATTTGTGATTAATCGTATTAAAATAAGAGATGGGGTAAAAGATGATAAACTAACTAATGAGAACTAAGAAAGGAATAAAGATAAAAGTAACTCAAACAAACGAAATAAGTAGAGAATTAATAAGAGATTGACAATATTGAGAAAACTCCAGTCCAAGTTCAGTTTCCACCCTCGATCAATTCATCTAACCAATTGTAAAATCACAACTCACCTTTCATATGAAACTACTAGCTCTAAATAGAAATAAGCTCTGCTACTCGAATTTTCCCTTACCGAATATTTAATCAAAACAAGCTCTTTAATTAAGCCTAATTAATGAACAACCTAGAATAATCTCTCTAGATTTAATCCACTAGAAGCATTACACGCTAGGCAAATAGGCTAATCTAAGCAATAAACTTATAAGCTCGGTTTAATACACTTATGTTGTGTTATCCTTAATGATGCGCGACCATTAGTTGCTACAAGTGAAGTAGAAACCACAACAATTACACGGATTGTATCTCTCTTTCTAGCAATTGATATCTAATCCCTAATCTAGGTGATCAATCTAAATCAAAAACCAAACAAGCATGTCATGAAAATAGAATAACACAAACAATCTCATATGAAGAACAAAATAGATATTATGGGAATGAATCAAAATATAATCAATCGATGGATTTCAACATCATAAGGACCAGAATTAATAAACTACTCACACATGATGTTCATGAAATCATAAACAAAAATAAATAAGAACACATTGTTCTTGAATAAGAAGGAGAAAGAAGGATTAGATCTTGAATTTTTTGAATCTCTTGAATGGAAGAAGGAATTGAGACTCTTCTTGATGCCTTAGAACCCTAGGAATGTCAATAATCACGTTTTGCTGAAATATCGAAGGATATTTATAAGTTTCCAAAACTTGGAGTAGAAGTGTCCTTAAAAATCTTGATTCTGGGCTCGTTAGCGGTAGCTTAGCGGTCAGGGCTACCGCTAACGCTACTGTTAACCTATCGCCGATATTTTCTGTCCATCCTTAATGGTGGAGCTAAAGGTAAGGGCTACCGTTAAGTCACCATTAACCTGTCTCTGAAGCTTCCTAACTGTCGAGCTAACGGTTAGGCCACCGTTAAGCTCACTATTAACACCTCTCTGTTCGCCCGTAATGGTAGTGCCAATGGTAAGGTGACCGTTAAGCCTGCCGTTAACACCTCTCCATTGAGATAATGGTAAGGATACCGTTAAGCTCACCGTTAACTCATTCAGGGAGCTCTCTTTTGCCCCTCAGCGGTTTCCTTAGCGATTGGTGGAACCGCTAGGTGTTAGCGGTCATGTAGTGGTTGGAGCTACCGCTAAGACGGTAAATGTGGTACTTCTTCGCCGAATCAATCCGCGAACCATCCGACGGTCATTGTCACACCAATCCAACCACTAAATACTGCAAAATAGATGAAAAATATGCAATTGGTGCTCGTCCATCCACAAGAATATATATACAAGAAATAAATATATATAACAATATGCAGTGCACAAAAGTATTGTTTTAAACCATTAATTACCACATAATTTCTCGCATATCAAACTCCCCGAAACTTAAACCATTGCTTGTCCTCAAGAAATCTAGAATTAAAACACAAAACACACAAGGAACATAACACCAAGGAAATTAAATGGTCAATTGCTCATGTCCTCACACTTTCGCACTAGTAAGTCACTCGAATTGCTCAAAGGAACTCATCCGGACTCTAGGCACCCTTATATTTCTAGGAATCGCAAGCATTTCAAGTATCGACTAAAGCGACCCCAGTAGATTGTCAACCCCTTTTCATATACGCTACATCAATGTACTATGGTACCCCCTTATTACTCGATGGTTTGGCTACTATCCATTGTTGGTTGCGATCAAATATCTCGTCCACCCATTTATTTATTCTATTTTTTATTGAGTCCTGCAGCTTTGCACTACCGTTCTTGACTTGATAATTAGGATCAGGCGCTGAGCAGGAGGATCGTATTAGTTAGGAATTTGATTTTTTGAGCTTCACCTCTGATTTATTGGAATTGAGATTAGGATGGGCCATTTGAGTATAAGCATACGTGCATGAAATGTTTGGGCTGTTGGTCGTGTCTTCATTAGAAAGCAGCCGTAGTATGAGCAAAACGCACTTGGTAAACCACGGATAGGCAACTGTTTTGGCACCTCAATCTCTTCCTTCTTTTTTTCTTTCTTCTTTTTTTTCTTACTTTTAGACTGCAACCCGTCGGTATTTCTCCAACCGGACTTCAATAATTTCTGTTTCAACTAATAAGATATTCTCACACAACCGCCAATTTCAAGGCCCCACATAAACTCGTATAGCGTACGACAACCACAAGGACACCTCAATAACGCAAACATGCTAGAATTGACGCCCCACAAATGAATCACAAAAGTACTAACAATCATGCTCTTGATCTCTAAATCAAATGATGCCTAAAGACTTTAACCAAAACATAATTCACCTAAGCAATGCAAGTAAGTACTATTAAAATTATAAATCAACTCTCAAACCATCATAGCAAATATAACATTAACTATTCATTTATTATTTCAAATTAAACAACATTCATCATCAAGAGACTTATCACACATTCATGATCAATAATGCAAAAATTGAAGCACCACATATATCATAGACCATTAATTCCTCACCCCCCCCCCCCCCCCCCCCAAACTAAAACCTTGCTTGTCCTCAAGCAAGCATAAAATAATAATAAATATGAGGGAAGAGTAGAAATAAAAATCACCCAAGTAAATAGCAGAAAGGTGGCTTACGTGGGCTCACCGCGGGTGGTTTACGTGGGCTTGACGGGAGCGGTGGCTTATGTGGGCCTTGTGGTGGTGGTGTGTTTGAGGGCGGTTTATATGGGCTCGACGCGGGTGGTTTACGTGGGCTTGTCGGGGGTGGTGGCTTATGTGAAATTTGCGGGGGTGGTGACTTATGTGGGCTTGGTTTGGGTGGTGTATGTGGGAGCGGTTTAGGTGGGGTCAGGACAGGTGGGGGACCCGGGGTATCTGGGCGTGGTGGTGGCAAACCTAGACAATAATATCTCAAGGAGGGGGGAAAAGAGGGATTCAATGGAAACATCTTGGGCCAATAATTTTGATCGATTTGCAAAAAAGCGTTGCAGCAAGGAGATCCAAGCAGCTGAGGTTGAAGAGTCAAACTGGAATCAATGAGCTGGTTGAGGCATCCAGGCACGGCAAGGATGGGGGAGAGGCATTGTTGGACGTCTGGAAACTCGAGGTCTAACTCTCCTAGTGAATGTGTCACAGCTACGAGGGTTGAAGCGCATACAATTAGGGCTACTACTTCAAGGAGGACACTATGTCTATGCTTATTACACATTTTTGTGGCCTCAAACTAATTATAGCAGTGTAGATGCCTTTTATAAGGCAATACCGAGAGAGATTGGGAGACAGAGAGTGTTACGGCTTTTGAAACTGTAGCATTGTTCGAGTATGTTACTCAAAAGTTGACTTGAAATTAAGGTTGCATTAATATGTTTCATTTTTAACCTTATTAACTTTGAATTCTATAAATCAGACACACATAACATTTAAAGAATTTTGTCAATAATATATATATATATAGAGAGAGACAACTATATAAATGTAGAGATATGTGAAAATCATAATCACCTATAGAACATCAATTGGTTGATTAATCACCGGATTTAACGTCCTACAATGACACTTGATTCTTCGACTATTTCACATGTTTCGACTGGTTACTCATTTTCTCTGTCATTCTTCATGAGATTCCTAGACAAACTAAAACTATATTCAATAATAACGTAAAATCTCGTAAATTCAGTTCGTAACACCATGATCAAATTTAAACCCTTTCACGGTGGAACACTAATTATTCTCCCCATATAGTATAAGGATTGAAAACCAAACATATCAAGTACTGAAGCTATTCGTGCATAGTTAAAAAAAAATTGCAAAACATTTGAATATATTTTTAACACCTTGTGCAAATATTGTGCAATATTTAACAAAAAATAAACAAACCAAAACAGATAATATTTCAAGATGAAGGAATTCACCAGTTAAATCCAGAATGTTTTTCAATCATTCGAACCATGAGTTATCTAAGTTTGTTTATGGCAAAAAAAAAAACTCATTATTGAATTATTGTGGGATATTACAAAACTGAGATCTAAACCTACAGGAATAAGGTAAGGGGCCAAGGATTCCAAATAACTAATAATTAAAGTATTAACAAACTAATCAATTACGTAAACTAGTATTACACCCGTGCGTTGCACGGGGGAATAATTTGAATGTGTAATTTATCCATTTTTAAATATTATTCTTATGTTGATAATATAATAAATAAGTGATTATACTTATTTAAACCAAAGTAGAATAAGGTAAAAGATAAAATAATAATTTTAAAAAAATTGTTGAATTAAACATTATATAGAACATGGTTAATAAAAGAAATTGTAGTTTACAAATTATAAAATACTTTCTTGTACACAACATTCGTAGTTTTTTTTTTCTACGTTTATTTTCATTATCGCAAATAAACTTTTTTAAACCCTTTCGATTGGCCACAATTGATATTGCAACATACATTTGATCATGACTGAAAATAAGTTTTTTTAAAAGAAAAGTCCAATTTGAGATAGAGATTGATCTTGACTTTTATTAATTGTCGTTCCATATGACACGATAACTGGAAATTGCCTTCATTTAAACTTAAAAGGCAATCCAATGGTATTACAGTCATTCGTGGGATGAGTACTAATTCAACTCGTTGCTTCCTTGGAGAATTGTTGCCTCTAAAACATGATCACCCAGTTTTGTAATAACCAATCTAGTTTCATTTCACAAACCAAGTGAATGATCAATATCTCTCAACAACATGATTGGAGTACCAACTTTCAATCATAGATCATAATTCGGCAATGTAGAACACTTGATTGTGTTTAAACTCGGGTGAGTGGACATCTTGCAAAATGTCAATATTTGTATCAGATTTGCACGCACTATCTGAGCTCAGTTATATCTTCCATTCCCCTTCATTCAATGAAATCATATATTCATTAATTAGATTGACTACATCAAGTGTTGCTGCAAGAATAGCTCAGCCCTCCAAATGAATAGAACATTCGTTATTCGTTCCAAATTGTGGATATGTGCTAGCCACAATCAATGCAATAGATTCACCATCATCTAACAAAAATAGATCTTATGGTATGTCAATTTCAACGATACCATCATTGGATCCACCAACTATCTCATCTCTAATGCTATTTATCCATTGAGAAAACTCTTTTAATTCTACCGAATCAGGGCCTGAGCAGAGATTTTGAAGCCTCATATTCTTTGTCAATCTCAGAACCTTACAATGTATACATAAGTGGGAAGAATTGATGGTTGTATGTACTATGCCTGACCTAGTACCTTTATGAATCACCGAAAGAACTTGATGAAAATACCCACCAAGTACCACAATTTTACCTCTGAATGGAATATCTCTAGCCTCTGGATTCTTGAATCCCATAATATCTTTCAATGTTTTATCTTAAACTTCAAAACAATGTATATGCATCATCGAAGATTCGTCCCAAATCATTAGTTGTGGGTGCACCATTACATTTACAGGGGGGTCCACTACAAGAAATCTGCTGTTCGATGACGCTACATTTCGTCACTAAAAGTCTATTTTTTCGTCACTAAAGAGAAACGGTGACAAAAATTGAGCGTCAAAGAGGTTGTCATAGTATTGCTGTCACCATTGGTGAAAGTGACAATTTTTGCTAGCGCGTCACTAAATGTTTGGTTTTTATGACGGTCATGTAAATTGTCATCATAGATGATACTATTTGGCGACGCTGAATCCGTCACGTAAGTGGTTAAAAAATCGTCATCAAAAGATCGGTTTTGTCACCGTATGTTACCATTTTCAATGACGAACACTTAATTTGTCATCAAAACATTTGACTTTCCGTGACAAACATAACTACGGTGACAATTGTTTTTTGGGTTATAATGACACTAATATTGTCATGATATGTATTAAACATTTACCAAATATAATGTTATTCATCACGATAGATTTATTTTATAGTGACGCAATATTAACCGTCACT
>BMAC01000024.1:2212776-2231260 GCA_014905375.1 Phtheirospermum japonicum | reverse complement strand
ATATATATTCTATTTTATAAGAATTTACAATATCAACGTATATGTTAATGTATTGCCTTTATAAAATAATTAGAAATGACCCATCAATATTTTTTAAGTAATCAATCTAAACGACATTTGTGGTGTAAAGATTTGGTAGTTAAATATTTTATTTTATATATTTAGCTATTATTAAGGGAAACTAAGAGAAAATAATAAATTATTATTAATAGTATTTTAATTAATCAGTTATTACATGATTAATCATTGTATTAACTATATTTACTGTCAATTTATCTGCACCAAATATAGTTCATTTTACCTTAAATATAATTTATTCTTAGTGCGTATGTATGTACCTTAACTATATAATTTAAATATTTAATCACTAAATTCTGTTTTGATTTTTTTTTTCGTTTAAGATTTTAAAATAAATATTTTGTAATTACAATTTTCTTTAAATATTCTTTAAAATCGTTGCTTTGAGAATTCCCTACATAACAAGTTGTCATATTCAATTAAATTAAAATAAATATCTTATAATAAAAAATTACATATATTACTCATCATAATTGATCTTCATGTTTAAAAGTCTAGGGTAACATAATTTGCTTAATTATACGCATAAATACTTCCAAATCAATGCATTTATTTTTGTACAAAACAACATAAATCTCTAAGAAAACAACTAATTAAATATTTATCTTTGACTTCTAGATTTATAAAATCCTTATAGTATCTATACTTATCTAGATGTCAATCAAAATAATAAAAGATATTCTGAGTCTGTTTTCCTTAAATATAGTATATATTAATTAAATATATATCTATCAAAATACCTATTGCCCCTAAAATATCTAATAGACGTAATTAGATTAATAACTAATTATATTATAAATGATTTATTGAATTAGTTAATTCCAACCGATTAAATATGGATTATGTTTTCAATTTGGTATAAGCAATCTCATATAATTATCACGATTAGATATGACATGAACCCAATAAAAAAAATATATCAAATATGTGTTCAATTAAAAAATATCAAACATGCGACAGTAGAAAACATGAATATTTAAAATAATTATTCCCTATTCTTATAAGGAAGGCCGCATTCTCTAGAATATAACAATTTTAATAAATTATCGATCCATAAATATATATGATTTCGAATAACAATATCTTATATGATTCTGTTATATCAATTGTATCCAAAATTAGTACACGTATCCATAAATACTCTCTCTCTCTCTCTCTCTCTCTCTATATATATATAATATATATATATATATATATATATATATATATATGTGTGTGTGTGTGTGTGTGTGTGTGTGTGTGTGTGTGTGTGTGTGTGTGTGTGTGTGTGTTTCACACCACTTCAATTATCATGTGTACAAAATAGAATTATAATTACGTGTTTATAAACTACATTAATGAAATACATATGATTCCATAATATGATTTCCTCACACATTCAATATTAATTCAATTTTGTGATTAATGTAATACCATACCATTTTTGTATTTATCAACTGAATGGTAAGTAAATTATATAGAATGATAATATTTTTTAGATTTAAATATTTTTTAGTAGGGAAATGTATTTATTACATTGTTCTTAGTTATAATTACTAATTTTGAAAAACATTTATCATTCATTTAGACTTTTTTATTTGATGGAGAGATCAATAATCATATTTTTTTTAATCTCAATTAATGATTTAACTGAATACTCAAGTTTTTTTCAAAATAATTTTATATTAGTTTAAGTACAAATTATTATTATATAAAACAAAAAAATCTAATTAATGAGAATATATATATATATATATATATATATATATATATATATATATATATATATATATATATATATATATATATATAACAATAAAGTGCAATTAATATTATATTTAAACTCAATAAAAACATTTAAGGTGCATTTTGTAATATTAATTTTTCTAATAGATATATTACTTTTTTGATTCTCAGTTATTTGTTTTAAGAGATGAAAAACCTATTGTAATATTTAGTGTAAATGACTAGATTTAAATAATGTATATGTATGTTATTAAACTTTACTGTTGTTTATGCATAATATGACATCGTTAAGTTTTTTGCCATAGGAGTTTACAATTTGTTCAAATATTTACCTTTACATGACTTTGGGTTTAAATAATTAATATATTTGAATTAATAGTACATAACTGCTATGGTCTAACATCTTATTATTTTATTTTACTGCAGGCTGGAGAATGGCTTGTGAATATTTTGTACAACTAAGTATTTTATAATTTGTAAACTACGGGAAGTGTCCCCAACATAGAATTTAGTGGAATCTAGAATTCCATAATAACCTAGGTATCCTCAATTTGGATTTGTATGGAATACATCAAATTTTGTGTTCCTCAACTCAGGTTTTAATGGATTCTACGAAAATCCAGTGTCCTCAAATATTTTACGAATTTCATGGATTTCTTTTATAAGTGGGTTTGAATGGATTTTTATAGAATTCTAAGGCATACTTATGAAGAAATTATTCTATACAAAACCCAACCTCAACCCCTCGGAACTTGGATTCCATTTTCCTAAAAATAGTAATAACAACAACAATATTAATAATATTGATAATATAATAGAATAAAATAATAGTACTAATAATACATTATAATAATAATACATTATTATTATTATTATTATTATTATTATTATTATTATTATTATTTATATTATTGAGTGAAAAAGAATAAATATATTTTTCTCCCATGTATCTCTACCCACATATTATTTTATATATTCTTTTAAGCTTTCAATAAACTTGTACCTTAATTATCATTTTTGTATGACAATAATTTTAAATTTATTATTCCACAAATATGATTATTATTATTATTATTATTATTATTATTATTTGAATAGCCACCATATATTTGCTTTGTAGTCTTATTTCGATTGCTAACATCTTTCTTTATCACTTAGTAAAAAAAAATTATCATTATAATATTTTACTGGAAGTAAGAAGTCTTTTCAATATATATATATATATATATATATATATATATATATATATATATATATATATATATATATATATGGTGATTTCTTCTATTTTTCTTAGTTGATAAATATTTATTAACACATCTTGATAGATGCATTTTTATTTAAAAAATATGAATTATCTCCGTCAATGTTAATTTTAGTTGAATAATTATTTTAGCAACAATATTTTATAAAAAAAATTCATACTTGACCATGTCAAATTACATTTATATTAATGACTTTGTTTGAATACTTGCATTTTCTTTTTATGATTATGAAGTTATTATATTTACATAAATTCATTAATCATATGTTGATAAAATTCAACAAATTCCATTAGAATATTTTAAAATCCACACAACCATTGTATAAGAATCCATAAAATTCCATTAAAATCTAATAGAATTCATAATAGAATCCATATAATTCTTTAAAGTTTATGGAATTCAAAATGCTTAAAAATCCTTCAAAATCCGTATTGAGGACACCCCCTACATTTCAACAAATAGTAATCTTTTTATGAACCATGTTTAACATTTTTTTTAATAATATTCTATATTTTAAGATAATTAGATGGTTTGAATATATATTGCTTAACTGTAAATATATAATAACTGTAAATTATTTCACACAATCCACATAATCTTATAAATATTATAGTATCCATATACATATAAACGATTATATATATATATATATATATATATATGAAACGTTTATAATATTTTGTCTAAATTTTGAGGATGAAGAGACGTAAATGGTTCAAGATTATTTCTTTCATGTAATATATAAAATAAAATAGTAAATGTGGTATACAATGAGTTTTTCACAAAATTTAAAGTGAATAATAATTCAGCTTTTGAACTTGATAAATTATTTATCGGTATCTGGATATTAATAATATCGTGTATAAAGTAGGTTTTTAAAATTCAAAGTGAACATTTTTTTTCACTTAGTATTTAATGTCTACTTTTTGAACTTATTTTGAAATAAATATTATATTTTTATGATTTACTTATCAATGCCCGCGTAATCGCGGGTGTCTACACTAGTACATGTCTAGATGTATTGAAACAACTAGTATGACAGCGTGATTTTTTTATATGAATTTATTGGACTAACAACCCAATTGGTTGATATTGTGTTTCTTGGTTGATTGATTATTATAGGAAAGCAGATACTGAATACAATTGATCACTAGCATGTTTTATTGATTGTATCCAAATTCGTTGTTCCAACAACTAATTTTCCTTATTGACTAATTTTACTAACAGCCCAAGTTCATTGGGATTATGTTTGTTTGACTTTATTATATTTTAGGATGATTGATATTAATTGATTTAATAGAAATATCATGCTGAAGAGATCTTCATTAAAAGGACGCATTTGAAAAAGAAGATATGTTTATTAAAAAAAAGGGAAAATCGCAATTTTAGTCCTGTAAGTTTGACCCATTTTAATTTTTGTCCTTTAAATATAGGCGGTTCGAAAATTGTCCTGTATCTTTTAAAATCTTCGCATTTTATGTCCTCTAAATATAGGTAGTTCGAAAATTGTTCTGTATCTTAAAAAATCTTCGCGTTTTATGTCCTCTAAGACCATAAAACGCGAAGATTAAGAGGACAAAAAATGCGAAGAATTTTTAAGATACAGGACAGTTTTCGAACCGCCTATATTTAGAGGACATAAAACGCGAAGATTTTAAACATACAAGACAATTTCTGAACCGCCTATATTTACAGGACAGAAATTAAAAGGAGTCAAACTTACAGGACAAAAAATACAATTTTCCCTAAAAAAAAGCAATCAATCAATTTAATTTGGAAAGAAGATCAAGTCAAGTTAAGGAAAGATATTTAAAGATATTTTTCTTACAAGTATCATCTCTCTTAGCCTGCATTTATTCAAGATAAGAAAATATTATTAGATATTCTTTTCGTGAAAATACATCAGCCCTCTTGGCCTTTGATTATTCTTGTTAAGGAAAGATTTTTGGAGATCCTTCCCTTCAAAATACATTAGCTTTCAAGAACTTTAAATAGTTTTTATTCTTATATTATTTAGATTTTTTTGGGAGAGTAAAATATAGGGAGAATTCATGCCCCTTTGTATTATATCTTGTTTCAGTCTCTGCGAAGAGCAATTTACAACGAGCTTGATGTAGTCTAGGAGAGACACTGTTTGAACAACAACTCGCACAACTTTTGTATAGCCGATGGGACATCGTGATTCGCACTTGAAGGTAGTTAAACGTGTTGGACATAGCCGTGACAAGAGACATCAGTGAGCACCTGGAGGGAGTCCAAGGTTCTAGTCAAGACGATGGGAGATTACCGAACAAGTAGTTGAGATAGGTGATATAAGGTTGTTTTTACTTAAGAGGGAGTCCTTGATTCAACTTGTATATTGCAGGACCAAACACTATATTACAATGAAAAAGGTTCTAGAGGAAAGAGAGATTCTTTTCTCATAAAAGTTTATATTTGCGAGTCATTTAAATTTTATTATTTTATCTCTATTTTTTGAACAATAACACACTGTGTACTATTTGTAGTTACAATTACTCTGTTATTGTTCGCACTTTGCACACAAGTACACATTCTAATCTTAAATTGGCACCAAAGTAGGTTACTGTATATACAGGTTGATCCAGAATGTGATTAGAATGACTCAATGTAAAGATGGCTCAATTTATCATTCACTATATTTGGATGGTTTGAACTACTCATAATCCCACAAAAGTGTCTAGACAAAATAATTTTTTCCCAAATGTTACTATTGTGGCATTCATGGTCATATTCGACCTAGATGTTACAGAATGTATCATAACCTTTCAATAGGTAAAGTCGGGCTATGAGACTTTTAAGGGTTCAATTTGAAAATACATAGAACTAAGGTAGATGTCAAGAACAATGCTCAAACAAGAATCTGGGTAAGAAAAGATGAGTTTAGGAGTTACTCAAGTATTTGTACCGTCAAAGCTAGACTTAGTGAAGTTTGGTACTTTTATAGTGGTTGGTCACATCACATAATGAGAGTCAAATCCTTTTTTAGTATAGTATTCCACTTTATGACATTCATGTTACTTTTGGTGATGGGGCAATAAATAAGGTAATTGGAAAGGGAACTTTGTGTGTTAGAGGTTACTTAATTTTGATGATGTCTTACTTGTTGAGAATTTAAAAGTTAACCTCGTTATCATTAGCCAATTGTATGACCAAGACATGAGTGTTACGTTTGACAAAGAAACATGTTATGTTTTTGATAAGTCAAATCAAATTGTTCTAATATGGAAAAGATATGCAAATAATTTCAATGTATTGGAACAAGAAGATATGTGTCAGCTTACATCCACTGACAATACAAAAGTATGGCATAAAAAACTTGGACGCATTAATTATATTCATTCATTTAATTTATTGCGTACAGGTGATGTGCGAGGAATGCTCGAACTGAAAAAGAATCAAGGAGTTTTTATGGGTCATGCCAACTTGGCAAACAAACAAATGAAAATCATCCACTGGTGCAACAAATCATGGAACTGCCCCCATCTGTTCAGACAAAAATCTTTGAGAGTAAAAGATTCATCTCTATATATGCTGATGATTTCTTTAGGTTCACATGGGTTGAATTCTTGTGGGAGAAATCTGAATCATTTGCTACATTTAAGAACTTGTGCTTAAATATTGAAAATGAAAAATGATGTTCCATTGTTTGAACCATATACCAATGCTGGTGGGCTAAATTTGTAAGTACAACCTTGTGTTCCGTAGACCAGATATAAGCATCACTCATTTGAGATATGGAGGGGGAAAACCATACATAATTCATTTCCACGTTTTTGGTTACATATGTTATATCCTCAATTATCGTGATCATTTTGGAGTTTTTGAGACAAAAAAGCGATATGGGACTACTTCTGGTATGTTCATCTAGCTCTTGTGCTTATCGTGCATATAATCTACTCACCAAGGTTGTGATGGAATTAATAAGTCTTGTTTTCGATGATTACAATGGCCATATATTTGCATGCACTAAACATAATGATAATGATGGCTCATCTGGACTCTTTAGTCCAGAAAAGAATATATCTCAATAGTTCGAACTGAGAAGGAGCAACAAGAGAATACTCAAAGAGATCCATCATCATTTCAAAATCTTATGTTGATGATATCGTCTTTGGGTGCACATCTTCATGACCCTCCATAGAGTACAAGTGTTCATTCATCTAAAGTTGATACTTGTTCTGTCAGTATACCTAGTTGTACATCAAAGTTTGATTGGTACGTTACTATACTTACATGCGAGTAGACCTAACACTTGTTATAGTGTTGGGATGTGTGTTAGGCATCAAGCGGATCCTAAAGAATCTCATCTTAAAGTTTTCAAGAGGGTCATTCACTATGGTGGTGGAACAACAGATCTCGAGTTTTGATATAATTATGAGACAAATTCTAATCTTGCAGGGTTTGTGATATTGACTGATTTGGTGATATTGATAACCCAAAAGGCACATTCGGAGGCGCTTTTACATAGGTAATAACCTGATGTTGTGGCTTAGAAATACATAAATTAGTGTTTCATTGTTCACATGCGAAGCTGAATACATTAGAACATGTAGTTATTGTTCTCGGTTTCTTTGGAAAATGGCTGACTACAACATTAGTGTTTGAACTTCACTACTATTTTGTGAAAACTTGAGTACCGTCGATATTTCTAGAAATCATATCCAATATTTTATAACCAAACATATTTATATGTGGTATCACTTCATTAGGAATCTCGTTGAGGAAATATTTTGTTATTATTGAACCTGTTCACATTTAACATCAAATTGCTGATATTTTTACTAAACCTCTTGATGTTACACAATTTATTTACTTGAAAAAACCATTAGGGATTTGCATCATATAATATATAAATTATCAACCCATATAGGTTTCACATTAGGCATGACTTTTATTTTGTCTTTTTATTTCTTCCTCTTACATTTGGCTGTTCGACTGCTTAAACTATGTGTCTCGATATTCATAGTGTTCCAATAATATAATACAAAACTCCATTTTCTTTTAGAAAAATTTACCATTTCAAAATATTGTAGTGTAAAAGTTGTCATTAAGATAAGAGCTACCTGCAAACAAAAAATGCAAAATGTGTGAAAGCTACTAATATGCTTTGTTCGAACAATACCTTCCGACAAGATAAGGATGCATGTTGGCTCGATTGTCAAGAATTTATTTTGATTCTCAAATCCAAACCTTTTTTTGTCATGGGGTATTCCTCCATATAAAATGGTTGTGCACCTAATGAAACTATTTGGGAAGATTTGTTTTTAATCAACACACCACATTTCACAGGGTTGTCTTCCAACACTACTACGGTTGCACACTTAATGAAACTATATGTGAAGATCTTTTAAATTATTCTAATCACATCATATTGTCACAAGTAGCCTTACATTGCAATTGATATGCACCTAATGAAACTCAGTGTGTGATTTTTATACCACTAATCAGATGGTAGATTTCTGTCTTCATAGCGGATATGCACATAATGAGAAGTGGTACGAAAGTTCGAACTATCATAGTAGGATTAAGTCAGAGGGCTGCCTCCCAACGGTGTTTAGTTGGTACATATTGGCAATACGTGATACGTTTGGAAATGGAGTTATAAGGTGTAATTTTGTTAGTAAACTACCTTGGTTACTACTTAAAGTGAAATTGGAGTTTAGCTATACTTGGTGGAATATCCGAATTCTATGGTTTGTGGTGAAACTTGTTGAACAATCAAGTTTTTTTTTTACATTTACACTTAGCTAGTAAGTCATGCATATTTAGTATTATTTTTTCAATTTTATTTTAGGCATATTGCACACGAGATTCTCAAGGGGATCTCTTTATTAAGGTGACTTGTTTTGGGGAATAAATATCAATGGTTCTTAGTAAATTCTTTTTGGGTCTTGCCCATAAATAGCTCAATCTTCTTTATATTTTTCTTATTGGATGGTTATGAATGCTTTCCTTGGCGCAAGAAATGTAGGAAGTTATTTTTTGGGATTATTTTATGGAGGTTATTTATTGAAGTTATTTATTTTCTTTTTGAAGGGTCACACGCATCTCTATTTTCCTATAAAACTGCTGCTCTTACTGGTTTAATTTCTCACGCTTTATTGTACTAGGATTTGTGTGTTATGTTTAGTTTTATCTCTTTAACCTCCCCATTTGAGTCCAAGAATTTTAGCCACCGAAGATGTGTTCGCATAGTAACGAATAGTTTTATTGTACTTAAATTTCCTGCAAATGTCATATCATTTTTGTGGAATTTTGGGTCTGAACATTATGGTAAGGTATTTTTCAGTAATCGGCCATGTAATTTCACACCTGATGTGATTAATATTTTTTACGATATTAAGGGGTATTCATTTGATGATGAATTAAACAATATTGCCTCTATTATAACGAGTGGTGATGTGGCTATCTGACGAGGGATGCTCTCTCTGGAAATCAACTACCTCAACTACACTGTTGTTATTCACATCTCCCTACCCCTTGTTCCACCAACGAAAGAGACATTGGCCAATGTTGCTTATTGGACGTACAATATGAGAAGTAGATTTTGGGTCTTAGTTGAATCTACTGTATCAACTTCAGAGTCTACATCCTTAGCCCTTGTTCATTCTATGGGATTTTATCTTGTTGATAAAAATGAGGATGATTGAGTCTTATGATCTTCTTATCCTCCTTTTTATTCCCAAAAGGCTGATAATATTTTTGTGAATTTCCAAAACCCTTAATTATTGGAATAAGCAAATCTTGATGTTGAAATGTCTTTTTCGCACAATCATAGGTTTGTTGTTTTATGACCTTACTGATCCTATCAAAGTATATGGGTGTGCCCATTTTTGTCATAACTGTGTTTTTTTCTGATGTGATCATTAAATGTTTTGGGCTAACTGATGTTGAAGGATATTTGTTTGAGTAGGACTTCTATATTATGGCCATTGTTCTTACACGAGACGAGCTCTATAATTATCCTGTAAAAATCCCAATTAAATCCTACGTTGCTGACTCCAGACTTCAATCTTCTTCACAATAATGGGATGACTAGTTCACTCAACAAGTTGTGTGTCTTTATCGGTTGTTCTTGAACAATCTTAATTGTCTATCATATATTCTATATGGTCACTTTTTCTTCTGAGAGTTCGGATATGACGCGGCTGCTTCGCCGTCATTCTCTAGTTTGGTTACTTTTTTATGATCAAGGCTTACATCCAAGTCCCAAGAGTAATGATATTATTTGTCTTAAGACTAGTTTTCACAGCATTGGTCAGAAGACTATTCAAACAGCTGCTGCCGGACCTCAACCTATTGCTTCACCGTATGAGGAGACTATGTTACCCATTGCTTCCTCTTTTGATAATGTGTTATCTCAGACTGCTCGCATGACTCATTGTCGAGCTGGTATATCCTGACAACTATTTTTGGTATAGGAATTCACCCACTACCTTCTTGTTCACAAAAAGGGGAGAAATGTGGTGTCTCAAAGGATAAATGAGAGTTTGTTAGCATTATATTCAGGGGAGTTTCTGTTCAGTGAAGAAATTTTTGAACTTAGGGGGAGACTCTTCAACTCGTGTGGAGTTTGTGTCTTTGACATCAAATTGCTTTGGGCTACCTCCAGGTCAGGTAATGTTTGAACAATATAATAAGTTACCTTTATAGGTTTGTGACCAAAAGCCAAAGGGAGAGATTGTTAATATGTGTTAATTGGTAAGTTGGTCACAAATGTATTATTGATTGTTTCTTAATACATCACTTTTCTAATATAACATGTGTGGTCGAACAACCCAATTTTATGGGATCGTCTTATACATGTGTTGATGTATTGAACCATCTGGTCTGACAACTTACTCTCCTTATATGAACTATACATCACTTTCCTTATATGACCCGTCTAGTCGAACAAACTGATTTGTTGGGATTTTGTTGTACATGTCTTGATGCATTGAACTAGCTGGTCTGAAAGCTTGATTTACTTATATGAACTATGCATTACTTTCTTTATATGACCTGTCTAGTCGAACAAACTGATTTGTTGGGATTGTATTATACATGTCTTGATGCATTGAACCAACTGGTCAGACAGCGTGCTTTCCTTATATAAACTTGTTGGACTAACAACCCAGTTGTTTGAGATTGTGTTTCTTGGTTGATTGATTATTACATGAAAGCAGATATTGAATTTGATAATTGGTCACAAGCATGTTTTGTTGATTGTACCCAAATTTATTATTCTAAAAGCTAATTCTTTTTATTGACTAATTATATTAATTGAGGTTTGGATCGATTTTCGGTTCGGTTCAAAATCATCGTTTTTTCTTATAATCGACGATTTTTGTTTCTTTCTTTTTTTTTTTTTTTTTTGTATTTGGATTTAAAAAAAAATAGAATGAGTTATAAAATGATGAAAAATTTTAAAAAAATAAGTTTAAAAATATTTTTTTTAAAAAAAGACTTGATTTTAATTCTACTATTGGAAATTAAAATTCAAAATTTTAACTTTTAATATTGGAATTAACTTGCCTACGCATTCTTATAGGAAATCAAAGTTCACGAAATTCTTATACTTATCTTACTTACCTACGTGGGTAACGGAGGAGGCTCTTTTTTGTTCATTCATTACTAATCCTAGCGTTGCTTCCCGAAATACTATCGTAATGGTCGCTCCCTTCACCTTCATTGAGTTGTAGTTCTTATTCGTGTTTCTGGCTTTAATCCAACCATTCATTAACATTTTATTATTTAAATATTTAAGCAATAAGTTAGAAAGCCGATCACCCAACACAAATCCTCCCGTGTTAAAGGTTTTTTCAATGAAAAATGTTGAAACAGGAACGACGAGAACCTCTTTTACAATCCTAGAAAGTGTAGGAAAAATAGAAGTCATTCTCAACCAAAACTGCACAAGATCATTAGTACCATCGGGTCTTTTTGGGATACTTCCCAATTCAAAACTACCTAAATAAGATTATATTATTGAGTTCGATTTGTCGTTTTTGCTTAGTATCCTCAATCAACATCATATATGGTTTTAGAGCTTATCGAGGGTCATTGCACAATGGTCTCACATTAGAAGTAATACCAACATGGCAGAAGGTGAAGGTGAAGGTAGATCATTAAAATCACTAGAATTTTAGGCGTATTCATTAAAAATAACAAATAAAGATTGCGTAGCTTGTTGAGTACAAAGTAAGGGGGTAGGAGTCTCAATACCCGATTATTTTAAAAAATGCCATAATGCTTCATAATAATCTGAAATCAAATTTTCTAAACCTTCACTTCGATAATTCGAATCTAAGATTTTTGCAATCAAAAAAACATCGAGAATGTAAAGAAAACACTTAACCCATTTCGTCAACATACTAGTAATGCAACCACCTAATTGAGGCGAATCGAGTAAAGAAGTAGTATTAAGTAAAACTTGAATACATTGATCGAGAAGAAGTATAGAGGTAGGATAATAAACATCATATAAATCTTTTTTTAAAGTGACATCATATTATAACAATCATCTAACTCTTGGGCAAATAAAATTGACATTTTGAGTAGCAAAAAAAGCACACAATACTTCTCTATATTCAAAAGAATCATTTAGCAGTTTATAAGTTGAGTTCCAGCGATTTGACACATCGATAAAAGATCTTTTAGGATATAAACCATTATTTTGGCAATATTTTTGCCATTTTTTGCAACTGAATCATTTGCACTCCTAATCGGAGCAACTTCATTTTTGAAAGTAGGTAAACCATCTTAAACACATAAATTCAAAATGATAAATGCATCTAACATGAATTTCTTTTTACCACCAATAGAAGGTTGACAAAAAAGTTTTAGCAATTCTAAATTAGCTATATTAGCGGCGGCATTATCAAATGAAATTAAAATACTCTACTACCTAAATGATACTTGAATAAATAGCGGATATTTTGCATGACATATTGACCATGGAATGCTGACCACTAAACTCTTTATATGCAATCAAATGCTTTTGCAAATTTCAAGAACTA
The DNA here is from genome assembly GCA_014905375.1 of Phtheirospermum japonicum. NCBI lineage: Eukaryota > Viridiplantae > Streptophyta > Magnoliopsida > Lamiales > Orobanchaceae > Phtheirospermum > Phtheirospermum japonicum. The sequence goes on along the minus strand of BMAC01000024.1, from coordinate 2,218,173 downwards.
TCGATCCAATGACATGTAATTCTTGTATAATTATTATTATGAAGGAAACTCGTCCAAATATCTGAACATATTCAGACACTTTTGGTAAATTATTAAATAAGGTAGTCAAATTCAATCTATATTCACCAACCATCTTATCAAGATTACGAGTAACCTTATTACGTGAATGCTAGTGCTACATGGATTAAATGCACCTCTTGTATAACCTTCATAATGACTACTATACACATGATTACAAGAAAGACCCATAATGACAACAAATCTTGCAAAAATTTTCTATGACAACTTTCACTATATTGAAAAACTAGAACTTGTACCTTGACCATAGTGTTTCGAGCAATAACCTCATTGTGCCCAACTTGCACCATCGATCATTATTTTTGTGAAATGATATTTGAAGATGGGAGATTGGAATTCCTTAGCCTTAGATTTTCTTGGAGACAGTGGTATCACAAATCGGTTAGCACCCCCTTCTTCCTCATCTTCATCAAGATTGACGTGGACCTGTGATTCGAATCCGCCAAAGATAGGTAAATCCTCATCAAATTGGATTTGACTATATAATTCATCATCTTATTGAAAATATAATCGCCGATAACGGCTGAAGGTGCTCGAAAACACCGACCCCGATTAGTATTAATATTACAAAAAGAGATTAACATAATAATATTAAAAAAAGATTATAAAAACTAGAAGAAGAAGAAGAAGAAAAAGATTGATTATTGATAGTATTTTTTCACAAATTCGCTACTTAAACTTGAAAATATAATAGAAAAACAAGAAAATCAGAGATGAATTAGTGGTGCAGAGAGGGGTAGTTATAGGTGTAGAAATAGATTTAAAAGAAAATAGTCGTTGAACCGCTGGTTTTGGTTAACCATTCAAGTTTTTCCAACTGTTATTTTTCCTAGTCGTTAATCAATGGCTCTATCATTCATGCCGTTATCATTCACGCCGTTGATTTCAAAAGGTTCTCGAACTAGTCAGTTTCACCATCCGGTTTTACCGGCGGTTCATCAATAATTTTTTTTTCGGTTAAACTATCAGTTTGGATTCGAAAATTTTACGAACAGTAACCGAACCACCAAAAAACGGAAGTGGCAAGGGCGGCAAGGCGGTGGTGGTGGATTATTGAAGAATATGAAGTATATTTTTAGAGTGTAAAATTTGAGGACTATTTTGAATATTTTTATGAATTTATTTTGAATGTGGTAGAGAAATAAAATTTTGGGTTTGATATATCCGTACACATAGACGTAGTATAAAAACCCGTCATCTTCTTTGTGAAAAAGTAGTGTGGCTTTTTTATAAATATATCAAAGAAAGAAAAACAACCTCCAAAGTCATCTCAAAAACTTTTATTTTTTATCAAGCCTTTTCAACATTCCTTCTCTTCGTGTTAATGGGTTCTCTATTTATCGCCTCTGTAATCTATCTTCCTCGTCGAAACATGTACTTACATCAGCCCACAAGTTATGTTTACGATTACCCAATCCCCATCACTTGAAATTTCATAAATGCTTCCACTCGACATACCCATTTTCTTATTATGTGATCTCGGAACTAAATTCATGTAAAAGCCTTCAAACTCTGATGAAAGCCCATGCTTCGATTATAGTCTCGAACGGACAAGAACATGATTTTGATGTTGCTTCAAAGTTGGCATCTTTATATATTCAGTTTAATGATTTTGGCAGCTCTGTTTCAGTACTGAAGTATATGAAAGAGCCCAACAGTTTTATGTGGAATGCTGTCATTAAGGCCCATGTGAGCTCAGGATTCACTGAGTCAGCAATTTATGTTTTTAAGTTAATGAGAAAAAAGGGTGTTTCATGCGATGGCTATACATTTCCTATTTTGAGTAAATTGGCTGTGTTGCTTGAATTTGGTGGTGCGTGTTTTGCAGAAATGATTCATTGTGTGGGGATGCGAATGGGGTTTCAATCTGATATTTACTTCTGCAATACAATGATCGAAGTGTATATGAGGAGCGGCTGTGTTGGCAATGCTTTGAATATGTTCGACGAAATGCCTAGCAGAGATTTGGTTTCTTGGACTTCGATGATTTCAGGGTATGTCTCTGAAGTAAATTCGAGTCGGGCTTTGTGGTTGTTCAACGAAATGCGAAAGGAGGTCGACCCTAATGAGGTAACATTGATTGTGATGTTGCAAACATGTCGTAGTGTGCTTGAAGTGAGGCAGTTTCACGGCTATGTGATCAAATGTGGGTCCTTAATCGACCAGTCATTGAAAAATTCAATCTTGAAAAGATACATTGATTTCGGTTGTGCTAACGATTCGGAAATTCTTTTCGAAGAAACTAGTTCAAGGGACGTCATTTCCTGGAATATTATGATTCATTTATATTCTTCGAGAGAAAATACCATGAAAATCATAGATTCTTTGAATAAAATGAGGCGTGAAGTAAAACCAAGAATCGAAACATTTACTCTGATTATTTCCGGCCTTGGAGGGTTTGAAAATCATATTCATGGTAAACAAATACATTCTCTTACTCTAAAATGTGGGTTTTTCGACGATATTTTATCGACTTATTTGTTGGACTTGTACGCGAGATCTGGGTATTTTGGAGAAGCTATTGAGCTTTTCAAGCAAATGTTAGCTGCAAGCACTAAGCCCGAGCCTGAAAATATGAGAAGCTTTGTTGTTGCATGTATGCATTCGGGTGCTCTACGGTTGGGCAAAGCTGTTCACGGATACTTTATAAGAAATTACGTATCTGTCCCTGATGAATATGCTCGATCATTAGAGACCTCGATTCTGAATATGTATGGTAAATGTGGAGACATATTTTCTGCGAGAAATTGTTTTAATAGAATGCACGTAAAAGATCTTGTGACATGGTCATCGATGATCGAGGGTTATGGCACACACGGATTAGGTTTCGAAGCACTCAAAATTTTCGATAAGATGAATGGCGAAAAGATGAAGCCCAATAGTGTTACCTTCTTGAGTTTATTATCCGCTTGTAGCCATTCAGGCCTATTACGCGAAGGCTGCGAAGCCGTAAACTCCATGAAATGGAAATTTGGTATCGAGCCCGATTTAGATCATTATACTTGCGTCGTGGATTTATTAGGCCGATCGGGCAAGATTAAAGAGGCATTGTCGATTATTCTGAAGCGGGTGGTTTTGCCGGACAGTAAAATATGGTCGGCACTTTTATCGGCTGCTAGGGTTGACGAGGACCGGAAAATTGGGGTGTATGCGGCTGAAAAGGTTTTGGAGCTGGAAAGTGATAATGCTGGGTATTACACATTGTTTAGTAATGTGCATGCCAGTGTGGAGAGATGGGATGAGGTAGAAGGAGTTAGGAGTGTTATGAAAGAAATGAATTTGATCAAGTATCCTGGTTGGAGCTGCTTGGAGGTGAAAGGTGTTTTTCATGGGTTTGTGTCCGGGGATAGATTGCATTGTCGAGTGGATGAGATATATGCAATGGTCGAGTGTTTGAGTAGAAATGCATTGGAAGTAGGAAATGTACTGTACATTTGATTTTTCTTTTCTTTTCTTTACTTTTCTATTTTTTTTTACTTATTTCTAATACTACAAATATCCGCAACCAAACAATAAATAGTCAATCACCTAAATTTTCGATATTTAATTAATTTCTGTCACCTATACATACCAATATTACTTTCAACCCAATCATACTTTTTTTTTGTGATTTATTCATGGGCAAATATTTGGGTGAAAGCGGTCTCATAGTATGAGATCATTTTTTATCATACCCATTAATCCAACCCCCCGCTGCCCAACTCGCCCGTCCACCCACTCGTCCCCTACCCTAGATATAAAAAATAAAAAAAATAAAAACCTGTTGTCATTTCCCAGCCGCCTCCCTCCCATCTTCACCGTTTCTCCCTCGCACCATCACTGTCGGCCCCTGTCCTCTGGTGACCAAAAAAAATAAAAATTATACCATTTGAATCATTTAGACTCTCTCATTCTAAATCTGAAATCAGATTTATGATTTGATATTCCGATCTTTGTAGATCTGAGGTCAAACTTTATGAATTGTTAACTTTGACCTCAGATTTACGGCGATTTATGGGGCTAATTTCGGATCGAAAATCACCGTTCAATTCCACGCGTTGCAATCTACGATTTCCTCAATTTATATTTTCAAATCGGTGAGCACCGACGAAGGTAGACTTTTTTTTTTCTTTTTTCTTTTCTCTTTTCTTCTTTTCTTTCGTCTCGATTTCTCTCTCTCTCCCTCAACAATTGTGATTTTGGGCGCATGTGTGTCGCCGGTGATGTGGTGTGTGCAGGTGTGAGATGTTTATTAAGTTTATTTTGTATTAATGTGGCTTTTGAAAATGATTTTATTAATATGTATATGCAGATTTTGGATGGTGAGGTGTTGAGTATCACAAAAAGTTGTTCAAGTATCACAAAAATAGTTGAAGTATCACATAATTCTTGATAATTGATTTCTATAATTATGTATATATTTTTTTAAAATAAATAATTCAAAGTATTACAAATGTAATTAAAAGTAAGAAAAGGTGTTAAAAGTATCACAAAACACACTTATTTTTTTATCACAAAAATATAATTTTAACAATATCTGCTCAAGTATCACAAAATATATTAAAAGTATCAGAAAAGATATTAAATGTATCACAGAACACACTTATTTTTGTATCAAAAAAGTAGTATGATTTTTTTACAATATCTGATCAAGTATCACAAAATATATTAAAAGTATCAGAAAAGATATTAAAATTATCACAAAACACACTCATTTTTGTATCGCATAAATAGTATGAATTTTTACAATATCTGATCAAGTATCACAAAATATATTAAAAGTATCAAAAAAATATTAAAAGTATCACATAACACACTTATTTTTGTATCACAGAAGTAGTATGAATTTTCACAATATCTGACAAGTATCACAAAATATATTAAAGTATCAGAAAAAATATTAAAAGTATCACAGAACACACTTGTTTTTGTATCACAGAAATAATATGATTTTTTACAATATCTAAGTATCACAAAATATATAAAAGTATCAGAAAAGATATTAAAAATATCACATAACACACTTATTTGTGTATCACAAAAGTAGTATAATTTTTTACAATATCTGGTCAAGTATCACAAAATATATTAAAAGTATCAGAAAAGATATTAAAAGTATCACAGAATACACTTATTACAAAATGTAGTACAATGTACAAGTATTAGAAAGTATGCGATACTTTTAATATAATTTGTTATACGCGATCAGTTTTTTTAATAATTTTAATCATTCAAATGTAATGGGCACATATGTAAGTAAAAGAAAAAAAATTATAGAATATGTGATATTTTAATTATATTTCGTAAATAACATTTTTACGATACTTTGATTTTTTGTAA
>BMAC01000024.1:2181296-2212751 GCA_014905375.1 Phtheirospermum japonicum | reverse complement strand
TTCCATACAAAATGGTAATTCTTACATGTGCAGAATTAATGTTTTATAGTACCATCTTTAATCCTTTGGTTTTAGGGGTATTAAAGACTATTTAAGTTGTAAGTTTAGATTTAATGGTAAGTATTTGGTCTAAATGAGATTGAAGAATTTGGAGTGATTATATGAGAATATATTTGTACACATGTGTATTGAATGGGAATTATCCCTTAAATTATAAATCCAAGTGCGAATTTGAAACGAGGGAGACGAGACGATTACAACGATATAACATTTAAAAAAATATATCGCCGGTAAATAATGGAGGTGGCGGCCGGCGGCGGTCGGAGGTGGCGGCCGGCGATCGGAAGTGGTAGCCTGAGTCCGGAGGTGGGACGAGTTGTTTGTGATAAAATTAATATTTTTTTCTTTTTTTTATTTATTAAATGGATGGATTAGGGCGGGTCGGATGGGTTGGGTGGATCAATTAATGAATCTGGTAAAAAGTGATCTCATACTATGAGACCGGTCTCACCCAATACCTACCCTTATTCATGACCTTACCATCACTAACTTCTCAAATTTTATGCCACATCGTAAGGCGATGGCATCAATTATAAAAAATACAATTATACAGTTAAGGATACGATAAGATGTACTACAAAAAAACTTTGTTTGCTGACAGACGGATTCGTCAGCAAACCCGTCAGCATCAATTTGCTGACGGCGTCACCCGTCAACATTTTCGGCGTTAACAAAATTTTTGCTGACCCGATTAAGGTACCCGTCAGCAAATATTGACAGCATGCTGATGGGTAAGGCCCGTCCGCAACACCCCTACCCATATTTCGTTATTCGTCAGCATTTGCTGACGGTGGATGTTCTCGTCAGCAAATTTAAATAATGCTGACGGGTTTTAACTGTCAGCATTTGCTGACAAGCCCTACCCATCAACGATTTGAAATAATGCTGACGGGTCCCACCCGTCAGTATTTTTAAATAAATTTATTTTTATTTTATATTATTTGTTATTTTTACATGTATTTATGTCACAAAACAATAATCAAATGCGAAAACTAATTTGCATTTCTCGAAAAAACATAAAATTAAAAAAATATATAATTAATTAACCATTATATCGTATAATGTATAAAGTTTTAATAAAATATCAAAAATAATTATTCTTGGTTCTTAAAACAACTACACTTCAAAATCATCTGTAGAACCACTAGTAGGATCAGAGGACATCCGCCGACATCGCTGCAGTGACATCCTGCATCACCCGCTCACGAAGAGTCATCTCCATCTCGAGCTGTTGACGTGCATGCTCCTCGCGCATAGTTGGAGCTGCTCCAGATGTGCCCGCTCGCTCGCCTTGAGTTGACTCTGGACTTGGCTCTTCAAAACCTCCATCTGCGTCTGGAACAGAGGAGGTATCGCCTCTGAAATTTTTCGAAATCAGAAGACTTCCTAAACATCCCGTGCCAAACCGATGACCTTCTTCACCCCGGTGATCTATAGATAGACCACGTTCTCGTCAACATCGGCAAGATCCTGTGATGAAGCACGAGTCTCCTGTAGACGTCTCTAATACTCCTACAATATTTGGATTGATGTATAATTTACCGTTACGAGGACTAAAAATGAAATATATATATATATATATTTATATTAATTACATCTAAAAAAAATACTTACAAAAATCTGCTGTGAAAGAGGATCAGTGAAAGAGCCGTCGGGTCTTTGGTGCATAGCCAAGAAAAGCTCGAATGCAGTGGATTCCCTACCCAGATCCTCATGTTGTATACAATATTTAAATTATTTTAATTTATCATTAATTATGAACTCATTAATCACATACGAGGTAAACTTATAAACATATTTTAATTTTACTTCCTCCACTGTGCTTGGCTATCCCAATACCATGTTCGCTGGGCTCGCTCATTCTATTCCTGCTCGCCTGCTCGGACTACTTCTTGTTCTCCGCCTTCTCGAACTCCACCACCCATCTCCTCCAAATGTCCTCGCCACGCACGTGGGCACCCCCCCCTTCGTTCTCTACTTCGTCTCCTAATCATGGAGACGGCTGCGCCATGAGTGGGCCATAGAACTATAAAAGTTAAATTGTACGACCTCCTCAAAATATAAACTCGGGTCCCAATAATAGCGCCTCTACAAAGCAAAACAAAACAAAACATTTAATTAATAAAAATCATTATATATAACAACTTCCGAAAATAATATTAGTTTAATTACCATAAACTCAGGCCACCACAACTGACGATGAGACTGGGGAATATACACGTACTTCCACCCATTAGGGTGTACACGAGTCTCGTGGATCAACCAAAGAATCGTCAGTAACTCCGGCGAGTGACTGCTTAGCCTAGTAAAATATAGAGTTTATTAGAGTAATATATTAAAATAAAGATTTATTAGCAATGAAAATTAGATTAAAGTTACTTAACTCGTGGGGATGACATAGACCTCGATCATACCAGGACATGGTGGTATGAGACCTCTTGATATACTAGCATCGGATGGGATGACAGGAATGATCGGTGGAGTCCCTGCCGATAAGTTAATCATATCATCGTCTTCATTGTCTAAGTGACGATGAAACGATGATGATGAACTAAGAGAAGCACGAATCTGAGATGGTCCTATAGAAGAACGCCCACGACCTCTACCTCTCATCTAAAAAAAATTAGAATTTAAGCAAAATTGAATCGGGATAAATGAATTAATATAATTTCAAACTATATATGTATGTATTAGTTTTATTATTAATCTGAATCGACACCTTCACTATCTAGGTTTCCTCAAACTCCTCTTCGTCCGTATCTCCATCATCGGTTATAAACTCATCTTCTGTCCCCTCCATTGTTCTAAAAACCGGACCGGTCATCGAACCGGTAAAACTATAAGTTCAGTGGTTCATAGGTCAACCATGGTTGGACCATGGTCGAACTGATTTTAATTTTATATATATATATACCACTATTAAATATGTTATAAATAAATAAAATAAATTAAGTTAATAATAAACATGATTATAAAATTTCATAAATTTTAATTCAAAGATTCTATATGAATAAATATGAGTTCATCAACCACAATACAACATAGAAAAATGTAGTTGAACTAACTACAATAAAGAGAAATCAAATAAAATAGTTCAAGTCTAATATCATCACTTCAAGTCCAACAACTTTAAAATGAATTAAGATTAACCATCATAATATTTATTTATTTGTACTCCAAATCAAAAATTAAGACCTTGTCAGTTTTATTTAATATAAAAATAAGAAATCAATTTTAAAAAAAAATTATAAATTTTTTTTATAAAAAACGAATTTTAACCGGTACAGGTTCACAGGTCTAACTGGTTCATGACCGGTTTGACCAATTTTGTACCGGTTTTGAAGCACGCCGATTTTAACACGAAAACCAGACCATTGCGATGACTGTTTCTAGGTCGAACCGGCCGGTCCGTTCTGGTTTTCAGAACCATGGTCTCCTTCTCTCACTCATCGACAAGTTCATTCGACTCATTGATAATAAGGTCAACGTGTACTTGAAGATTTCCATCCTCCAATTGTATTGAATTGTGCATTTCTATCTACTCCTCTTGAAAGGATTGATTAGGCATCATAGACTCGATAAAATCTATTGTCAATCTCGCTTTAATTTTGCACGTTTCTAACCAATGAAGCTTATCTCTATTCAAACTTGGATACGGGCAGTATTAAACTTGAACAACTTGGGAAGCAAGTAGAAAGGCTCATAGCGATTGAATCTACGCTTATAATTGACATCGATAAGATTATACTAAGGATGAACGTTTGTGTATGCGGGAATTGGATCAAACCACTCACAATTGAACATGAGTGTGCTCGCAACCCATTATAGTCAAGTCTAACAATTTCTACGAGACGACCATAGTAATCATACTCATCATCCCCATAGTTTGTTCCTTTTATACTGACGCCTGTGCTCGAAGTTGATTTATTTGATCTGTATGAAACTGTGTGAAATCCGTATTCATTTATCTTGCAACTATGATATGTAGTCACACATCGTGATGGACCTACTGCTAGAATCTTAATGTACTTATCGGTAGTTGTTCAAGTGATCTTGCGCCTATATCGACCATGTAATAAACATATTATTTATTAAGATATCGATTTAAATGACATATCTATGTCACAACTATATATAATTATTTTGGAAGAACTCACATATCTCTCAAACCAATCGGCAAATTCACTTTCCAATTTTTTGTTTAGTCCACTTTATGTAATTTGGTGGAGACTGTTTTACAACCTCCGTGGAGTCTTCACATTTCTGTTTTTTTTGGAAATTCCTTTTATCTTTTCGAAAAGGATGACCACAATCAAGAAACTTCCGATGATTATCAAACCAAGATTGTTTCCCGCTGCACTTGAGAGTAAATGCATTCGAACGTTCCATGCAATATGGGCATGTCGTTCTCCCATCCGTGCTTCAACCGAACAACATGGAGTAGGCGGAAAAATCGCTAATTGTCCACAAGGGCTGCCCGCAATTGGAAAATTTATTTTTTAGAGATATCATACGAGGGTGCATCGACCATCCACAACTGATTCAACTCAGCGATTAGAGGTTGTAGAAACACCTCTAGCTTATCCTTCGGGTTTTTGGGTCTTGGAACAAAAACACTCAAAAATATGTATTGATCTTTAATTCACATCCATGGAGGTAAGTTGTATGGTATGACTATCACCAGCTACGAGGAATATTGTGCCCCAAAACTACCAAAAGGTTGAAAACTATCTGTGTAAAGGCCCAATCTTACACTTCGACTTTCGGCGGCGAACTCCAGATAAGTTTGATTGAAATGTTTTAAGGCCTCTAAATCTGATAGGTGACGCATAACACCATCGTCAACAACGTGTTCAACATGCCACCTCATGTCCTTTGCAGTTACTACAGATGCGTATAGCCTTTCCAGACGAGGAGTTAATAGAAAACAATACATCTTCTTATACGCAATGTTGCTTTTCTATCATTTTGCTTTTCCCTACTTAGCGGGTTTGAACCGAGAATGGTTGCAAAACTTGCAACTTATTAAATTAATCGTCTCTCCAATAGATCATACAATTGTTCATGTAACAATCAATCTTCTTGACCGGTAGGCCCATGCCCCTCAATAACTTCTTTCTCTTGTAGAAGTCATCTGCTATATAATTATCTTTCACCACAACTTCTTTGATTAAATCCAGTACTTGATCATAGCACTTCTGGGACATGCGATTTTCTGCCTTCAGGTTCATGAGATGGGCAACTAGAGACAACTGAGAATGTTTTTCACATCCTGGATACAAATGTTGATATCCAACACTCAACATATCGTAGAACTTCTGGGTTTCAGAATTAGGCGGTTCTTCAACATTAGGGCTCATTACAAAGTTCGGACCAGCTACATCATGAACCATATTGATGTAAGCATTTGAGGATTCTTCAGGGGGGGGCGTAAGATGATCCCCCAACGTGAACCTCAGGGTCGACACGATGCGTGAAATCAAGATTTGTTTCACCATGTAATATCCAGATGTGGTGATCTGGTAGGAATCCATTTTTAACGAGACGAAATTTGATCTCTTTTACATCGTGGTAAGTACAATTCCTTCATCGCTCCATGGTGAGTGAATATTGTATGAAACTCTCAACCCTTTCCACGAACGCATTTGACAAATAACCGTCCACCCTCCGTTTGTACATCCAACTACGATCAGAACTCATCCTATAATATACTAAATGTGATTAATAATATAGATGATCAAATTATAAATAATCGAGTGCTATGAGGGTGCCTATAAAAAATGATTGAATTTTTGGTAAGGGTCTTATCCTATTCAAGAATGTGATGTTCAGTAGTAAAATTATCTTACTATGTATTTTGAGAACCTGAAAATTTCGGCAGCACCTCCCCTTAGTTCTCTAAGTACACATATATTGCAGTGCACCCGAGAACAAATGAGAGATGGAAACCGAAATTCAGAAGTCCACAAAATACATAATGGTATGACCTAATCATACCCGACCTGAGGAGATTGCGAGCCTGAAAACAACTCAGGTAGGACAGGTTGGGATGAGCCGAGTCTTTGCCCCATGAAGGGAAAAAAGACAGAGAGAGATGAACTTATAGCTCGGCAAGGCTTATCCTGACCTGATCTCAATTCCTGATCAAGGCTTTATCGTGATCAGGTCAGGAATGTGAGAAAATTGATGACTGGGCCTGACTAGGCTCTGATCGTCCGAATGAGGATAACCTGATCAGGTCGTCCGAAATAATGGTTCGAGATTCGCGGGCCTATTGACGAGATCTTGGAAGGGTCCCCACCTAGATGGGGTTATAAATACCTTGGCCCAAAGAGTGGTATAGGTATGATGTTCTTAGTATTCATTTTCCTTATTATTCTAACTAAAGCGCTTACTGACTTAAGCATCGGAGATGATTCCACTGGAATTCGCCCCGTGGTCCTTTCGAACCTATTTTTTTTGGGCAGGTCCGGCTAGCAACAAAGAAGGATCAAGAAATCTCAAGGATCGTATTTTCTGGGCGAAACAATTGGCGCCGTCTGTGGGAATAGTGTGACCAAGTTAAGATGTGAGACAAAGCTGATGGAATCAGATGGACTCAAGCAAAATCTTGTGGCGGAGCTGGGTGGTACGCCAAGTTCTGCCACGCCAACGAGGGTGCCGGAGATGGTAGGGCCATTAGCAACAGCTAGGCGAAACACCACGCAACCCCCTCAAAGAACAAGCTCACATGCCGACGACGGATCAGTGAATGATTCTTTTCTACAACAAATATATGACCTTATCGACAAGGTAGTGGATTGTTTTGAAGTTTTGTTGCATTTTGGATTGTTTTATTTGTGGATGAGTTGAATTGGATTGTTTTTAAGTTTGGTTGCATTTTGGATTGTTTTATTTGTGGATGAATTAAACTGGATTATTTTGAAGTTTGGTTGCATTTTGGATTGTTTTATTTGTGAATGAATTGAATTGGGTTGTTTTTAAGTATGGTAGAATTTTGGATTATTTTATTTGTGTATGAATTTGGTTCCAAGCACATGAATTGCAATTTAATTGTTCTATTTATGGCAGAAAAAAAAACAAAAAAGAGGCATCAGAAACCGTAAAAAAAAATCACTTTTAGTGGCTTTTCCAAGTAACTATTAATGGTGGTTCTAATAACCGCCGTAAAAGGTACTAAATTAACGGTGGTTCTAAAAACCACCGTAAAAAGCAAAATATTTAATGGCGGTTCTTAAAACCGTCGTAAAAAGTATACTATTTAACGGCGGTTTTTAAACCGTCGTGAAATTAACGACGGTTCTAAAAACCGCCGTAAAATCAATAGTTTACCGCCACCAAAAGAGGTTTTGACGGCGGTTTCGAACCACCGTTAATAAATGAATTTTGACATCGGTTTTCGAAAAACCGCCATTGAAAGTGTAAATATTACGGTGGTTATAAAACTGCTGTTAAAGCCAGAGTTTTTACGGTAGTTTTTCAAAACCGCCGTAAATATTTATGGTGGTCGATATAACGGCGGTTCAAAAATTGTCGTTAAAACCTCTTAAAAACTACCGTAAAAACACTGTTCTGCAGTAGTGGGCTGTCGAGAGAAAATTCGCAGAGCTCTCACCAGCCCATCCTAAAGTAGCTCAGCCACCAGAAGTGGAGACAGCTCGGCCCCCTCAGCGCACGGACAGAACCCTTGGCCGGGAGGAAGAGGAGAGCTCTTTTGGCTCGGATAGTGACACCTCGAGCAGGAGCAATCCAGATCTCACCGAGCAAATGCAAAATTTACAGAAGGAAGTTGGGGAGTTAAACCAAAGATGGTAGGTACGGGGGTAGGACCAATGCGACGAAGCACCCTGTTCACTGAGAACATCATGATGGATGATCTCCTGGGTTTTTACCGATCTTTGGGCTTTGAGTATAACGGGACGACAGATCCATGGGATCATTTATGTCTATTTGAGAATGCGGCTACCCTGCATAAATTTTCTGATGCTGTGATGTGCTGAGTCTTCCCGGCGACTTTTACCAAGTCAGCTCAGCTTTGGTTCTGCAAGTTGCCACCCCGATCTATCAGCAACTTTGACCAGTTCAGCTCGGCATTCCTACACCAATTTACTAGTTGCAGGAAATACCAAAAAATGTTATTGGAACTATTCAGTTTGAAACAAAAAGAAGGAGAAGGTCTACGAGGATATAAACATTTCACGTACACTAAGTTAAAGTTACCATCGGCATCTGAAGAGCTCTTGATTAAAGCTCTAGCTCAAGGGCTGAGGAGGGGTGAATTCTTCCAGTCGTTGGTGGTCAAACCAGCGCAGACGTTTTGAGAGCTTCTAGCACGAGCTGAAAGATACATCCATTTGGAGGAAGCCCTGAGACCGGAAGATGATGGAGACAGACGGAGAGAGCGAGTCGATAAAGATGAAAAAGCGCAGGTGAAGAAGCCCAGAACTGGCTTGGGAGGGGGGTGTCCCAGGTTTGATCGGTATACAACATTGGCTTCACCACAGGGGGAGATACTTCAGGCCATTGAGCGACATCCTGACCTCAAATAGCCGAGGACATTCGCCCAGAATCCAAAAAAGGATAAATCTAATTGATTCTGTAGGTATCACAATGAGTATGGTCATGACACCGATCAATGCACGCATCTGAAGGATGAAATAGAGAGGATGGTGCAGGCAGGGCACCTTAAAGAGTTAGTGCATGCAAAGAGGGAGGAATCCAGGTCTGACCCTTATAAAAGGGACCGATACCAGCTGACTAGACGTGAACGAGACGGCAACCGTAGTGAAGGAAAAAGGGAGAACCAGTCCCAGGAGATATGTGGAGAGATTTAGATGATCACAGGAGGTGCTTGGGATGAGCACTCACGACGTGCCCAGAATAATTATGTGCGGGTTGCGAAAGATCTATCGAGGAAAACACATGAGGTATGGCATCTAGCCCCAAGCCCGAACATCTTCTTTGGATCGGAAGACGAGGATGGCATCCTGGCGCCTCATATAGACGCTCTGGTAATAACTGCTACCATTGCTAATTACAATGTACGATGAGTCTCTGTCGATACAGGCAGCTCTGAGGACATTTTATTTTATGACTGTTTTAGAAAGTTGAACTTGGATTTAGAGTTAGAGGAGGTCACGACCTCATTGGTAGGATTTTCCGGGGGAGCTCTACAACCGCTAGGTGCGGTACACCTTATAGTTTCCCTAGTAGAAGACCCATTTAGGAAAACCAAGTCAATACGTTTCTTGGTGGTGGATGCGCCATACTCATATAATGCCAAGCTTGGATGATCATCTCTAAGTCAATTTCAGGCAGTAGTCTCTATTTATCACATGAAAATGAAATTCCCTGCCCAAGAAGGAGTGGGAGAGGTTAGAGGTGATCAGTATGCATCGTGTCGGTCGTACGTGGTGAGCGTTAGGAGGGAAGAAGAAGAGAGGAGGACTAAAAAGCCCAGGACAGAGGTGGTAATTCCAGAGTTGACTCAGCATGAGGGGAGTTCAATGATGGTAGAAGTAATCCCGGGCGATGACAGTCGAGTCCTGCGGGTAAGGACGACCCTGAGCCCAGAGATTTTGGATGATTGGTGGCCTTTTTGAGGGACAATGCCGACGTCTTCGCTTGGTATCCCCAAGACCTAGTGGGCATTGACCCAAGGGTAGTTGAGCATCGCCTCAATATCAGCCCCATGATAAGTCCGATAAAGTAAAGGAAATGAAATTTCGACCCGGAGAAGGAGGCCATTATCCAAGCTGAAGTAGAAAAGCTATTATGAGCTAAGCATTCCAAGAGATACAGTTTCCAAAATGGCTCTCCAACGTTGTGTTAGTTCCAAAAACTGAGAACTAGAGGATGTGTATTGACTTCCAAGATCTCAATCGTGCTTGCCCCAAAGACCACTATCCATTGACAATGATAGATTAGCTCGTGGACTTCACCTCGATGTGAACTGCTCAGCATGATGGATGCTTCTCAAGGATACCATCAGATCGGGTTGACCAAAGAAGACTGGAAGCAGGTTAGTTTCATAACCCCGAAAGGAACGTATTGTTATGTGGTTATGCCCTTTGGACTTAAGAATGCGGGAGCCACTTATCAATGATTAGTGGATAAGATGTTTAAAGCTCAGCTCAGGAGAAACATGGAGGTGTATATGGATGACATGCTAGTCAAAAGTGCTAAGGCAACCTCGCACGTGGACAACCTGAGAGAGACTTTTAACACACTGAGAAAACACTGGATGAAGCTCAACCCTAAGAAATGTGCATTTGGGGTACGAGCTGGAAAATTCCTGGGATAAATGGTCACAGAGAAAGGGATAGAAGCTAACCCGGAAAAAATCAAAGATATTATGGACATGCAGCCACCGCAAAATGTTAAAGAGATGCAGTTCTTAGCAGGATGGATAGCAGCTTTGAGAAGGTTTGTATCCATCTCGGCAAAGAGGAGCCTGCCATTTTTCCTAGCTCTCCAAAAAAAGGCTCGATTCTAGTGGGATGAGGAATGCCAAGTAGCATTCCAGAAATTAAAAGAACATTTAATAGGTATGTCACTGCTCACTGAGCCGATTTTGGGCGAGCCCTTGATTCTATATATGTCCGTGGGTAGACAGACAGTGAGCACGGTATTACTTAGAGAGGAGGGCAGAATACATAAGCTAGTGTATTATTGGAGTAAGGCATTGCATGACGCCGAGCTCTGATATGTGGAGGTGGAACGAGCTATGCTAGCTCTGGTTGGGAAATCTCGCAATCTCCGGACCTATTTTCTTTCACACGAAATAATAGTCAGAACTAATTTACCCTTAAAGATAATAATGAGCAAATCGAAGGTCTCAGGACGTCTAGTCAAGTGGATTATCGAGCTCAGTGAGTTCGATATACATTTCGAAGGAAGAGTAGCGATCAAGGCCTAGGCATTACCAGACTTTATGCAAGAAATGACTAGCTCTCCTGAGGAAAAAGGGGAATGGGCAATATATACAGATGGTTCAGTGAGAAACTTGGGTTGTGGCGCAGGAATAGTACTGATAGACCCAGAAGGAGTGACTATAGAATACGCAGTACGAATGAATTATTTCTTATCTAATAATGGGGCGGAGTATGAGGCCCTATTAAGAAGAATATTACAGATGGCAAAGGAGCTCGGGGTAGAGTGAATATGCGCATAAGTGGATTCTCAGTTTGTGTACAAGAAAATAAAAGGTGAATTCGACACAAGAGAAGAACACATGCGAAAATATCTAGCTCAGTTCCAAGATATGGCCAGAACTATGGACGCTTTGAACGTGCTTCAAATCCCCAGGGAAGAGAATAGCCGAGCAGACTACTTGGCTAAGGTGGCTAGTGAAAGAGTAGTTTTAGTGGTGATGAATATATCAAAGGTTCATTTGGCTTGATATTATCGGAATTCGATTTGTATGTAAGGATCAATGTGTTTGTAGCTTTGGAAATTAAGAAAATAATGAAAACTATGAAAATAAAGCAAATAAACTAACTAAGCTAAGCTAGGAAATGTAAATGCATGTTGGTAGGATGCCTCGTCGTATGCCTCGAAATGAAAATGCAAAGCAATAATGAAAATAAGCAAGAACAAGCAAGGTTTCATCAAGTACAAGCATGAAAGCTCAAGGTACAACCATGCTTGCATGAACATAAAAACTTGAATAATGTAAATTGACAAAAATCGAAAGTATGAATAAAAAGAGCAATAAAAATTGACGTCAAAGTTTAAAACTTTACGAGAATTAACAAGCAACAAAGCATAGATCTAGGATTAAGCATGAAACAAAGCATGAAAATAAAAACCATAATAAAGCATGAAAAATACTCAAAATAAAAATGATCCAAGACTCGATCTATGATCTAGACGTGTTACTCATCTAAATTCCATGGACGATTCATAAGATCTAATAAGAAATCAAGGAGCTAAGGCAAAAAGCATAAAATTGAAGAACATGCATGAAATTGAAGAGCAAAGCATGAAAATAAAGGAAAGCTTACTTGAATTAAAGAGATAATCCAAAAGCTTGAATTAAGTTGCAACAAAGTAAAATCCAAGTGAGTACTTGAATTCTTCTTAGGCTTACAAACCCAAGGCAAGCTTGAAATTTAAAATCTAAGAGCTAGAGATAGAAATTTTAATCCCAAACCCAAGAATGGGTTGGGAGGGGGTGTGATAATTTACAAAATGAGAGAAGTCTTTTATTTATACTAGGTTTAATTGGGTTTAAATGGGCCAAATTAGTCTTAGAGGTTTGGAATTCCTTGGTTTGACCAAAATTGACCTGTGTTGACCTTCCTAGCCACTTGGCTAGCCTTTTGGCACATTTTGTCTCGATTTGGATCGACCAAGGCTCGAGGTAGCTCAGCCATGGCCGAGCCTGGGCGCAGCTGGGCGCTGGTGCTGTAAGAAGGCGTTGCGCTCGTCGCGCGCACGGGAATGGCTGGCAGCTACCTGGGCGCGATTTTGGGCGTGGAATTCATGCCTATTCTTGCGCCATGGCTAGACATAGATTTGGGCAAGGAAACGGGGAAAGCTAGGCCACCATTCCAGAATGTTAGCCATTTTGGAGCTTGCTCTTGGCACCGATTTGGGCATGCAAATGGGCACTGCTTGGCTTGAACTTTGGCCTCCATGACTTAGCTTGAATTCAAATCATTAAGCCACCTATTAAATGAGAATTTTGAATATCAAAACCCAAGAATTACACTAAACCTCCAATTAAATGAATCTATTTAACCCAATTAAATATGAAATTAACGAGAAACACGAAAAATAATAAAATGAGAAAACAAATGAATAATCTAACGAAACTCGATTATAAACTACTAGAATCAACATAAAACTCTAATTAAAAACACGAGAAAAACACCAGAATACATGCAAAATAACCACCCCACACTTATTGATTTGTTCGTCCTCGAACAACGAAAAGAATCAAGAATGTACATGCAATGAACATTATGTAAAAAGAAAAATCCTTGTGCTTATCCTATTTAATATGATGAAAGTATCAATGTAAACTCGTTATCGTCAAGCATTGCTCGTATTACTCTTCCTCAAATAAAAACCAAATCGATGACTTCCTCTCAAATGGAATTTTGAGGGTGTTCGCTCAATTCGCTCAAGTGTTTATTTATATGGGACGTGTATACGCTCGAATCGGGCAATGCATGCACCTTGTCAAGATTTCACAAATCGAAAACTCAAAAGATAAGAAATATTTCGAATCGAAAGAGGTCTTTATTTTGGGCTGTAATGTTGGCTCTTTGGTAAGGTAAGAAATATTTGGATATAGTGGCTAACACATGATCAAACGTGATCAATAACACACAAAACCCTAACTTCTAAAACCCGAAGCTTATGATCGCTTCACCCTTCCTAATTTATTAAACTTTTCATTCGAAACCCTTTCGTACACTTACACACTTTCCCGACTTTTATTTCATAACACCTAAAAGCTTTTTGAAATTGCTTCTTTTTACTAAATTTAGCCTTTTTTGAACATTAGGCTTTTCACTTGAATGCACGCTTTATCACTTTTCGTGTTTTGTGTTGGAGTATTCTTCTTCTTCTTCTTCTTCTTCTTTTTATTTCCTTTTTTTTTTTGTATAAGCAACTCAAAACCCGAAACCCACAATCGATTTCCCTCATATTTCTAGTCAACTAACAACACACTCTCTCACCTCACAACTTATAAAGATATAAGTGCTAAAATCGAGATCGGTTAACAAGAAACGGGGCATAGGCTCAAAGGGGGCTCATTTGGAATTTTTAAGTAGCTTATATATTTGGATATGGCCGGAATAAGGGTGATATGTGTGGCTCGAGGTCATTTCCAAGTTCAATCATGTACGAGCAAAATCAAGCCACCTCAATGCAATTTCCGTAAAAATCCAAGTAAAGTCGATAATTCACACAAGGCTACTCACTAGTTTGCACCGAGTTTTGGAAACAAAATCAAAAGAGTTATTAGAGATTTGCAATCTTTCACGAGTAAATGTTGAATATATATATATAGGCGGGTTTTGGACGAAGCACAAAAATTCAACTCCTTACACAAGAGGGCATAAGCACGTAAAAACCCGACAAGTAGACTATTCAAAATTCCAAGCATATGGTGATTGTTTAACAATGTAATAAAGACACAAAAATAATTCAACCATATAAATGCGCAATTAGTAAGCGTCACTTCGCCAAGAATGCGTCACCTCGCCAAGGCTCGAGTTAAGAAAGATAAATCATGCTTTGTGACATCCGAACTCTAACCACTTACCCACCCCACACTTAAACCATGCAATGCCCTCATTGCATTTTAATGAAAATCAAGTAAAAGGGGGGTGAAATAGAAACTTCCTTAACCGAGTGAGTTTGGGTCGAGCTCGGTGGGGTCCACTTAAGTGCCTAAGAAATCCAAGCAAAAAATGAGCATGGCTTGTTTCTCCCGGCTCCATGAACACTACTATCTTATCAGATCGGCAAAGGTTGGAGTCGGAAAGCAAAACACTAAAAATGAAAATCACACAAAGTCAAAAATACAAGAAAATATGCACATGAATCAAAACAAAACAAAACAAGGACTAGAAAGAACAAAAAGACGACACAATTTTTTTAAAATTTCTGAGTTTTTTGAGTGTTTTTGGATTTTTGTAAAACAAGAAAGAAATAAAGTAAGAAATGTAAAAATAAAAGAAAAGAACATGGATTGCCTCCCAAGAAACATTTGTTTTAAGTCACTAGCTTGACGAACTCCCTTTTTGGTCAAGGTGGAAAGAGAACGGGAGGATCCACCAAAACAATATCCTCCTTGTCGGGAGGGTCCAATCTTTGGAACGTTCTCGGCGCATTGCATAGCTCAAATAGTATCCACCAAAAAGATAACGTTCTTAATGGGAAAATGAGACTCTTCTCGGCTAGGTCTTTGGGTGGAATGGTGGTTTTGAAGTGGCCTGAAAACTCATCCAAGAAACGATAGGAATAAAGGCCGTCTAGCTGTTCAACCTTTGTTCGACAAATGGGGGAGGGAAATGATATCTCTTGGTAGCCGCATTTAACTTCTTAGAATCGATCAACATCCTACATCTCGTCGTATCCCTCGTGGCCAACAATTCTCCTTTTTCATCCTCAAAAAACGAACATGCCGCTCATCTGTGGTACCAAGTCAATGGGATTCACCCACTCGCTTTTAGAAATCACAAATACCAATCCTTCCCACAACAACCTCCAATTTCCGACTTTCACTATCTCTTCAAGGTGTGGGTTCAAAGGGGTAACTCCCTTAACAATTCCAGGTCTCCACCCAATAGCGCCCTTAAGAACTTTAAGCACTTCAACCGACCTCTCCTCTTCACCTCAATTCGAGTTTTCCAAGATGGTAATCAGTTGGCTCTCCTCTTTCTCCAAATAAGCATGCTTGAGGGGATATGGAGGAGGCCTAATCTCGGGCTTGTGCCTCCCCTTGATCTTGTTGGGGGTTAATTCGAACAAATCACCGATCCCTCCAAGGTACTCTTCAAGCTTTTCAATCGTATCATCATGATCTCCTCCTCCCCCGCCAAAAATTCGTCGGTACCCTCAACGACAGATATACTATCCTTCTTGCTCAACTCTTGGGCACATTCAAGCACAAATGAATCGTCGAGGTGAACAAGGGGTTTATCATCCTCTCCACAACTTTTAGCACAAGCCCCTGAGGCAAACTCATCCTCAATCCTCATTTCATCTATATAATTGTTCGACCAATTCTCGGATCACATCCACATGTAACCACTCTTCAAAATGATTGTTGAAGGATAAGGCATAGGGGCTTTAGAGGTTGGAGGTTTGAGCAGGCCATCGGAGAATGCCTTTGCCAACGTGGAGTCCACGGGGGTGGATTCGAGAGGAGTAAGAACACTTGAAATAGAAATCACCTCCCCTTCGGACGGCGGGACAAGCTCATCATCAACCACCCCACACTTATCAAGGATTGTGACCGCAAGGGGATGCGAAGGTTGGCTTGGCAATATTTCGTCCTCATTAGCTTCAATTAGCACGGTCATATCACTCTTTAATTGCCCAAATGTCGTGTGTAACTTGTCGGCCGTAGCTTCAAGAGCATTGAGTCGAGCATCAAACAAAGCCGCTTTATCGGACAAAGATTGCAATTGTTGCATAGTAGCCAAGAGGGTCGGATCGGAAGGTGGAGTAGGAGCATTCACCGAAATCGTGAGGACGGGGGGCGGGATTTGGGAATTAGAGCTTACACCGCCAATCAACTCATACGGATCGGGAATTTGAGCACTATAGATGGTACCAATCGGGGCATGATTGAAATTGTAAGCATGAGGGCTTCCATACGGTCCGGAATTCGAAAATTGGCCACTAACATTCCCATTCGGACTACCAAAGCCTCCATTAGACATATTCGGGAATTGATTTGGGGCATCATAACCACTATTAGAACCGTAACCGTAATTTGGAGCGTGCATATTTGGAAAGTGATTAGAAGCACCATATTCTCCATACGGAACATTCGTACTCGAGAAGCCGTTATACCCAACATGGCTTGCACCATGCCCTCCCATGTTGGGCTGTCCATAGCCGATTCCACCATTGGCAAAGTGGTTTGCACCATGCCCTCCCACGTTGCCAAAACCATTATACAACATTCCATTCCCAACATGGTTCGCACCATGCCCTCCCATGTTGGGAATGTACCCTCTATTGCAATAGGGACCTTCCATACTTAAAGAAAATGTCAAATACGAAAGAAGGCTAGAAACACAAAGAAACTACAAGCAAATCAAAAACCTTAACCAATTCGAGTCACAACGACGCCATTTTAAAAGAGTAGTTTTACTGGTGATGAATATATCAAAGGTTCATTTGGCTTGATATTAGCGGAATTCGATTCGTTTGCAAGGACCAATGTGTTTGTAGCTTTGGAAATTAAGAAAATAATGAAAACTATGAAAATAAAGCAAATAAACTAACTAAGCTAAGCTAGGAAATGTAAATGCGTGTTGGTAGGATGCCTCGTCGAATACCTCGAAATAAAAATGCAAAGCAATATTGAAAATAAGCAAGAACAAGCAAGGTTTCATCAAGCACAAGCATGAAACCTCAAGGTACACCCATGCTTGCATGAACATAAAAACTTGAATAATGTAAATTGACAAAAATCGAAAGCATGAATAGAAAGAGCAATAAAAATTGACGTCAAAGTTTAAAACTTTACGAAAATTAACAAGCAACAAAGCATAGATCTAGGATTAAGCATGAAAAAAAGCATGAAAATAAAAACCAATATAAAGCATGTAAAATACTCAAAATAAAAATGATCTAAGACTCGATCTAAGATCTAAACGTGTCAGTCATCTAGATTCCATGGACGATTCATAATATCTAACAAGAAATCAAGGAGCTAAGGCAAAAAGCATAAAATTGAAGAACATGCATGAAATTGAGAACAAAGCATGAAAATAAAAGAAACCTTACTTGAATTAAAGAGAGAATCCAAAAGCTTGAATTAAATTGCAACAAAGTAAAATCCAAGGGAGTACTTAAATTCTTCTTAGGCTTACGAACCTAAGGCAAGCTTGGAATTTAGAATCTAAGAGCTAGAGAGAGAAATTTTAATCCCAAACCCAAGCATGGGTTGGGAGGAGGTGTGATAATTTAAGAAATGAGAGAAATCTTCTATTTATACTAGGTTTAATTGGGTTTAAATGGGCCAAATTAACCTTAGAGGCTTGGAATTCCTGGGTTTGACCAAAATTGACCCGTGTTGACCTTCCTAGCCACTTGGCTAGCCTTTTGGAACATTTTGGCTCGAGGTGGCTCGGCCATGGCCGAGCCTGGGCGCGCATGGGCGCTGGTACTGTCGGCAGGCGCCGAGCGCGCCGCGCGCACTGCGTGCATGGGAATGGCTGGCAGCTACCTGGGCGCGATTTTGGGCGTGGAATTCATGCCTATTCTTGCGTCATGGCTAGGCGTAAATTTGGTCAAGGAAACGGGGAAGGCTAGTGCACCATTCCAGAATGTTAGCCATTTTGGAGCTTGCTCTTGGCACCGATTTGGGCATGCAAATGGGCACGACTTGGCTTGAACTTTGGCCTCCATACCTTAGCTTGAATTCAAATCATTAAGCAACCTATTAAATGAGAATCTTGAATATCAAAACCCAAGAATTACACTAAACCTCCAATTAATTGAAGCCATTTAACCCAATTAAATATAAAATTAACGAGAAACACAAAAATAACAAAACGAGAAAATAAACGAATAATCTAACGAAAATCGATTAAAAACTACTAAAATCAACATAAAAATCTAATTGAAAACACGAGAAAAATACCAAATTACATGCAAAACAGCTAGCTCGGCAACGGATTGTCAGGGGAGAGTGATCACCCTATTAATGCCACATCAAGGATTCGGAGAAAGGGAAGTAAGCGCATTAAAGGAAGAGGAGGATTGGCATTCTCCCCTCAAAGCGTACCTGGGCAGGGGAGTGTTACCTGGTGATATTAGAGAGGTGGTGAAGGTACGGGTCAAGTTGTCCAGATTTTGTTTAAATAAGGGAGAGATGTTAAAGAGGGGTTTTGGACAACCCCTCTTACGATGCCTAAGTCCGAAAGAGGCTGCCCACATTCTCAAAGAAATCCATGAGGGATGTTGTGGTAATCACTTGGGATACTGGTGTTAGATAATGGCATGCAATTTATGGGAGCTCGAATACAAGCCTGGTGTGCAAAAATGAAGATAGAACAACACTTCACATATGTATATCACCCCCAGGTGAATAGCCAGGTCGAGATGACTAATCGTATCTTTGTGCAGGGTATTAAAGCACGCCTAGAGATGTCAGGGGGCAAATGGTTAGAAGAGATCAGTTCAACCCTATGGGCATATCGGACTAACCCCAAAGAGAGCACGGGAGAAATACTATTCAGTTTGGTATACGACATGGACGCCATCATCCCTGCAGAGATAGGGGATTAAAGCGCGCCTAGAGAGGTCAGGGGGCAAGTGGTTAGAAAAGCTCAGTTCAACCCTATGGGCATATCGGACTAACCCCAAAGAGAGCACAGGAGAAACACTATTCAGTTTGGTATACGTCATGGACGCCATCATCCCTGCAGAGATTAGCGTGGAAACCCATAGAATACAGAACTTCGATGAAGGGAAGAACGAGTTGTTGAGGTAAGATGCGTTGAATCTAATAGAGGAGAAGAAAGAACAAGCTTCCGTAAAAATGGAGCACATGAGGGGCGGATTAGAGCAACTTATAATAAGTCAGTGGTAAAACGGCAATTCCATATAGGAGACCTGGGTCTCCGCAGGGCTGATTTAGGCAAGACTAGAGGAAAGTTGGATGCTACATGGCAGAGACCGTATAGGATCACCAGGATTCTTGCAGGAGGATCTTACGAGCTTAAACAGATGGATGGAGTCAAGCTGCCGCGAGCATGGAATATAGTAAACTTGCAAATGTACTATGTATGAAGATTAATGTACCAGGGTTTTTTATAAGAAAAATTGTGATTAATTTGATGCGCCAATAAAAAGAATTGGCCCGATTGGCCAAGGGGTGGATACCCCAAACGCCTGACCTGATTGTCAGTTAAAGGCAAGAGCCCCCAAAAGTTGGCCCGATTGGCCAAGGTGTGGATACTCCAAACCCGTGACCTGATTGTCAGTTAAGAGCACGAGCCCCAAGAATCGGCCCGATGGGCCAAGGGGTGACCTAATGGTCAGTTAAGGGTATGATCCAAAAAAATTTTTGGCCTGATTGGCCAAGGAATGGATACCCCAAAAGCCTAACTTGATTGTCAGTCGAGGGAACGGGCTCCATAGTTAGGGGTAAGAGTTCCAAAAGCGGATCAAAGAGATAATACCCCTTTGAACAAACCAAGTAGAATTAATGAATACCCTTATGGGTGATTAGACAAATTCAATTATAAAAGTTTTACAAGTCCGAGCATGATATAAAAGCGTGAATTGAAGTAAAAGAGATTTACGAACACCATAAGACATATCTTGCGCTATTTGATTCAAAGGGAAATACTAAGTGCAACGGCATGGATTAAAATGAAATGCAAAGTCCAGACATCAGGCTTGATTGAGTTTATACAGAGCAGGGGAGTCCTGAGATAGAGCTCGACCAGAAGAGTTCTAAGGATGGGAGGAGGAGACCCTTATATCCGCAGCTAAGACTCGACGAATGCGCCATAATTCCTACTCAGTTTCATGAAGGCAGAGATGATACCCATTCGCACGCTCGGTTTCAGAGTAGACCTCGCCAGCATCGGTAGACAAATGGCGCACCGATCTTAGTAGATTAGCGCACTCCTCTCGGAGTTGCCGGACCACTCGCGTTTATAGTGACTTTTTTACGCCTTTTCCTTTCCAGGAGTTTGCGCAATTGGGAAAATTTTCGTGGAGGTTGGCATTTTCCTCTGAAATGAGGAAATCTTCGTTGAAAAATGAGAGATTTTTCTTCTTAAGAGTATCTATTTCTTTTACCATAGATTTGGAAGCCATAATGATAAGCTGGTAAAACGAATAAAGATGCTTATATATAGAACGCATGATACAGGGGGATAACATTAGGGTTTCCCTGACTTAAGAAACCCTAAAACACAACAAACAGACAAAAAAGGAAACGAGCAGAAATATTGTTCAGTACAAGGCAGATATAAAAAGTACAAATCAGCTAAAACGACCAGAGCAGATGATTAGCCTACACCCCGTAATCCTCATTGCTCAATTTACCGCCGTCCTGCCCAGTCGCCCCGGCGACCTCCCCGAAGTCTTTCTCGAACTGGGACCCGCCCTCCAACTCGCCTAGACCAGCGAAGGTCGGGGAGGAAGTGGTTGCTGGAAAAGCAAGAGTCAAGTCTTGTTCTGGGCGAGAAGAGGAGTCTTGGTCAGGAGCGTTGAAGATCTAGAGAATGTGCTCAGAAAATTCTGGAGCACCAAGCTGGTGAAGGCGGTCGTCATCCCCAATAAATGTAAGGCATGTGGGCTCAGGAGGATTTTCAAAATTCTTCTCGCAGTCGAACGGTGAAGAGGGTTTCTCTTTAGACCACTTCTCATAAGCATCCAGCCCAAAGTAGTAGTAGGCTTCGGCTTCTGGGAGGAGAAGTTCAAACAGCTCTTGTGAATGTGCAAATGCTAGCTTAGTCATCTCTCGAGTTGTTTGGATAAGTTCCAACCCCACTTCCTAGTTAAGAAACCCAGTTCGCCCCTCGCCCCGACCTTCCAATAGGCCCTCAGTACGAGCCTCAGCGACTCGCTTTTTTAGCTCCTCTACTTGAATAAGAGCATCAGCTCGGGCCTTTCCCAGCTCATCTTGAAGCTCGATCACCTAGGCCTTGAGTCCCTTAGCCTCGATTCCTCTTGCTTTGCAGAGACTCACCAGACTCTTCTCTCTCTCTCTTTAAGGGCCGCATACTCCTTGGCAAGGTCAGTATTCATTAAAGAGCCTCAAGCCCGAGCGACT
The DNA here is from genome assembly GCA_014905375.1 of Phtheirospermum japonicum. NCBI lineage: Eukaryota > Viridiplantae > Streptophyta > Magnoliopsida > Lamiales > Orobanchaceae > Phtheirospermum > Phtheirospermum japonicum. Next base: position 2,191,198 of record BMAC01000024.1, on the reverse strand, counting down.
AGGATGACCCTCTTAGCAGCCGCCTGATGTAACCAGAGTGGAAAAAAAGAAAAGAGGGGGAGAGATAAGGAAAAAGAGAAGGTAGTTACCCTCACTTCATTCGATCAGCTCGGGATCTGACCATTTCTCCAAGGTGCGGCGGTCAGAGGAGAGGCATTTCCCTTGAATGAAGTGGACTTCCACCTCCCCGGAGTAGTCTAGAACAGATGTGCTATTGAATAAGTTTAAGTTAGGGGTCATCACCTTGGACCCCGAAGGTGAAACCCCGTTTTCCAGTCCAGGCGCGTTTACGAGGGGCAAGCGCTGGCGTGTCCTCCGAATAGGAATGGACCGTTAGGTCCACGTAAGGGCTGGAGGGTCCCTCAGGTAGGGCTGTTTCCCCTGGTCTGGTCGATTCTCCAGGCCTGGTCAGCTCTTCGAGAGGACACTTTTCCGCAGAAGGAGCAGACTTTTGTTGATGCTCGGCCATTATCTTTTTCATCATGGTGACAGTAAAAACAAAAGGGAAAGGAAAAATCATAATAAAATAATAATGAGGAAGGAGAACTAAATTCTCAGTAGACAAGAAAGATAGAAGCAAAAAGGGCAGAGCTAAATAGCTCTTTCAATATACCGATCTCAGGGGCCAGAGGGCCAGTTTCCTCCCTAGAATTGAAGATGCTCAGGACAGTGTGAGAGAGAAGTTTAGATAGATGGAAGATATTCTCATTTAGGGTAAGGATGATCTTTTTCAAGGCACGAGGTCGTTCTCCTCAGGTCAGGTGAACCTGAGCAGGAAGGGTGTTGATGGATGCTGGGGAGAAACCCCAATCACCTGAGCAATGGACAAATAAGAGTTTTTTCCTCTAGGCCTTGTTGGAGGAAGGGTTGCCAGTCAGAAACTGAACGTCGGCTCTGGCCGATAGGTAGAAGAAGCCGTAAGATGAGCTTGGCTTGGAATAGAGAGTAGAATAGCTGGGTTGTGCGAATAAGCCCAGAAAATCACGCGACTAGATGGAGTCCTATGATTATCCTAAAAGCATTAGGTACAAATCGATGTACCAGAATCCGGTACATCCGGGATACCGCCAGTATGAAAGGGTGGACGGGAAGGCTCAACTCAGTCTGGAATTGATTGAGGAAGAAAGTTAAATGATCAGAGGGTGGATGAGATGCCCTTTCACTAGCATCGGGGCTGACGAGGGAAAATGCGCCAGGAATCTGGAATTTGGCCCTTAGCCCTTCCAGAGTCCGGTCACTGATAGTAGAGATAATATTATCAGGGACGCCGCCCTGAATAGGATGACCCCGTTCATCGAAGGAAGTTAAAGACAACGTTTCCGAGGAAGACGTCGACAAGTGAAGGGAAGAGGAAGAAGAGGAATGAGAAGACATAATCAGAAAACTTGAAGGAGAATGAAAAAGTACCTAGCTTGAAGGAAGAGAGAAAACTTCAATTGGAGAAGAAGACAAAGTTGTTTGACAAAGGAGAATGTGAAATGGAAAACGAGATTGATAAGTCGCAAAACATGAGGAAAGGTGTTTTGAAAAGAACTTTTCGGAAAAAGGAGGATTTGACGGGATATGGGCATTTAATGTGTGTCAGGGAACAGTGTGAGAAAAGACAGGTTTGGAATGCTAATCGATTGGGTGGAAACCAAGGTGGTACAACTCATCTCAACCATTCCGGGGGGGGCTGATTGGTACGACCTAATCATGCCTGACCTGAGGAGATTACGAGCCTATAAATAACTCAGGTAGGACAGATTGGGATGAGCCGAGTCTTTGCCCCATGAAGGAAAAGAAGACAGAGAGAGAGGGATGAACTTATAGCTCGGCAAGGCTTATCCTGGCCTGATCTCAACTCCTGAGCAAGGCTTTATCGTGATTAGGTCAGGAATGTGAGAAAATTGATGATTGGGCCTGACTAGGCTCTGGTCGTCCAAGAGAGGACTACTTGGTCAGGTCGTCCAAAGGAGGATAACCTGATCAGGTCTTCCGAAATAACGGATTTTCGCGGTCCTGTTGCCGGGATTTCGGAAGGGTCCCCACCTAGTTGGGGTTATAAATACCTTTGCCCAAAGAGTGGTAGAGGCATGATGTTCTGAGTATTCATTTTCCTTATTCTCCTAACTAAAGCGCTTACTGACTTAAGCATCGGAGAGGAATCCACCGGAATTCCCCCCGGTGGTCCTTTCTAACCTGATTTTTTTTTGCAGGTCCGACTAGCAACAAAGAAGGATCAAGCAATATCAAGGATCGTATTTTCCGGGCGAAACACATACGCCGTAAGATAATCACATTACAATCACATTCTCAAACTGTCCAAATAAGGGGACAATTCCGAATTTAGTATCAAACTCTCTATTTGGTACTAAATTCCAAACGAGTCAAGGTAAGTGTTTCAGTGTATAAAGAATTTATACTTATTGATGCTAATTCACGCTCTTGAAATCTTTGATGTGATGTTTCAATACCCGTGAGCTCTATTTCTCAATATCACATCTTTTCAAGCTTACTTAGTTTTTTTGTTATGATTTGGTAGAGTAAACTATTGTATGAAATGAAAGAGTCTAATGTTGATTTGTTACTAACGTTTAGTATATAGTGACTTTTGAGTATACCACGTAAAATGGGCCGACTGAATAAAGTAAAGGGCATATCTGTAAATTCAATTTCACGTGTGACTTGCACCAAGCAAATCATATATATTAATCACAGATCATATAACATAAAATATAAATTAAACAAAATATTCACTTTCCGATCACCACGGCATTTGAAAACCCCTGCCACGCACTTTTAAAAACTTTTTAAAATCACCATCACATTTTGAAAAAAATCTAAAACCCGTTATTGGAGGTAAGAAACCTCCCGGCCAGCGCCGTACACCACGTAATCACCGACGTCAACCCCAACCAACCACGACACCAACCAATCACCACATGTATATCATAATATAAATATTAATTAAACGCAACTTGCCGATCACCACGGCATATCAAAACCACCACCACAAACATTATAAAACTTTTCTAACATGAAATATTTACAATTCAACCCTAAAATCTGACTTAATTGATAATTAAACCCTAAACTAACCCTAATTTTCAAAATCAAACCCAAATATCTAAATAATTATAATTCAACCCTAATTTCTCGAAATATCCCAATTAAACCTTAAACTAACCTTAATTTTTGAAATGAACTCAAATATCTAAACAATTACAATTCAACCCTAGTTTCTTGAATTTACTTCCAATTAAACCCATTAATAATTAATATATTTGAAATCAACTTCAAATATATAAATATTTATAATTCAGCAATAAACTTTAAATTAATTGATAAATAAACCCCAAACTATTCCTAATTTTTGAAAATGAACCAAGATATCTAAATAATTATAATTCAACTCTAATTTCTCGAAATATTCCAAATTAAATCTTAAACTAATCCTAATTTTCAAAATTAAATCCCAATAATTACAATTCACCCTAATTTTTCGAAATATCCCAAATTATACCCTAAACTAACCATAATTTTCAAAATAAAACCCAAATATCTAAATAATTATAATTCAACCATAATTTCTCAAATTATTTGCTAATTAAACTCAACAATAATCAATATTTTTCAAATAAATTCACAATTATATATAAATAATTAATCAAAATAAATTAAACAAAAAATAAAAAAAATACCTGGTGGCGTCGCGGTGGTGGTAGTGGTGGGCGGTGGGTGACAGGCGGCAATGGTGGTCGCTCCCTCCTCTACTCTCCGTCTGTCCGGCGATGGCGGGCGTCGACCGGCCGTTGGTGATGTTCTCATATAAGCGGGCGACGGGCAATGGTTTTTTTCCTTCTTTGTTTTCTGTCCTTCAGAATGAAGGTGAGATCTAATTTAAATCAGATTTGCTGATGGGCACGACACCCGCAACATATATTTTTTTTATATTGCTGACGGGCAGGTACCCGTCAGCATCTTTTATTTTGTTATTATTGGTGGGTAGGTACCCGTCATCATCATCATTTTTTTTATTTTTTATTTTTGCTGATGGGCATTGACCTGTCAGCAACCTGGCCCGTCAGCAAACCCATCGCCCCAAAAAAACCGACGGGTTGCTGACGGGCACCTCGCTGACGGCCATTGCCCGTCAGCAACGTCATGTCCGTCAGCATATGCTGACGGTTTTTTAGCCGTAAGCATACGCCTTTTTTTGTAGTGATATGATACGAAACACGATACAAAAAGTACAAAATTCTAAATTTAGTTAGATTTACACTTATCTTTACATTTAAAATCAAATTATAAATTATAAATATATTGTAGCTGAATGAATATGAAATTATAAATTAACATTCATCGTTCATTTCTGCCATAATAATAACATATATATATATATATATATATATATATATATATATATATATATATATATATATATATATATATATATATATATATATATATATATATATATATATATATATATATATATATATATAGGGGTGGGTTCAAATAGAACCATGTCATTATATGCGAACCTGCGAACTAGTGCTTTTATTATACTAGTATTACACCCGTGCGTTGCACGGGGGAATAATTATAATGTTTAATTTGTCAAATATTTAATATTATTTTTAAGTAAATAGTATTAATAAATAAGTGGTTATACTAATTTAAAAAAAAGCATAATAAGATAAATAGTAAAATAATAAATATAAGAAATTGAAGAATTAAACATTATACAGAACATGCTTCGCAAAACCATTATTAATCAAATTCTTAAAATTTACAAATTATGAAATACTTCCTTGTACACAACATTCGTAGTTTTTTTCCTACGTTTATTTTCATCATCGCAAATCAAGATTTTTAAACCTTTTCGGTTCGTGACCCTTGATATCGCAACATACAGTTGACCATGACTGAAAACAGGCTTTTTAAAGAAAAGTCCAACGTGGGATAGGGATTGTCCTTTACTTTTATTAATTGTCATTGCATACGACAGAATAACCGGAAATTGCCTTCTTTGAAACTTAAACGGCAACCTGGGATCCGATGATGTTACGGTCATTCGTGGGATGAGTACTAATCCACCCGCGTTACTTCCTTGGAGAATCGTTGCCTCCAAAACATGATCACCCAGTTTCGTAACTACCAATCTAGTTCCATTGCACAAACCAAGTGAATGATCAATATTTCTCAACAACATGATTGGAGTACCAACCTTCAATCATAGCTCATGATTCGGCAACCCAGAACACTTGATTGTGTTCAAAAACTCAGTTGAATGGACATCTTGCAAAATGTAAGCATTTGCATCGGATTTGCACGCACTATCTGAGCTCAAATACACCTTACACTCCCCTTCATTCAATGAATTCATATACTCATTGATTAAATTGACCACATCAAGTGTTGGTGTAAGAATAGCTCGGCCCTCCAAATAAATAGAACATTCAGCATTCGTTCCAAATTGCGGATAAGTGCTGACCACAATTGATGCAATAGGGTCACCATCATCTAACAACAATAAATCCTCTGGGATGTCGATTTCAACGATGCCATCATTTGATCCTCCAACCGTCCCATCTCCAATGCTATTTATCCATTGAGAAAACTCTTTCAATTCATTCGAATCAGGCTCTGAGCTGAGATTTTGAAGCCTCATATTCTATGTCAATCTCAAAACCTTACAGTGTCTCCATAAGTGGGAAGAATTTATGGTTGCATGTACTATATCTGGCCTAKTACCTTTAGGAATCACCGGAAGAATTTGTCGAAAATCTCCACCAAGTACAACAGTTTTACCTTCGAATGGAATATCTTTAGCATTTGGATTCTTGAATCCCATAATATCTTTCAATGTTTTGTCTAATGCCTCAAAACAATGCCTGTGAATCATGGGAGCTTCTTCCCAAATTATCAGTTGTGCACGCACCATTATTTCCGCAAGCGGGGTCCCCTGGAAAATCCCACACAATGATTCTTCATGAAGATTGAATGGGACTTTAAATCTAGAATGACCGGTTCTTCCCTTCGGAAGAAGAAGAGAAGCTATCCCACTAGATGCCACATTTAATACAATCCCACCATTAGACCTCACTGCTGCAGAAAGAGTTCTCCAAACAAAAGTTTTTCCAGTTCCTCCATATCCATAAACAAAGAATAAGCCGCCCTTTAATGAAGAAACTGATTTCATAACCTCATCATACACGTGTTTTTTATCCTTATTTAGATTTTTAAATAAATTCGTGTGTTCTTCGATGAGAGCATCACGATCATAGTCCAACTCCTCAGCAATAAATCTATTAAAAGAAGTATTAGTGTCGACTTCGGTTAGAATTGGCATTGGAGGAAAGTCCTTTAAGCTCTTCCCTATGCCCTGCAACAACTTGTCCACTTCCAGTAAAGCAAGGTTTTGAACTTCAGCATCGCTCATCTGCAAATCTGTACAAAAAATAAATAAATAAAAATAATTGTACTTTTACTAATTTATGTGAAAAAATACTTAAGAGAACACGATAAAAAAAGGATATAATTGAAGTTTACTGTTTAATACCTTTGTTATTTCTCAACTTTTGTTGTTTGTATAAAATGTCATCTGATAAATATTTCCAATATTTTTCCCACACTTTCTCCGATCGAGATATAGATTTGGAGGCAAGCAATGTCATGAATAAGGACCTAACAGAATGTGCAGATCCCCAATAACTTGCTTCTTCAATGCCATCGATATATTCCCTATCATCATCAAGTAGCCCAACTGAGTATCACGCATCACGATATGTATCGTGTTGATTTCCATTCACCTTTTTCAAGTCATCGTGACATTGTGCTCCTCGAATAATATTGAGGAGGCACCTAGCATAATAGTTATCACCGGAACCTGGGGGCACATAATACAGCCGAGCAATTTGCAATCTTTGTTTCCTAGGGGTCCAGTCTTTTTTTTTTTGTTCCAAACAAAGTGCTGAGGAAACTCACTATACAAAAAATTTTGAGCTTCAGGATATTTCTTGTTAGCCTCAAACCAACCCAAAAACATTGTATGAAGTACTGACTGACGTTTCATCACATCGTCCAATGAGTCATTATCATTATACAAAACTCTTTGCTCCCCTGGGAGATGAAAACTCAAGCGTAGGACCGAAGGATTCTTATACTGAATTTCATACGCAAGGATTCTCCAAGCCGCTTCACATGGAGAAATGTAACGACAATCGTAATACATGTCGATCTCATCAATTTCTGGCTTCTGCCCATCATTGTTACCACTCTGGTAAAATGTTATCGTGACCCTATCATTTCCCTTGTTCATGTATTTGAACAAATATTTGATTGATCTAGACTGATTACACCATTCGACGTTCATGTGTGCTCCATACTTTAGCAACAAATAATGATTGTGTGGCACAACCCACTTATTGTTCAGAGGGATACCATTTTTTGTTACCGTCCGACCAGTATTTCTATGTCTGTACACCGGGTAACCATCATAGTCAACTGTAGTAGAGTCAACGAACCTCTTTGGATATTGTTTTGAGCATTTATCATCCACCATGCAAGGAGAAGATTTTTTCAAATGCCCACATGGACCATGAATCATCAACTCCGAAACTGCTGCATAATACTTTGGATCTTCCTCTTCATCCGGAATCTCTGCTGAAATGATTCGATCAATACTGCTTGCATTAGGGTATTTATCATCTTTTGATAGAAAAAGAAGAATGTGGACATGAGGAAGTCCTTGCTTCTGGAACTCAACGGTGTAAATAACTACATAAGATGAAAAGTGAAAAAATGAAAAACACACCAATGAATAATAAATCGATGATGTATAGAGGTCACTTTTAATAAAAATAATTCTACTAAACGTATATAATTTGATATGCTCACCGGAAACTTATTTTCGAATACTTGGTTGTCACGTAAATCTCTGATTAAGCCGTCCAACTTCATCTTGAATATTCTTGAAACTACATCAGGACGATCTTCTGGTTTAAGATTCCTGCTCTCGACAAACCGTACAATCTTTGGCCATTTTGGATTGCACGTGAATGTTATGAACAAATCCGGATATCCAGCCCATCGACAAATTGCCATAGCATCTTGGTAATTCTGAATCATATAGCGTGTACCACCGGTAAATGTCGCTGGCAGAACAACCCTGTTACCCACGCTGCAACCATTGGTTTCACCGCGTACTACTGCATCAGCAATTCCATTGTACATCTCACTCCGCAAGTCTTCTTGGTGTGTTCTAACATACCATAATCTGGCAGATTCAATCATGGTATACCCATCAACTATGAACTGTTGTGTAAGCCTTTTGCAAGAGAGGATAGTAGGTGACTTAGTCAGCCTTTCATGCAATTGGTGCGAGAAGAACTCCCTCTGGCTCACATAATTTCTCCCATTTCCTATCGGTTTCCGATGATCAGCAAAAGGTATATCTTGCCTATAATTATCTTCACCGTAAGGAAATAATAATGGATACTGCAGAGCAAGGTAAAACGGATGTAACTCATTGATACGTTTCAATTTGCCAGATTTTTTTTTTCTAAAATAATATCCCTTTCACCCATATGCTTTTCAAAATCACCAACAACTAAGATGGCAAGTTCATCAACTTCGGGAAGATTGTGCGTTCTTGCATCGGTGCCTCTTCTACCAATAAGGCGTAATTTCATTTCTACCACACCATCTTCGGGAAACTTGTCCTTGAAGTTTCTAAATGATTTAACCAAATTATTTGACCTATCTAACATGGTTTTGAGTTTAACAACAATTTCGGTATGCAGAGAATTATTTTCATTGCCTTTTCTGCAAAATTATAAATTATGAAGTTTGAAAACTGTAAATAATTAATTTATTAACTTGAATAACCAATGATAATTTTTGAAATAAAAAATCATACCTAACCAAATTGATTTGGTTTCGAACTTCGTTTGCAGTATCGTATATATAAAGTTGTGCAAACTTCGGTATAGATCCTTCCTCTGGCAGCAAACTCCCAATTAGATGATAGTTTTGACCGTGCATACGGAATATCGGTGGCGAATTTCCCGTGTTCATACTGGAATCAATTTTTCCACCCATCGAAGTAAAAGAGAACATGTTGTTGTATGATCGAATATTCTCCAAAAAAAATGTCTACTTTTATCGCTAAAACCGAATATTAGATCATACAAAACTTGTGGTGGCTTCTTCAAAGGAGGCAACACGATCTTATCCTTGTCACAACAGGTAGAGTACTCCGGTTTCGTAGTTTCGGCACCTAGCTTCAATCTCTCTCCATACCAAAAATATGCTGAACAATGTCCCACATACGAAAGTAGGATCACCAATGTCCCAATAAACTGTTGGATAATAAATTTAGAGAAATGAAGGTGTCATTGAATTAATAAACTTTATAATTATATGTGTGTGTGTAACTAAGATTTATATTTGAATTAAATTAAGTATCTTGTTACATTGTTGGAAATAAAAAAATTTGAAGGAATTACCGTCATCAGGAATCTTAGTTTTCTTGGTGTACCGTTTACGTGAAGGCTTACTAAGTGATGTAGTCGCTTCCTTCTAAAATGTTTCAGTTATTATTCCACTGCTAATTGGAGTGGATGATGTGGATCCTTTTTAATATCACGAATATATTTACAAACAAAAAGAAATATTAGTTAAATCAATTAATCATCCATTCAAAATATAATAATTTAGCAAAATATGAATCTTTCGAAATTTATCCTTTTCAAAAATAGACTTCAAAGATGGCCTTCCCACTTTTTGTTTGGGAGTATTTTCTTAGTTAATTAAACTTCAAAATATTTGACAATCATCGGTAGTGTCTCGAGTTTCATATCCTTTTCAGAGAAATCCAATGGTTTATATTTCTAATGGTAATTTATTATTTTGTT
>BMAC01000024.1:2135322-2175460 GCA_014905375.1 Phtheirospermum japonicum | reverse complement strand
TAATTTGAGTAGGGATGAGAAATGAGATGGAAAGAAAAAAAGGGATTTCCAGAAAAATCGCGAATCCTCTCTGCGTGCCTCACATCACGTTTCTGAACTTTTGTAAGGACAGAAATGGAGAGAGATTTCTGGTGACAAATAAATTAAATAATAAATTAACACGGATTCACGAAATAACAAAGATATAAATTGGGACAGAGGACACGTGAGAAATTATAACGTGATTGTGAGGGAGCTAAATATAGAAATATAATTCATTGGCGGGAAAAACCCACTATTTTCCATGAAATTGTTTCTCTTCTCCTGACAAACTCCCTCTTTATATATTATATATAGATATAGATACCAGCAGTGCTTTTATTATACAATCACAGTGCTTTATTATTATATTTTCAGTTATATACACCAGTAGTGATTTTATTATACAATCATAATGCTTTTAAACAAATAAGGAAATACACAAAAAATCTAATCCATCCATATAATTAGATCTAAGACCCATAATTGACCCTAGGTTCACATATAAGGAACATGGTTCTCATTTGAACCCAATCCTATATATATATATATATATATATATATATATATATATATATATATATATATATATATATATATAGTATATATATATATATATATATATATATGATTAGGTTCAAATGAGAACCATGTCCCTATATGTGAACCTAGGGTCAATTATGGGCCTTAAATCTAATTAAATGGATGAATCAGATTTTTTGTGTATTTCCTTATTTAATTAAAAGCATTAGGATTGTATAATAAAAGCACTACTGGTGTATATAACTTAAAATATTAATAAAGTACTGTGATTGTATAATAAAAGCACTGCTGGTATATAATAAAAGCACTAGTTCGCAGGTTCACATATAATGACGGGGTTCTCATTTGAACCCATCTATATATATATATATATATATATATATATATATATATATATATATATATATATATATATATATATATATTATATATATATAATATATATATATATATATATATATGTATATATATATATATTATATATATATATATATATATATATATATATATTTGTTTGTAGGTTATTAGGTTAGTATCTATCCCAGAGTTTGGAGACTGGGATGAAAAATGATCAACGGTCAAGATCAAGTGACTGTTGATAATCAGCGGTCCAAATGGAAATATAACCGTTGACCAAACCGCCGGTTGATATATGTCCAAAATACCATTTTTAATTAATTAATGCATTTTTTTACATTATTACCATGCTGACATGTCATGATCTCAACCATCAAGATTATCAAATCTAATGGTCAAGATGAGTCCCTAGGTTCACATATAATGACGGGTTCTCATTTGAACCCAACCATATATATATATATATATATATATATTGATTTCGGCGGTCTTCTTTCACATTTTCTCACACGCGTTTTGACACGAGAATTTTCAGCACATATACCAACTTTGAGAATTTAACTGTTTTTATTGGTAATGAATTAAAAAGCAAACTATATACCATTGGAAAGACCTACAAGTCTAGTTTCTAATACAAAAAATGGATCTCGAAAATAGTAATCCAAGTGTGAGTTATTACCATTTGACTGAAGTATGACAGTGCAGTAATTTCATACGGGAATTTGGAAGGATGAACAACTCTTGGTGTGTTTTCATGAACCTACTCATTCAAGCACCTTGGGAGTTAATACTTAATCTTTAGTCAAGATTCATCTTATTTATCTTTATTAGAGTAAACTTTTTATTTTTCTAGAACATAGAAAATGTAATGTCTTATGTATTATCTTTGACTTATCTTGGAGGGTTGTTCCAAGTCCTTGCCTATAAAAGGCACCCCATTGTTATGTTTCCAGCACCCAATCTCGAAATAAAGAATATATTTTGAGCTTTTGAGTTTTTTTAGAAGATTCATCTTCTTGTATCTTTCTCTAAACTCTTTTGGTGGATTCCTAGAGTTGTGAGTTTTGAGTGGTGCCTTGTGTTACCTCCTACTTCTCTTGAACTTTCCGGTATCAAGTGGTTATCAGAGCTTTGGTTTCGATGGATGGTCATCTGAGAAATAGACCAAACGTTGATGATATCGTTGCTCTTGAAAGAGACCTTCGTGATATGGAGTTAGAAGATTTAAAGAGACAAGTGCAACAACTCGTGCAACGCCTTGCGCGTAGCAAACCTTTATATCGTGATGTTGAGAGTCATGATTTAGAGGGTGGTTTTTCAAACTAACCTAATAGCCTGCATATATATATATATATATTAGTTTCGACGGTCTTCTTATTCTCACACGCGTTTCCACAGTTGCAATAATTCTCTACCGGGATTGATGGTTTTACTACAACAATTGAGGGACCGTATCTTATAAAGAATGAATACGTATGTGGAAGTTGGATTAAGGTAATTGACTATTTTATCACTTTCCTAAGAGATGAAAAGTTGATTTTGCCCCTCTATGTAAGCGTGTATCTCATACGCATGAAGATCCGATCAAAATTTTCACCGGAAACCGGGCTCATGAGGCTTAGTGTAAATTTCGTATAGTTTAGGAGATAATCTGCATGAAAAAAAAAGTTTAGGAGGCAAAGTGTCAGATTAACCATAGTTCAGAATGTAAATTCTTTTTTCTCAAATGAAAAATCAATTTTGACCCTCTATGTAAGCGTGTATCCACACCCATGAAATTCGTATAGTTTAAAAGGTAATCTGAGGTGAAAAAAAAAAATCTCTAAAAAAAATGCAAAATGAGAAGCTGATTACAGTGGCCGCGTTAAGTCACCGTCCGCCGTTAAAATCAAGAGCTTCTCAAGAATTCAAGATTTTCTCTCTCACTCCCACAAACAAGCTGTCTAAGGATCTGCCCCTGTGAAACAATGGATTTCACAATTTAGCTCTTCTTTAGCAATTTTTTGTGAACACACACATACATAACTCACAAAAGAGGAACAAAAATGTTGGGATTTATAAACATGAGGGCATTCGATTGGCAGGCGGGCCAATTTATAATGATAGCCCTTTTAGTCATGATTGCTTCTTTCTACACCGGCACTCTCTTCGGCAACAACACTTCTTCATCCCTCTACGTACCACTCTCACAGCAGGGCGTACAACTGAACCAAACCCCCATTTCCAATCGTTCAGAATTAGCCTCTGGTTAGTGCACATTTACTGCATTTCTTGTATTAATAATGCACTGTCCTAAAATTACCGCTACTTTGTTATCTACTTCACATACTCGAAAATCTTATGAATCTTGGTTTTTTGGTGTATGAAATTTCAATCATATATTACACCTTCTTTTTTGGTTAATTGATTACAATAATTATCATCTTTGACAAAGATTGGGTTTCTACAATGGTAAACATTTAATTCCACTTTTCCTGATCACTACTTTTAGTTTCAATTAGCATGTAATTTTAGATTTCATGTACAAGATGCATATTAAATACTCTAATTTTAACTATATATGTTAAGGTGCTGATCTTTATGCTTGCAGGTGTATTTACAAATAAAGTTAGCCTCACTTATCGAACCGTACCACTTGAAATCCCAGAAACGGGAATAAACGTGTGCCCCTTGACATACAATGAGTATATTCCTTGCCATGATGCTTCTTACATCAAAGAGTTACTATCAAAATTAGATCTTTCCCGAAAAGAAGAACTCGAAAGGCACTGCCCGCCTCTTAACCGGCGCTTGTTTTGCTTAATCCCACCGCCTGCTGACTATAAGGTACCGATAAGGTGGCCCACTAGTCGGGACTACGTTTGGCGAAGCAATGTGAATCACACGCATCTCGCGGAGGTCAAAGGAGGGCAAAATTGGGTGCATGAGAAGGATCAGCTATGGTGGTTTCCAGGTGGTGGTACCCATTTCAAGCACGGCGCGTCTGAGTATATCGAGAGGTGCTTTTAGCGCCTCCTCTTTTTTTTTTTTTAGATAATCTTATTATGGGTTACAAAGATTTATGACCCTTTGCCTTAAAAAAAACCCAGATAACTTGCTTTAGTGATTTTTTCATTCTGTATTTATTATTATTATTTTTTTCCTGTTCTGCAGGTTGGGAAATATGACGACTAACGAAAGTGGCGATCTTGTCTCAGCTGGGGTGTTTCAAGTTTTAGATGTTGGCTGTGGAGTTGCTAGCTTCTCGGCTTATCTTCTTCCCTTAAATATCGAGACTATGTCTTTTGCTCCTAAAGATGGGCATGAAAATCAAATTCAATTTGCTTTAGAACGAGGGATTGGTGCCATGATTTCTACTTTATCCACTAAACAGCTGCCGTATCCCAGCAGTTCGTTTGAGATGGTCCATTGTTCCAGATGTCGGGTCGATTGGCATGAGAATGGTTAGTTTTTTTTGGTATAAGATATGACTTGTGTAATTACGGATCAAATAGGATAATTTCGGAGCATTTTGCTTTAAATGATGCGAGAAATGTTTGTTAGAATACATTAAAAACGTTCGGAGAAATGGAGTTATAATTATTAGGTGTAATTACAAAAACTACCATTAAGATTTCGTCTAATCACAAAAAATATCCAATCATCTTTTAGAATTACAAATACCCCCAAACACACCACCCAATTAAAAAAAACCCCTCTATTGGGTTGCAAGAATAGAAACCAATATGGAGTGGGGTAAATTGTAATTTTGAAAGTTAGCTTGTTTTCGTTTTTCGTAGTTTGACTAGACCTCAAGGGTATTTTTCGTAATTAACCTCAACTTTATTAGTTAGTCTTAAATCTAATTAGGGATAGATAATTTCAAAAACTACCCCTAAATTTTGTGGTATTTACAGCCAGCTAACTTAGAAAATTACAAAATCCACCCTTGAGGTTTGTTTCCGCTTACATTTTGCCCCGACTTCTAGTTGACCTGATGGAGTTTGCCTACGTCATCAAGTATATTACAGTTACACTCTTCAAACTTTTCGATATTACAAATAGCCCTAACTTTGCATTTGGCTATTTGTGATACTTGGAAAAGTTGAGGGATGTAAAGGGAAAATGTAATGCCAAAATTTGGGATTATTTGTAATATTTAGAAAATTTGAGGATGTAATTGTAATTTTTTTTGATGACATCAGCATTTTCCATCAACTCCACTAATGACAGGTGCAAAATGTGAGACAAATGTGACCTCAAGCCTCAAGGGTGGTTCTTGTAATTTTCAAAGTTAGCTGGATTTTTTTTTAAAAATAATTTAGCCAAACCTCAAGGGTAGTTTTTGTAATCATCCCTACTATTTATCTATGAATCTGACAATCGCTATTGTCACCTGAAAGTAGATTTTTTTTTAAAAAAATTTCAATACCAAGAGTTACTAAATAAACATTTTTTTTACATGATAAGCATGCACCAAATGTACTCAAACAACAATACAATATATTTATCCCTTTCTTTGAATGATGCTGCAGATGGAATTCTAATAAAAGAAGCTGATCGTCTATTACGATCAAATGGATATTTTATATACTCGGCCCCTCCTGCTTACAGAAAAGACAAAGATTTTCCTCTTATTTGGGATAATTTGATGAACCTAACTTCTGCAATGTGCTGGAAACTCATTGCCCGGCAAGTGCAGACTGCGATCTGGATCAAGCCCGAGAATAACTCATGCCTCCGACAAAATGCACAGCATAATTTGATCGATATATGCGATCCGAAAGACAATGCCAAGCCATCATGGCAAACACCGTTGAGAAACTGTGTAGAAGAACGTTCTACTCAGAAACTCCCTCCAAAACCACAGCGTCTCTCGGAGTACTCTGACATTCTCAATAAATTAGGTTAGTTATATAAATATTGCATTTTAAAGATAAATACAAAATTACTCCTAAGGTTAGCTTAATTACAAAAGGACCCTAATATTTTCTAAAATTACAACCTCCCCTGCTGATATTTTTTTTTTTAATTTCATTTAGTTTCTTAGGGTTTTCCATTTTTTAGGGTTTTATTTTTTATTTTATTTTTAGGGTTTTAATGGTTTTTAGGTTAGGTTTTCAGTTTTTTTCTTCCTTTACATTTTAAGATTTTGTTTTAGAGGATTGATAGAAGTGTGTCTCCTGAAAGTATATGCTCGTCACATGGATTGATAATGGAGTCTAACAATGAATTCCGTGGTTCGCGTATTTGGTGCAGGTATTAGTAGAAATAATTTTTTAGTAAATACGATATACTGGCAAGACCAAATTCGTCATTACTGGAGATTAATGGATGTCGAAGAGAAAGAAATACGGAATGTAATGGACACAAACGCATTTCTCGGTGGATTTGCAGTTGCATTGAGCACGTGGCCCGTTTGGGTTATGAATATAGTTCCTGTAAGCACGAACAATACATTATCTGCCATTTACGATCGGGGCTTGATAGGCGCATTTCATGACTGGTAAGCTTTGAACAAGCAAACAAACTGTTTTTTTGTGGTTATATGCTTGTTTAGTGAACGTGATCACAAAGATTGGATTTTTACGTGCAGGTGCGAGCCATTTTCGACGTACCCTCGCACGTATGATTTATTGCACGCAAATCGTCTATTTTCTCAGTACAAGAATCGTGAAGAAGGTTGCTTGCTTGAGGATATTATGCTGGAGATGGACCGTATATTACGACCTCAGGTTTGTAAAATTCACTGTCCTAAAATTACAGCTACTTTGTTATCTACTGCAGTAAAAGCTTCACATACTCGAAAATCTTATCAATCTTGTTTTTTTGGTGTATATGAAATTTCAACCAAATATGACACTTTTTTTTTTGGGTTAATTGATTACAAAAATTATCATCTTTGCCATCAATCTTCACAAAGATTTGGTTTCCACAATGATAACAAGATTACAAATTCGATTTTATGTAAAATGATACACATTTAATTCCACTTTCCCTGATTACTACTTTTAGTTTCAATTAGCAAGTAATTTTAGATTTCATGTACAACATGCATATTAAATACTCTGATTTTAACTAGGGTGCTGATCTTTAAAGGAACTTTTCTTAAGATAGAGCAAAATTGTTGATGCAATAGGCCGAATTTTTCTTAATTAGTACATTTATTTTGTCAAAACCGTAGTACTAATTAATATATTTTAAAGTTGATGTATAGTAATTTTTGAGTTAATTATTAAAAACTACCCAACTCACGTTTTCATAATTTTAGCCCAACCTTTATATATTTTCAATTTCATATTAACTTTCAATATTATGTTTTTCAAAAATTGCATCTGGCTAGTTTTGCATGGTGTGCCGAAGTTCCATCAGTTAATTTGCTAAGATTTTTATTTAAATACTCTCACTTAAAAAAAAATCAAAATTGACTTCTTACAACTTTGATTGTTAAATGCTCTAACTTGTTGCGGACTTTATTTTTCAAAAATGACTTCTTACAATTTTGATTTGCTATCTTGGTTTTTCAAATGTGGGTTTTGATGAATTTTCTAAACCAAAATGCTTACTTGAGAATACCTTCTTTTTTTAAAAAAAACTAAAATTAGAGTATTTAATTGCGAATCTTAAAGGTTGGGCTACTAGTGTGAACATGTGAAAAGTTTGGGTATTTTCCGATAATTAAAAAAAAAAATAATAATATTATTATTATTATTATCATCATCATCAATTGGGCCCGGACCAAATTTCCGGGCTTGTCACTAATCGTTGTAATCAGATTTTTCCTTGTGGAGCTACTGGTATAAACCCACTCTGCCGTGGTATTTTCTTAGAAGAAGCAAATAGATACAATTTACTAAAATTAGTGTTTATGTGCAGGGTCATATTATTATTCGAGGTGAAGATGAAAGCGTCATTACGAAGATTAGAGAACTTGCTCCGAAGGTTTTATGGGACACTCAATTGAATTTGCTGGAAGACGGTGACAAGAAAATGGAACAAGTTCTGTTTTGCAGAAAGAAGTTCTGGGCTATCCTTTGAAATTTGAGATAAAAGATGATTTATTTTCCCTCATCTAAAATCCTACAACTTTACTATTGTTTGTATGAGACCCTGTTGTAAATGTTTTAGATATACTACAAATCCGATGTCCAAAAGGCAGTTTTGTTTATAGCAACTGATGTATATTTTTCTGTAGCATTGAAAATCTGAAATTGAAGTTTTGATTTCTTGTCTTGGACCTGTACTGATGTTGTATGTATCAAAATGCTCGATTTTGATCATTTGCCAATGAATGACATTTTTCATAATGTCCACGGCTTCGTCACTTATTGGCCCATTACATTTACACCAACCTACCCTCCATTTATATCACACACCCTCTGCTTTTGCACGTGGTCCAATTAAAAAATAGGGGCATTGACTATAAGAGTCTATTGGTATTTTAACTTACCATTTAATCCAAAAATAATACATAAGATTACTAATTTAACTTTATTAATCAATTTATACTTATTTCATACTAGTCACCATTCAAACAAAATCTATACTATTCCATATTAATTTCATACTACCCACCATTCAACCAAAAAAATCTATACTACTTTATATTAATTTCATACTACTCACCGTACAACCAAAATCCATACTACTTCATATTAATTTCAACCAAAAATCTATATTACTTCATATTAATCTCATACTCCGTTCAACCAAAATCCATACTACCACCCACCATTCAACCAAAAAAATCTATACTACTTCACATTAATTTCATACTACTCACCGTTCCATCTCTCTGAGTCTGATATTATCTGTGCTGTGTACAAAATCCATACTACTTCATATTAGTTTCAACCAAAAATCTATATTACTTCGTATTAATCTCATACTCCGTTCAACCATAATCCATACGTTCAACCAAAATCCATACTATTTCATATTAATTTCATACTAATATTCGTATATTTCATAATAATATTTTGTATAATGATAGAATTTCATACTATATTGTGACATTTTATATAATATTGTTAGATTTCATACTATCTCATGAGATTTCATACTAACATTAACATTCATATGGTGATATGAGAATTACATACTACCGACCCATTACAAACTAAATTCACATACAAAATCAAAAATTCATACTATATATGAATTTCATACTACTATATCGTTCATCTGCTGCTCTACGGAAGAAGCAAGTTAAATCATATCCTACAATGAGTTGGTTTCATTATTATGTATCGAATACAAATTTTGATTCATATAAAAATAAATAAATTAATACCTCTCGATTAATTTCTTCAAGCGACGATTGAGAGGGAATCAATTCCCGGCTATGTGGCTAACACCGAAACTTCTCGCCGTAGAGATCCAAGCGTATCCCCTCTAATCGAGTCCACCTTTTGATTGCGACACCGGAAAAATTCTTCGCTAGTAGAATCGTTCTGTTTTCAAATTGATTAAAGAAATAACAATTAATCCAACAATCAATAATTGATTACAAAAACTAAAATTGAATTGATAAAATAAAAATTAACAATTAATCAAGTTAATTAAATGAGTGATGTGCCATTTGTTTCAAACACACACTACACAAACCAGACAACTCGTCTGGTTACAAATCCACAACTAAATATTGACAAAATAACACCAATAGCAAACTGGTGTTATTTGATGATAATTTGTTGCAATATAAAAAATAATCTGACCCCACCCCTAACCATCTACTCTCACAAAGATCCCTCCAATTTTTATATGTCATTTAAAATCCGTCAGATTTTACATTAAGCCCCTATTATATAGGATATATATGAGAGAAAAATTTATTTAGTCAATTTTAAATTAAATACCTACTATATCGAAATTATATGAGAGAAGAAAATGTCGCTATAGGATATGAGAGAAAAAAAAGTCCAAATCGCCTATTATATAGGATGAAAAGAAAACAGTAAGTCGCTAGGATGCCTTACAATATTAATTCTTAACTAAATAAGTTTTTCTTACACACACATATTATATTTGCGAAATTTATTTTTATTTTTTATATATAATATAAATTGATTTTCGCATACTCAGTATGCGATTTCAAAATAAATAATTTTTTTTAAATTACATTTCGCATACTGAGTATGCGAAATAGAATAAATATTTTTTTTTATAAAAATTAATTTTCGCATACTCAGTATGCGATTTCAAAAAATATATATATTTTTTAAAATTACGAGCCACATGCTCAGTATGCGAAATTGAATAAATTTTTATTTATTTTTTTTTTATAAAAATTGGAATTCGCATACTGAGTATGTGAATTGATTAAAAAAATAAAAATCATGAAATCTCACAATAAATGTGCGAAACCACCTAAATACACAATCCACACTCAATCCACCTAAAAACGCATTTTATTTTGAAAAATATTATATTTATACATTTTTGCCCTGGATAATAGGTTTCTTTTTGTACATTAATTTTTTTTTGGTAGGGATATTCAAGTCAATTTAGGTTATAGTTTTTGATTGAATATGATAAATCTCAATTGAATGGAAACTAATTTGTATGATTATATGAGAATTAATATTGACCTCTTGCAGAATTCCCAAAGGCCCGTATTCGGGTCGAATACGTTGTTGTATCCCTACAGATATTTCTCTTTCTAACCAAACAATAACTAAGAAGGTACTATATGGGAATTATCTCTTAAAAAGTAACATGTAGGCAAACTAACATTATAAAAAAGAGAAATTATTTTTTGCATCTGTATTATAGGAGTTTATACACTTTGCAATCTAATTTTTTTTTCTTGTTGTCTTTGCAATTTGTACTATACGGGATTTTAAATACAACCTCCAACTCTTGTTTTTTTTTGGCAAAAAGTCACTTGGCTTAGACTCATATAACGCATGCGCTATTTCAGTGACTTTTTGACGAATATCAGATGGAGTTTGCAAATAACAAATCATGTATAATATAAAAGTGTTACTTGCAACAAAAGTACTTTAGTTTGAGTGTAAAACCCGTATAGTACAAGTTGCAAATAATTATTTTCTTAAATTAAGAGAATCAATTTATGACACCCTTATTTATTTTTTTAAATAATCTTTATAACTTTTAAATGTCTATTTTTTATAATAATATATTATATTATTCATATTTTAAAAAAGATCACATCAATATGTTTCATAACAAAAAAAATATAAAAACACATATGTATCTTTATAAAATATATTAAATTAGTTAAAAAAAACTATAGTAAGTTCTTATTAATAATTTAAACTTTGAAATATCGAACAAACATAATAATAATAAATAAATATTTTATATTAAAAAAATTAGATAAATGAAATATAATAGTAGATTATGAATACTTAATTTAAATCTAAAAATAAAAAATAATCATAAAACATATAAAATAAAAATGAAAATTATGTGAAAATTAAAAAAAATGAAAATATTCTAAACAATTATTTTTAATAATAAAATAAACACAATTAATTATAAAAATGATAAAAAAAATAACGCTTAAAAGATGAAAAAACACATAAATAGAATACACTAAATTATAAGTAAATTATAAATTGTTAATATGAAAACTAATAAATCATAAAAATATAATATAAATATGGTAAAATAGTTTTGCAACCTGTATTACACTTGACAATCTATTTTTATTGCAACTAACAACCCGTACTATATATGATTGGTATTTGCAATACCCGTCTAATATTTCGTTAATATAATCATAAAAATAGCATGAGTGTTGATGACTTTTTTGATGGAAAATGAGACGAAAGTTAAATTAAACAAATCAGTGACTGACAACAAAAAAATATTAAGTTATAAATTGTAAAAATATTTCACATCGCAAAAAATAATTTTCTGTTATAAAATATATTAATTTGTAGAGAATAGGACCAATCATACTCAATGATTGGATTGATCAATAAACACAAGAAATAGGCAAAAAAGACTTTTTAGTCCTCTAAGTGGACCAATTTGGACATTCGATCATAAAAATTAAGGGTTTTTTTTTTTAATTTTCGTCCAATAATAAAAAAAAAATCAGATTTTAGTCCTATGACCGTCTATCCTAGGTTCCCGCAACCGGCTTGCCCATGTGGATATTCGTCTGCTGGCAAAAAATTTTTTTTAGTCCCCTAAGTGGACCAACTTGGACATTCAGTCCTAAAAATTAGGATTTTTTTGATTTTCGTCCCATAATTAAATTTTTTTTAGAATTGTAGTCCTATGACCGTCTATCCCAGGTGTGGGAATTGTGGTGTGGTTGCCCATAACAATTAATTGGCCATTTGAGAGAAAAAGCATAAAACATAACCCAAAATACATTTCAAAAAAATATATAAAAAAAAAACCCACTACTAGATTAAAACATGATCATCAAATACACAAGAATAATAAACTAATACAGATCTCTCCCAAACACAAAGGTTTTAACCCTTACCCATCCAAACAGTAGTGAAAAACACCCAAGATATGAACAGGGCAAATCTTAGAAGTTTTATGCCCGTATCATTTTTCAATAGCTCTTCATCGCGGGCAGCAACATTTCTCTTCAACCCCATAATAACGTTCGCGGCCCGAGGACTAACGACAGAGTCGACCCAATAAAAAAATCATGGATCCAAGAGGTGCGAATTTGTGCTCTTTTGCCGCAGTAGCAGTGAACAAAGCCTGGTGCTAACGAGAAAGAGTCGTTCGACGACATTTATTTTTTTCTTCAAAAGATGTCTTCGTGTTGAACGAGCAGCTGGGATTTTGGTAGAATTAAGGATGAGGGAAGAAAATTGAGGATATAGAGTTTATAAAGACCAATTTCCCCTCCTTTTACCTGAAAGATAGGATTTTCCCCCACCTTTCGTCCACGCCAGCAGCCAGGTAAGGTCTTTGTTTTAATTTTCGGCATTTAATTAAACAAACAAATAATCATGTGGGCAAGCAGGTTGTGGGAACCTGTAATAGGCGGTCATAGGACTGAAAATTTGAAATTTTTTTAATTACGGGACGAAAATAAAAAAAACCCTAATTTTTAGGACCGAATATCCAAGTTGGTCCACTTAGAGGACAAATTTTTTTTTTGCCAAACACAAACGAATATCCTCGTGGTCAAAGCCGGTTGCGGTAACCTATGATAGGCGGTTATAGGATTGAAATTCTGAATTTTTTTTAATTATAGGACGAAAATTAAAAAATCCTAATTTTAGGACCGAATGTCCAAATTTGTCCACTTTAATGACTAAAAAGTCTTTTTTGCCAAAAGAAATACTAGGTAGAGTATTAAAAAAAAAAAAAAAAAGACAATAATTGAGTGCCACGTATCAATTAAAATAAAACCCTTTGGGTGCTGGTGAGCAAAGACGACAGCCAAAATGCATTGTCATCATAACACACACTAGGGCGTGTGTGTAAAGTCCAAATACAGGGCCAGGCTGGCTACATTTATATAAGCCCTGGCCCTAAATAGGTTGGGTCTCATATAGATGGGTCATCGGCCCGGTAAATCCTGTTAACTGTCGACCAAAACTCTCTCTCCTCTGCGATCAAAATTCTCCTGCAAAAAAAGAAAAATATTCTATCTTAGGGTTTGGAATTGGATGGCTTTCCGAGAGAAAGCTAAGGGCAAGAAGCTGCATCAGCCCGAGGGGAAAAACTCTACCAAACCCGCCGCATTATTGCCGCCTATTAATTTTTCTGTCGTGGTCGACAAGTTCGTTTATCGATCTGGCCATCTGGAACCATGCAATTTTCCGTTTCTTCAGTCCCTTGAACTTCGATCGATCATGTACGAATGCATCTTTTCTTTTCTTTCGTTCTTTAATTTGTGAATGAAATTTCAGTTTTTTAATTCTTTTCTACGATCCTCCTCTCTCGCTTGCAGTTATCTGTGTCCTGAACGTTACGCTAAAGAAAATTTGCAGTTTCTTCAATCCAATAAAATCAATCTATTCCAACTTGGAATTGATTGCGATAACGTAAGTGAATTTTTACAATGCAGAGGATACCAAATTGTATTTGTTATATGTGGTTTGTTGCATAATTGATTTTCTAACACTAGACTTGTATGCCATTAGGAGGACTCATTCGCCATTCCTATTACAAAGGCTTTGAAGCTTTTAAGTGGTAATTAGCGCTTGCCGATCCAATTTCCTTTTGGTTGTTTTTGACCCGGCTAATTAACCTATGGATTATCTCTAATTTTCTGGTGTTTCAGACGAGAAAAACTACCCTGTTCTCATCCACTGCAAATGTGGATTGGTAAATTCCTAGTTTTTCTCCTTTTGTTTTTTCCCGTTAATCTGAACTATTATCAATCACATATTATGAATTTTAAAAACCGTGTTTAATTGGTTATAAATAACTCCCCGGAAATGGAGGAGTATTAGCTGCTGAGCTTGAACGGGATCATTTTTCAGTGGAGGGTCTAAAAGGAGTGGTGATCAGTTTTGTGAGAGTTCTAAAATACTATATCAAACATTGTTGTGTTGATGATTGATCATTTATTTTGTCGCAGCATCGGACTGGGTGTCTGGTGGGTTGCTTAAGGAAGTTGCACAACTGGTGTACAACACCGGTGTTGGAAGAGTACAAGAAGATTGCTGGCAATAGGTTTAGGGAGGTTGACTTGAAATTTCTCAGGGAATATGACGTTTCGTGCCTGAGGCGTTGCTCCACAGCGGCTGCAGTTCCTGGTAGCCGGTGCCCGTGTTGCCCGGGCTTGCTCGATGGAGATTCCACTGTGTTGTGATTTGATTCGACAGAAAGTAAATGCTTTTCATTTTGTGAATAAAGGGAGCTAGTCTGATATGGAATAACCTGATTTCTTGCGTTTGAATTTTGGCGACGCTTAAAGTGTTTAGATGTGTGTCTGTGTGTTTAGATTTGATCGGATCGGATCTCCCAAGATTCATTCTTTGGATTCTAATACATCTCTTGGATGATATCAAAGGTTAATTCGAATCTTCAATATTCTGGTAGCTTGGATATTTGTTTATTGGCTGCTAGAGAGAAATGGAATGGGTCCAAAAGGCACAGTATTGTTTATAGCAACAGGTGTATATTTTTCTGTAGCTTTGAAAATCTGAAATTGAAGTTTTGATTTCTTTTCTTGGACCTTAACTGGTGTTGACAGCATTAAGTACCGAAATGCATTGTGTGGACCCAAATATAGGGCCAGGCTTGCTACATTTATGTTTTCCCGGCCCGACATAGACTGGGCCAAGGAAATGGAATGGGTTTATTTTGTCTGTGGCCTAACAAGTTGCCTGCAACGATTTAGGATTTGTGTTAAGTTGGGCCACGGAAAATGATGTTCGAGTGAATATCAGGTTAACCGACTTGGACCGAATTTATGCACTTTGCTGGGAGCTTGAGCCGGGCTATTTGCCGGCTCTAAAATACCTCTAATTATGAAAACTTCGACCAGGTTTCCAAAATTACAAATTGCATTGATATTATTATTATTATTATTATTTATTTATTCTAAACTGCATCATAGGAGGGAGAAATACTTTGAATCTCTAATATGAGTTGCGATAAGAGTACGAGGATATGTCATGTGTTGGAATTATAAGGATACGGGTACGGTTGTGATATACATATAATAAATATGAAAATTATATATTTTAGTTTTATTAGAAATATAGCCTTATTAACTTAAAATATTAAAATTTAATAAATACTAATTTCAAATGTGAAGGTTTGGGAGATTATACGGTGTCGTGATTATATTATTAGATCATTTCAGAAATAATTAGCGGGGTAAATTAATTTAGAATAGGGGAGTGGGATCCGGTGCCGGTGCCCAATGGTGCCTCACATAATTATTTCTGAAGTTTCATAGATACATAAAACAAGCAAAGTGTTTATGTAATAACAAATTATTTATTTTCTTTTTGAGAGCCTATAACTTTAATACTACCAACTAATCAAACGAAATGACTACGGTGCTACGAAGGTACCATGTCTTCCCACCCTACCTGTATAGTCATTCATTTCTCAATATATTTAATCTGTTTTTAATTCAATGATTATGATTAAGTGAATAATGGTGATTTCACAGTATCGTAGAAATTCCTTTAATCAAATAATCATTAATTTTCTGATTCTATACGGGATGTATAATACATGTTTTATTTTTTTTGAAATTCAGGTAGTCATTTTTTCTTAAAAATGGACCCTTAATCAAATAATCATCAATTTTTTATTCTATACGGGTGGTATAATACGCCTTTTTTTTTTTTTTTTTTTTTTGAAATTCAGGTAGTCATTTTTTTAATTGAAAAATGGATATTTTATGAATACATATTGATATATTTCCATAAAATATTATATCCGATAGATATCTAATATGTAGGGATGGCAGTCCCGTCCCGCCCGTGCCGTTTGGGGCGGCCCACCCTGTGACCCGGGGCGGGGCGGGTCTGGGTACCTTCTCCGCCCCGTGGGTACCCGCCCCGATCCGACCCGCTGTACATTTTCTATTTTTAAATATGTTTTAAATATTTTTTTATATGAATTATTAAAAAAATTTTAAATTTAGTATTGTTTTTAATTAATTTTTCATCTTATATTTAATTTTTATAATAATACATGTGTTATTATATATTAAATTAATTTTAAATTTAATAAAAATAATAAAAAATAAATATATTGGGCTGACACGCCCCGCCTCGCGACCCGTGACGGGTGACCCGACCCGACCCGAGGGATGAATGAGGCGGGTCGGGGTCCGGGTCCTCTAGTACGCTGTCCGACCCAGGACCCGGATCGACCCCGGTCCATTGCCATCCCTACTAATATGAGTAGAGAGCATCACGTAGAAATACCTGTACTTCATATGAGAAATACAAAACGAAAAGAATATTTATAATTTAAAATAATATTTATAATAACTTAGTATTATTGGAAAATTCTAAATTTACATTCATTTACCGTACTCCATTTATTTAAAGTCATTGACCTATTTCTTTATATAAAAATTGAAATAATCTAACGGTTAGAATTACATGAAAAATGATATCCTTATAGAAAATGATACCTTTAAACTTTAAATGTACTGTACAAATTCTCAGTATTATTATATAAACTAGGTCAAATTAGTCGCATGGGCTTAACCATAAGAAGTTTCAATTTTGGCCCAAATTTTAGTTGGACACTCCTTGGGCCGAGTATATCCTATTAGTCGTTTTTGTGGGCTATTGATAAAGAAGACATTGTAGTTTACATTATATAGCGATGCAAATAAGCCAGCTACCCATCTCGAGTTCGTTTATTAAATTATTTGAGTTTGAGCTCAAAATAGAAATGGTCTATTTAAACAAGTCGAAGCTTAAGTTTAATCATGTGAGTTGGCTTGTTAAGAACCTCGATAATAGTACATATAATATGCATAGTTTACACGATAAATTACATTAATTAAGAATGCATGTTATTTATATTGCATTAAATAATATTCTCCGTCACTAATAAATAGACAGTTGTTATTTTGGTGTTTAAGAAAAATAGGTCTGCCACTAAGTTTGATTTATAGTTATTTTTTCATTTACATCTATATTTCTATTTAATAATATTAGTAAAACACACTCCATTTACCAAGAAAGATGTGTTTGTCACTATGTTTTGTATATATTTATTTTTTATTTTTATCTATAAGCTATTTAATTATATTATGTTGTGAGCAAGATCGGAAATTTGCAAGAAAAAAAATGGAGGGGGCGAACCCTAATTCTGAAACAAAGCCAGTTCGATTTGAGAAATATAGTTAAATGGGGATCGGTCAAATTGAGAAAATGCAAGGAACCAATAGGGTGAGGACATGGCGAGAAAAGGCGACAACTAAGAATGAGGCTAAGGACGGATGTTGATTAAGAATAAGGTAATTTTCGTAATTCTAATTATTTTTGTTAAGTCAACATATTTGTCTTTTTATGAGGCGAATAGATATTTTTGGGTTGTTACTAAGTGGTCCCATTTTGGGGTATAAACAATTCCCTTATTTAAAGGAGAAAGGAAGCAAATGAAATTAGCTTTTGGGAACTATGCTGTGCATCTACCTTTTCTCTCTCCAACTCTATATTCAATTATCCTCCTCTCCAAGTATTTTTCTCTTACACACAAACTCATACAAATTCCAGTCCAAAAATTATTATATACGACATCTGGTATTAGAGCATCAGCCACTCTATTATCACTTCCCTTTTTTGTACTCAATTGTATAATCTAACCCTAGGAATTTAGTGATCCACTTCTGTTGGGTAGGTGTCATTACCTTTTGATCCAATAGGTGCCTGAGTGCTTGTTGGTCAGTTCTTATAATGAATCTACTACCCTATAAGTAGTGCTTCCATTTCTATATTACCATTAATACAGCCAGAAACTCCCTTTAATATACAGAAAGTGCTTGATTCCTTGGGCATAGGGTCTTAATCATGTAGGATTACCCTCTTGCATCAGTACTGCTCCTACTCTAGTACCACTGACATCAGTTTCTAGGATGAAAGTTTTCTTGAAATCTGGCAATGCCAACACTAGGGTATTAACCATTGCTTCCTTCAGCTTGTTGAAAGCTAGCTCCTCCTGTTCACCCCAACAAAATTTTCCCTTTTTTAGCAACTCAGTTAGGGGTCTGCTCAATACCTCATAGCCTTTCACAAATTTCCTGTAGTAGCCAGTTAAGCCCAGGAACACCCTGCTTGACATTTGTAGGTGTGGGACACTGGACCATGCTATTGGTTTTATCTGGGTCAGTCGACACCCCCTGTTGTGATATAATATGGCCCAGATACTCTATCTCCAGCCTTCCAAAACTGCATTTGCTCCTGTTAGTATACAGTTTGTTTTCCCTCAACATCTGTAACACATGCTCTAAGTGAATTCTGTGCTCCTTTAAATTGTGACTGTAAACCTTTGTTCTAAAAATCGCCCTAGGCGGGCGCCTAGGTGCTAGGTGACACCACCCTGCCTGCGATTTTTGAAAATCGGCCAAAAAAATCGTCGGGCGTCCCAGGCGCCGCCTAGGCACCAAGCCAGCGTTTTTTTAAAAATTATTCTAGCCCAAAACGACGTTGTTTTTTGGCCTATTTTTTGATTATTTTAATTTTGTAATGTATGCTATGGTATTGTTATTTGACTAATGAACTTATGGATCTATGTTGTTTTGAACTTTGAATTGAACAATAGTTTTAAACTTGTGAATTGTAATTTGTGATCATTACTTTTAGTTTTGGGTTGTCATAGACTTTATTGTGTAGTACATAGTATGTTCAACTATTAAATGGTTGGATGTAATATTATAAATTAGGGTATTTATTCTCAAATTCTAAGCCCCGCCTAGGCGCTAGGCACTGGCCTGGCGCCTAGTGATTTTTAGAACACTGCTGTAAACTAGAATATCATCAGAAAATACCAAAACTGATTTCCTTAGGTAATTGCTGAAAATATGCTTCATCAATGACTGGAAGGTAGAGGTGCATTGCACAAACTAAAAGGCATGACCAAGAACTCATAGTGACCATCATGAGTTCTAAAGGCAGTAAGGAACCTGTGATCTGGTTTCCTAAGTATCTGAAAATAACCTGACCTTAAGTCAATCTTAGAGAAGTATTTTGCTCCATGTAATTCATCCAATAGCTCATCTATCACAGATATAGGGTAATCATGTTTAATGGTCAGCTGGTTTAGGTACCTGTAGTCAACACACATTCTCCATGTAGAATCTTTCTTCTTGACCAGGATAACAGGGGATGCAAATGGGCTCTTACTGTTCTGAATTAGTCCTGAGTCAATCATTTCCATTATAATCCTTTCTATCTCATCCTTGTGCTCATGGGTTTTCGTTTAAGGATATTGGTGCTTGGGTGAGCTGCTAGGTTTCAACAGGACCTGGCTCTCAATTTCCCTATTAGGTGGTGACCCTTTAGGTTCCTCAAACACATCTTGGAATCGTTAAAGTAAATCATTAAGTAGTGGGGTTTCCTCCTGATCTGGCTTCTGCAGGGTAACCCAAAATAATTCCTGTATCTCATCATCTGCATCAACTTGTATAATGTGATCCCTGTTATCATCTTGAGTTCAGTCTGTGTGGTAAGAGCATGTAGCTTAACTCTTCTCTGTTCTGTATTAACAGTAACTATCATCTTATCATAGTCTAGTTCAATAGGAGTGCATGACTTGAGCCGATCTCCCCCTAAGATCAGTTCATACCCCTCATGCTTCAACAACCTTAGTGGGTAGCTGAGTTTTTGGCCTTGCATATCCCATTGGAACCCTTCTGCCCTGTGAGAGCTCACCATCTTTTGACCATTAGCTGCTTTGACTAGAAATGGTTTTACCATTTCCATATTGCATCCTAATTTATTTGTAGTGCTTTCTTTCATAAAGCTTAGGGTACTTCCTGAGTCAATAAGGATGTGGAGCTGATGCTCCCCATAGTAGCCCACCATTCTCATTGTTGTGACTCCTATCTCCCCAGAAATGGTGTTCAAGGTCATTTGTATCTCCTCCAGGTTTGCCATAGGTTCCCCTGACTGTTCTTGACTGTCATGAACTTGTGAAAAGTTCATTTTCTCCTCCTCAGTCATTATCATATAGTTAACCTTATTTTTGCACCTATGCCCATAAGTAAACTGATTATCACAGTTGTAGCACAACCCCTTCTCCCTTCTGGTAGGCATTTCAGCGGCAGTTAGTAATTTGACTGGCCCCCCTGTTTCCTTGAGGTATTGTTGTCTTGGTACGAGTAGTTTGGGATGCTTCAATTCTTTTGGGTGAGGGGTAAGTACCCTAGTTTAACATAGAAGACCCTTTAATCTTCCTAGTGATGGCCTCTAGGGTTAGCAGCTATTTTCTGCCCAATTCAATGGTCTGCTGCAATGTGTGTGGGTTAAACATGGTCATGAAGGATTGTAATTCTTCATTCAGCCCACTCACAAAGCTGCCAATAAAATATTCCTCAGAAAACTGCCCATGGTTGCCCATCATCATACAGGACTTGAGCTCCTCAAATCTCTCAACATATTACTCATAGTTGCCATGAAATTTTAACTTATTAAACTCTTCAATGATTTTAGCATCCTTCAATTCTTCAAATCTGGCTGATACTAGCTCAATGAATTGGGTCTAGGATATATCCCCTAATATGTGCACCAATTCTGATACCATAGGGCTGTCTTCCCTTCTAGATGCATAGCAGCCAAAATTACCCTCTGAGGGTCTGGAATGTTGGATATTATTTAAAGTAATTGTTGCATCTCAATATCCATGCTCTTGCATTGTTTCCATCAAACGGGGAAAATCAATTTTAGGAATAGGGCTAATCACCTGTGAAACTGTGTTATCTCATTATACTCTATGCCTGGTTAAATGCTGATTCCTATAATTAATCCCTTCAATTGCAGGGTATGGAGGTGGCTCACCCAGAATATACTCCTCCGTGGTTTTCCTCCCTGGTTCCTTGTTCTGCAGCTGGAGTTGGATTGCTGACAGGATGTTTGCAAGCTAATCATATCTGCCACTTAGCCCAGATAATTGTTCTTTAATTTAGGCTTTGATTCCTATAATCTGCTCTTGTAACTCAGTGTTGGAGCTTGCCATTTATTCTTGAAATTTAATTTCTATCAGCTTTCGTTTCCTTGTTTCCATGTGAAGTGTTTGTTCTATTTTCTTTTGTGCTTCTTGTAAATCTTTAAATCGAGTAACCTCAGCCATGCCCAAGATTTGGCTTTAGATACCAGATTGTTGTGAGCAAGATCAGGAATTTGCAAGAAAAAAAATATAGGGGGCGAACCCTAATTCTGAAACAAAGCCAATTCGATTTGAGAAATATGGTTAAATGGGGAATCGGACAAAATGAGGAAATTCAAGGAACCAATAGGGTGAGGACACGTGTTGAGAAAAAGGCGACAGTTGGGAATGAGGCTAAGGACAGATGCTGATTAAGAATTAGGGCCATTTCCGTAATTCTTATTTATGTTAAGTAAACAAGTTTGTCTTTTTATGAGGCGAATAGATATTTTTGGGTTGTTATTAAGTGGTCCCATTTTAGGGTGTAAACAATTCCCTTATTTATAGGAAAAAGGAAGCAAAGGAAATTAACTTTTGGGAATTATTCTGTGCATCTACCTTTTCTCTCTCCAACTCTCTATTCAGTTATCTTCCTCTCCAAGTATTTTTCTCTTCTACACACAAATTCATACAAATTTCAGTCCAGAAATTACTATATACGACATCTGGAATTACTATATACGACATATTAATGTCACAATAATTCATTTACCTAAAGTAACTTTATCGAAAACCGGTAAACAATGAATAAATAAATAATTAACTATAAGGGCATGATAAAGACAATACATAAACTATATTAACCAATATTTTCTTGAACTCTATACAGTAACCTTCATGTTTTGAGATGATGAAAGTATATAGATAATAATAATGTGAATTATAAATCGACTGACACTTATTAAATGAGATCGATTTATGTTTGTTAAAACTAACAAACTTAAGTTCAATCTCGTTAAACTTGTCGAGCCGAACTCGAACCTATAAATTAAGCTCGGTAAATATTCAACCCGACTCAAGCTCGTTAATTTCCTAAATGAGCCAAGTCTAAACATATAAAAGCCCGAATCAGCTTATTTGCAAACCCTAATTTTATATACATATACATCTATTGATATGTTTGTATTCTTTTCGCATCAATCTTAAACCATTTATAATTATAAACTACTTTCAAACCTCGGTTGATCTCCTATATGTTACATGGTCTTATTTTTCTTTTTTTCTCTTTGCAAGTCTCACCTAATACCACAATAGACCCGTCGAATCTCCCAAAATTTACCTAAATGCTAGTCCCGGGATGTTGTAGACCAACAACTAAGGGAGCATTTGGATTTCATTTTGAGAAGTTTTAATTTAAGTTTTTTTAAATATATATTTCAAAAGCTATATTTGTAATATTTATTTTTTTTGTTTTTTTCTCTTATCAATCATTTCAGTCTATTTCTTGAAATAAATCATCCAATTATCAATTATAATTACACATTTTTTTCATAATTTTTACTATACATTTACTCACACAATTCCAACTACCACTCACTAGTTTACTATTTATTATATTAAATAAATTTTAATTATTATATTTCCATCTCATATCCCTTCATACTCTTAAAAGACATTATTATCCTTTAAATTTACTTTCACTATTTTCTCCCGTTTCAATACTTTCCAAAATGAAAACATATCGAAGTGCTTTCTATGACTGCTATTTAATATCATTTGACTATGGAAATCTTAAAAAATTGTAAGAAAATAGGATCAATTCTTTTTTGAATTAATAATGAAACTTTGGGAGTGCATATGAATATTAAATGAAAGTTTAATAATTAAAGTTGACTGGGTATAAAAATGTGAACTAATTGATTGATATGAGTGGAAAAACAGTAAAATTTATGCAAAAATATTCGTCTCGTTCTATCAGCAGCATTATAGATTTTTTTTGTCTAATTTTATCTGTCACACACTACAAAAAAAAATGTTGTTTGCTGACAGACGGATCCGTCGGCATTTTTGGCGTCAGCAAATTGATTGATGAAGGGATGAACGTACCCATCAGCAAATGCTAACGAGTGGCGCCCGTCAGCACGTCAATGTTTTTTATAATATTTTATAAATGCTGACAGGTCAGGCCCGTCATCATTTATAAAATATTATAAAAATATAATTGGGCAGGCCTGGCCCAACCCGCCCCATAACCCAGTCCAACTAAACTCGCGTCAATTTAAATCCAACATATGACATGAGTGGGATTCGAACCACAATCTCTTGTAAATAGAGGAGTGGTGTTACCGTCTCCCCAAATCAATTACATGTGAGAGATTATATATTTCTAATATATATTAGATATGTAATTAAGTTTAAATTATAATTATAATTAATTATATTATATTTATAAATGTATATTGTAATTTAATTAAATTTATAATTAATTAATTAATCTTGATATTATATTATATTTATAAATGATTAGTATGTATATTTCACTTTATAAATAATTAATTAAATTATAAATAATAATATTATTTCAAAATGTATTATAGTTATAATTATATTTTAATTAAATTGCTGACGGCTTGTCGCCCGTCAGCATTTTTTTTAGGCATATCCCTTTTCTTTGTAGTGACAATTATATTTTCAATAGATCTAATATTACTTTTTTTTTACTTTTTCACTAAAAATTAAATATTATTTTATTAATTTTATCACTATTTATATTATTTTTCACTTTTAGTTCTTCCAAACAAAATAATATTACAGTAATTTGATAATTATAATACTAATATTTTTTTTAATTTTTTATAAAATAATTAATTACGCAGGAAGAATGAAGCAATGAAAGTTGGTGATTAATAATTTACTTTTAAAAACAAATAGAATTGTTTGATATAGAAAAAAGTAAAAAAGAAAAGAAAAGAAAATGTTCGACAAATAGAATAATTTCCGACTGCAGGCTAATGCTTTCACAAACATCGGGCCTTTTAAACAAACAAGATTCTAGAGGTGTAGTTATAAACCTCGTAGGGAATAAATACACATATTTATGTATTAGCACTTAATTCATAATGTGGGCATGCCATGGTAATTAAATCTTTTCATGACAGGTTGAAAAATATCCTTAATACGTCAAAAAAGGGAGACGACCAAGAATTGAAGATGACAAGACTAGACATCCCCATGCTTGTCGGGGAACATGACCCTCCTGTCCCATCCCCGACTTATATTTGAATATGTTGCATAACATTATCAGTACTCATATATCTAATTAATTTTCTCAGGTATTTTTACATTCTTATTCGGTACGTACTTTATAGTAATTAAAGACAATATGTATTTTAACTGTTGGAAATATAATATAATAATATATATAGTTGTCAGAATAGTAGCCATCAGGAATAAAATACGAGGTTAAAACAACTAATTTAAGATTGACTTTGTGGAAATTAACCTCGCGTATCATTTTATATATCAAGATGTTTTAGATTTGATTTCGTTGCATATTCGCTGGTAGTTCGGTGATTATTATTATATTTTTTAAATAGTTAAATAGATTAGATGCTAATAGGCTTTAACACTTTAAAATTAAGTGTAATTTGATTGTAACTCTGTACTCAACAATTTTTATTTTTTAACGTAAAAAAAAGTATTTGATTAAATTTGAGTGTTACTTGGTAAATTATGGAAAATGAAGTTCGAGTTTGATTTGTAGGGTTTAAAAAATTCGATTTCCTCATTGGTGCGGGTAGGACAGTAAACGAGATGAGGTAGAAAATTCACAAGAACTCGGATTGAGCTCGAACCAGAAAAAAAAAAAAAAAAAAGACAATATTTTTCATTTTCAATTATTTTATACATATATACATATATATATATATATATATTATTATATCGAGGTAATTCTACTAATGGGATGAGATTCAAACTCGACTCGATTTATAATTGAATTGAATTTCGATCAAACTGCTGCTCACGAATAACTCGACTTATTTATAATCCTACTAAAAATATGATTAATTCTTTAAAAAAATAAATTAATAAATATATAAAATCATTCGTCACTTTAATTCACGTTCATTTTATCCGCTTCCAAATCCGCGATCAAGCACCCTTGGATTATTATGACTCTAATTCTAATCGCTTTAATGAGGAGCACGTCCAAGTAAGAGAATCGTTGGCACATATATGACCAAAAGATTTGGGACCTCTTTCTTTGACTCATTCAAAGGCTGCATAAAATCTACTAATGCCTTTTCACAAGTTGGTAAAACTACCACATTAAATGATCAATCAAAAAATGCTTTCTGGGCACGTTCTACTATGACTCAATAAACTACACCCCCTTGAAAAAAAATAAAATAATAATTGGTGCTATGTTAGTGAATGGTGAATTCTTGAGATTAAAGGTAAGTTCGAATTCCACCGGCCACCTCCGTACAATTTGGTCTTGTTTGATTTGAATCACTAATAAGACTGCACCGTTTGATTATAATATGTAGCAGGTCTAATTTATCTAAGTAACATAATTACATCATTTTATTGAGTTTGTTGCAAATATTAAGCATAGTAATAAGTCAAAAAGGGCCTATTTATTGTGATTTTGGCTTAGTTACTGTGATTGTATAATTACTTAGTCGAGTCAACTGTAATGCACATTATAAAAATATTATAATTTATCATCATAAATTGTTTTGTCAGTAAATCTTACGATTACATACAGAATATCAATAAAATAAAAATATTTTTGCTCTTAATTTACTCGACACGTCATCCAATAATTTTTCAATTTATCAATAAAGTTATTTATTGATATAACTTTAACCATAATATATGGTTTTTATACACAATTGATGATTTTTCTAACGTTATAGATAATTTTTCAAGTGGTAAATTGTTTTTTTTTTCTTATAGTGAAAGTTCTCCCTAGTATTATACTTAGGCTGAACATGTTGTAATAACAATTTCGGAAGTCTACCACTTTAACACTCGTTTAAATGGAAAACTGAAGAAATTAAGCAAGATCAATGTATAAAGAAATCATGTAAATTCCAAGGGCCCATTAGTCATTAGACCGTGGCATGCAGACAATCTTTTTTGTACTTCAGATCTGTAACTTCAGTCAGTTTTTACACACAAAATCAGAATAGAAAGATTGATCGATAGGAATTAAAAAAAAAAAAGAGGGGCAAAAAGAATGAACCACACAATGATGGATACAGATTTAATGAATAAACTCATGACATCAGCATCATTTCGAATTAATAGAAAAGGGCTAATTATTAATAGAAAATAATAAAAAAGGAAGAAAAATTGTTAGAGGAGCAATAAATGTCAGCAGATTAGTCACAAAATAGTACATAAGAATCAGTGCCTCCTCTTAACTTCCAAGAAAACATTTACAGCGTAAAACTGCTACTTATAACCTCAGTACAAAATGTCATGTAATGAAAGCGTACTGTTAGAAATTTGGTGGACCTGATGATGGATGGATGAAGGGATATCATGGGTTTTTGCCACGTGTCGGCTTGACCTTGAGGTTATAGATTGCAGGGCTTGATTCTTGATTAAAATTAGGTGATCGTACGGCTGATAGCCGTTGTGTGTGTGTGTATGAAACAAAGATGAAAGATTTAAGAGAGACTGACAAGGAGAGGTCAAGGTCACATGAGTCATTATCACATCCTTTCACATGCATTTGTGGAGTTGTCACATCCCACTAGTATCAGCTTAGTAATAGCAACAAGCAACTCAGCTTATTTTAAGTCCTCAGCTTCTGTTACTGTTTGAGTGAGATTTAACTGTGAGATAAATGGTGGGAAAAAAGTCCCAAATTTTATTTAATTTGATACAATTTTTTTTTTTTACACTTTGTCTCTTGAATTTTATTTTTTTTTTTCATTTTATCTTATTGAGCCATTTTTCGGTGTAAAATATTGACGGAAATTATTTCGACGGATTGTTTTTGCACAATTAAAGGACAAAATCTTCTTCATATATGACTCTTTTTCAAGGTATGATGGATATTGTGCAAGAAATGAGGATTTTGCA
This sequence comes from Phtheirospermum japonicum, assembly GCA_014905375.1. NCBI lineage: Eukaryota > Viridiplantae > Streptophyta > Magnoliopsida > Lamiales > Orobanchaceae > Phtheirospermum > Phtheirospermum japonicum. The sequence continues at coordinate 2,147,941 of BMAC01000024.1, read as the reverse complement.
TTCAATTATGCAAAAATATCTCCCGCAATTAATTTTCGCCGGAAAATAGCTTAAAGAGGTAAAATATAAAAAAAATGCACAGTTTAGAAGGCAAAGTGTATTAAAAAAAAAGATTAGGAGGTAAAATGTCAAATTGAGTGAAGTTTGAGAGGCAATGAAACTTTTCTCTAATTGGTTGATGGTGATTTGGGATAATTAGGAATTATAGATGAAATTTTATAGTCTCACGTGTCGTGTTACATTTTAATGTATTTATTTCTGGCAATAATTTTCGCTAGAAAATAGCTCAAGTAGGTAAATTAAAAAAAAAATGCACAGTTCATGAGAAAGTGTATTAAAAAAATTAGAAAACAAAGTGTCAAATTAAGTGGAGTTTGGGAGGCAAAAGAATCTTTTCTCTAAATGGTGGTGATTTGCACTACCGACGGACAGCCACCCATCGGTAAAAGGACGACATTATCGACGACTTCCCGATGATTACATTTCACAAAAACGACGACAACAGCAAATCTTGGGCGCAATGAAATTATTGCACGACTCATTACGCCTTAGGTTCTAAAAATAATAGAGGCTACGAGTCACTCAAATACCACCTAGAGAAGAAGCATCCCGATAAATACGGCGTGGAAAGCTCTCAAACACAACTAATATTATTATCTTCGTCTACCGCCGGCACCGGCACCGGCGGCCAAGGTACGAGTTCTAGTAGCTTATTTTAATATACCGAAAGTGGTCATAGAAAGTTTCTTGCATTTTTTTTTTCCGTTATGGGTCTTCCTTTTAATGATGAACATAGTAATCATTATGATTATACTAGGGGTGCATTTAATCCATCTAGGACTAGGATTTCACGAAATAAATTGACTCGCGATATTGAAAAAATGACCGTTGAGTATAAATTGAATTTGATTTCAACATTTGATAGTTGGACTCAAAGTGTCTCTATGCGTTCGAATATTTGGACGGATTCTTTTCATAATCATAATTATATGGGAGTTACTTGCCATTGGATTGATAATTCTTGGATTTGTCAAAACGTTTAATTGCATATAGAGATTTTGATAGTCCGCATACCGCGGTGAATATTTCGTGCAAAATAGTCACTGTTTTGTTCGAGTATCATTTAGGTAACAAAATTTTTTATATTTCATTTGATAATGCCGCCGCTAATACGGCTAGTTTAGATTTGTTAAAAACTTTTTGTCAACCATTATCGGCGGCAATTTTTTTCATGTTAGATGCATTTTCCATATTTTGAGTTTATGTGTTCAAGATGGTTTAAATACTTTTAAATCTAAAAATTTTCCAATTAGGAGTGCGATATATCATCTACGTAAACACGATTCGCTTAAAAAAATGACAAAGATTTTGTCGAACCGATGATATGCATCCAAAAAAATATTCAGTTGATGTGCCAAATCGTTGGAACTCTACTTATAAATTGCTTAATGATACTTTTGAATATAAAGATGCATTTTGTGCATTTCTTAATCAAGATGGCAATTTCGTTTTGTTTTCGCATATGTGGGATGATTGTTATAATATGATGTCCCTTTTAAAAACTTTTAACGACGTCACCGTGACTTTATCCGGTGTTTAGTATCCTACTTGCACACTACTTGTCGATCAATGTATTCAAATTGTACTTGTTAGTACTTCTTTTACTCGATTCGCTTGAATTAGGTGAATGTATTGCTAATATGTTAAGTAATAAGTCAAATATTTTATGTACATTCCCGACGTTTTTTTGATTGCAAATATTTTAGACCCGAATTATCGGGTAGAGGGTTTAGAAGATTTACTAAAAGTTTATTATGATGCATTAGGAACTTTTTTACAAACTTCAAATATTGAAATTCCTAGCTCTCTTAGTGTTGCTCACCAAGCAAGCCAATCTAAACACAAACTTTTAATGATTACAATCAATCTTCATCTTCTAGTGATATTAATGTGTTCCCTTCCCCCACCACTTCCAATACAAGACCCAACGACCCTCTACAAGCTCTAGTCCCATATATGAGGTTGATTGAGGATACTAAGCGAAAATGGCAAAGGGCTAGGTCTAGTCGATCAATGAAATTAGATAGTTATTTGGGGGCTTTTGAATCGAGTTCGGTTCCAAAAAAGCCCGATGGTACTACTAACAATCTTGTGCATTTTTGGTCGAAAGTGGCCAGTATTTTTCCTACACTCTCTAGGATTGTCAAGGAGGTTCTCGCCGTTCCTTTTTCAACAGTTTCTGTTGAACAGGCTTTCAGCACGGGAGGTTTTGTATTAGATGATCGTCGGTCTATCTTAACACCCAAAAATCTTGAAAATAAAATGTTGATGAATGATTGGGTCAAAGCCGAAAAACGAGAATAAGAAATACAACTGGATGAAGGTGAAGAGAGCAACTATAACGATCCCACTTCGGGAAGCAACGACAACGACGAATAGGTAAGTAGGTAAGTGAGGTAAGTATACAAATTACGTAGACTTTGATTTATTTTCGGGGATACGTAGGCAATTTAATTTTATTATTAAAAGTTAAAATTTAATTTTAATCTCTACTATTAGAATTAAAATCAAGTTTTTTTTTAAAAAAACTTATTTAAATAAAAAGATCGAACTACGTGGACTTTGATTCCTTTATGAGGATACGTAGGCAAGTTAATTCTAATATTAAATATTAAATTCTAAAATTTTTAATATTAGAATTAAAATCAAGTCCTTTTTAAAAAAAAATTATTTTCTTAAAACTTTTTACTTCAAAAAAATCTTATAATTAAACTTGTAATGTGATTTTGTTGTGTTATTTTGAAAATGCCATCATCTTGTTAATTTGGTTGTTTGTAAATATTAGAATTAAAATCAAGTCCTTATATTAATTCATCCTTTTCAAAATAAATAAAAACTTTTTACTTCAAAATCTCAATTATTCAAATTTTATTTATCTCATTTAATTCCATTTAAGTTTTAATTATTTAAATTTGACTTAAGTTTTTAAATTTAATTTAAACAAATTAAAAAATATATATAAAAACCAGCGGTTAACCGCCGGTTCGGTTAACCGGTTTAACCGTAATCTTAACCCATTCTTCACCGGTTAGATTACGATTAGGGTTTAACCTGTTAATTAACCGGCCAGTTTTAACCAGTTCAACACCACTACATCGGCCCATCTGAATAAATCAAGGGCATCGACCCAAATCAATCAAAGGCAGCCGCCATTAATATTGATCAAGGGCATCGTCCCGCCGGAACCGATCAAGGGCATCGACCCATCAGAATCGATTGAGGGCATCAGCCCATTGGAATCGATCAAGGTCAGTCGCCCATCGGAACCCATCAAGGGCAATAGCCTGTCAAAAGCGATCAAGGACATCGGCCCGTCAACATAGATCATGGGTACCTGCGCATCAAAGTTGATCAAGTGCAGCAGCACGACTATTTCACCCTGAAAATAATTACACCAAGAACACCTGCCTCTTCCCTGAGAATATCTTGACCTGCTTCATCAAAAACACGTTAGAAAGGACCACCGAGGGATTTGCGGTGGAAACCTCTCCAATACTTAAGTCAGTTAAGAGGTTTTCGTATCAGAATAAATCAAATAAGAATGCTCAAAATGTCCTACCTTTTCCAGCCTTGAGGCTGAGATATTTATAACCCTCGCTAGGTGGGGCCTTTTCAAGATCCTGGAAACAAACCCACAAATCTTGGGTCGTTACTCGGAATGACCTGACCAGGTTATTTCCCTTTGAGGAGACTTAACCAGGAAGTTTCCTCGCGTGAGGTTAGCGATTGTCTCCCTGAATTTCTGACCTGATCTTCCTAAGGCCTTATCCAGGAGTTATTAGGTCAGGTCAAGGCAATTTCAGTCGGCCTAGGCTCATCTCTTCTCCTTTTGCGCGGCATCAGTTCAGATCATCCCAACCAGGTCTACTCCTATTGTTTCATGTCTTGACATCAGATCAGGTTGTACCAATCAGTCCCCCTCTGAATGGTTGGGATGAACTGTAACGCCTCACCCTCAACCACCGCGGTCGAGATTCCCCACTCACCTCTTTAGGTACTGCGCCCTGACACGCATTGAATGCACGGATCCCGCCAAATCCTCCTCCTCAAATTAGGTTGTACCCCTTGGGAATGAACTGTAACGCCTCGTATTCCATCCAAGCGGTTGGGATTCGTAACCCATCTCCTCAAGTACTGTCCTCTGACGCGCATTAAATGCACAAATCCCGCCAAATCCTCCTTTTCCCAAAAACCACTTTTTCAAAACCTATCTTTTCCTCTTCTTTCGCGCTTCACTTTCTCATTTTTACTTTTTGTTCTTGCCAAGCAATCGCCTTTCTCCCAACTTAAAAGTTCTATCTCTCCTCCAAAACCAGGTACTTTTTCGATTTCCTTCAAAATTTTCCAATCATGTCTACTCAGTCATCCCCTTCGTCTTCTTCTTTCTATTTAACTACTTCTTCTTCGACAACATTGTCCCTGGCCTCTTCTTATGAAAGGAATCCTACGATTCTGGGTCATCTAAATAACGTAGTATCCATTCTTAGCAATAGGACCATGGAAGGGTTAAGGTCCAAGTGTTAAATCCCTAATGCATTCTCCCTTGTTAATCGCGACGTCGGTCAGATGGCCTATCAGCCGCCAACAGATCAATTGAACTTCTTTGTAGATCAGTTCCAAGCTGGGTTGCGCCTCCCTGTCAATCCCTTTATTTTGTCCGTGTCTCAGATGTACCAGATTTTGATACATCAATTCGTGCCCAACGCTTTCCGTATTATCATAGGGTTCCATCTCATGGCCCAGTTTTCTGGGCTTATCCCTACAGCCCAATTGATCTATTCTTTATTCTAGGCCAAGATCTCATCCTCTGGCTTGATTTATCTCACAGTTGGGGTCGGCGTTCGATTTTTGACCGGCAACCCTTCTTCGAACAAAGCTTGGATGAAAAAACTCTTTTTCATCCATTGATCGGGTGAATGGGGTTTCCCCCTTAAATCCATTATTGCTCTTCCAGCTCAGGCTCACCTGACCCGAGGAGATCAATCCCCTTCCTTACAAAAAATCATTTCTACCTTGAATCATAACATCTTCAATTTGTTAATATCGTAAACTCACATCCTGGGGCTAAGTGGGATAGCGAGCCGCAGAGCTTGAACAACGAGACAAATAGGTCGATATATGACATGAAGATTTTGAGGAACGTCAAATCGAGAAGGCACACGATAATTGGACATTTTTGGGTTGCTAAATCTCGAATCAGTTGATGTCATGTACATTAATATACAACACTAAACAAATGAGATTAAATGCACCGACGAGAGATAGGAAAAACAAACAAAAAGAAAAATCAAACACGAACATGATACACAAACAAACCAAACAATAACACAATGCTACTACAAAAAATACCATCGGAACAAGGTTATAGGCATCGGTTGTCTTCAAAAAGTTATAGGCATCGGCTTTAATCCTGAAACCGATGCCTATAGTCGCGTGGTTTTTTTTTTTTTTGTAATAATTAAAAGTTATATGCATCGGTTGTATTTTGACAACCGATGCCTATAAATTAATAGCATCGGTTGTTTGTCAACAACCGATGCATATAATAATGAGATTACCAAAGAATTTAATTAAAATAAATAGACATCGGTCTTGGTCAAACAACCGATGCCTATATAATCCCGAAAAATCAATATGCATCGGTTGTTGAACATCAACCGATGTCTATAATAGAATATAAATCCAAAAAATATATGAGCATAGGTTCGTGCAGAGCAACCGATGCCTATAACCAAACACGGGTATCGGTTCCTGTTAGAACCGATACCTATTCAAATTTAATTACGCGCCCATTCGCGGGAATAAGGTGATCATAAGTGGCTGAGAAAAGATTTCAAAATATTAAGCATCGGTTCTTATGACATTAACTGATGCTAATAATAATAAAATATCTAAAATTTCTGTAAAATAAACAGCATCAGTTGTTGTAGGACAACCGATGCCTGGGACCAAACCAGAGCATCGGTTCTGTTGAAAACCCGATGCTTATTCAAATTTAATTACGCACGCGCCGCGGGAAAAAACATTAAAATCGGCCAAATTGTTTTTAAAAAATGAAGTATCGGTTGATTACTGAACCCGGTGCATATATAAATTAAAGTCTATGATAATAATAGCATCGGTTTACTTTCAGAATCGATGCTATTTATTTTGGCATCATATATGCATCGGTCTTTCTGTCAAAAACCGATGCATATTGTGAAATCCTGTACAGTTCTCTAAAAATGACGGCATTTTTAAAATTAGTAGAAAAACTCATAATTCTGAATTGAATCTTCATATTTATAATTGATGAAAAAAATTCAAAACTCCACCCAAATATCTTTCATCTTTGCTATTGAATTTGTGCACCGTCTCTTTGCAAATTGAAAGGTATGTATTTATTTTTTTGCATTTTATTATTTTACATATAATTTATATGCATTTAATCTGAAAAGGCGTGAAGCAGCATTAATATTTATTTAAAACCTAGAATGCATACGGTTGTGTTGTTCCTGGAAATTGAAAAGGCATGATGCATCGGGAAATTGAAAAGGCATATGAATTCAAAAAGGTGCACTGAACTTGTTTGTATGAATAACCCTAAGACTGAATTACCTGGGATACCTTCACCCATAAGAAATCCCGGAGCCACCCATTAATAGTAATAGAACTTGTTTCCTCCCCTGTTTTTGGAAAGATATTAATCTTCACAACACCTTTCTGCCCCTTGAAATTTAAAGTTCGAACTCTTCTTAAAAAATAATGGCTGACAACACGATTTCGGGACCGCTTCGCAAACTAATGGAAGCTCATGAAAAATAAATTGTCCTGCTGATGAAGCAAATGCAGGAAGAACGTTTCGCAGACATGCAGAACATAGCCGACAAGTTGGTGCTCTCCATATCCAAGCTCGAATCTATTCTCATCACCAAGCTTGGTGCTGATGGTGATGATGTTGGTAATTCTCAGGCAGGAACGAAGAGGAAGGCTGCCGACGCTTGATTTTTCTTCATGCATTTGTAATTTTTATTTTTATTTTTTGCATTTGTAACTTTTTTGACTTTTGGTAATTGAAATAAAAATCATTATATTAAATTGTTGTGTGCTTTTTTTTTTTAACTGTGCTACTTAATAGTAAGGAATAAAATAAAATTTAGGTTTGTTTTGAACTTTTAAGGACTACAAACAAGTTCAGTTGGCTCATACATGTACATGTGACTGACCTAATTAAACATCATGTAAAACAAATTGTACGTAGCCTAATAACAGAGTAATATAATTATCACAAAATTTTCTGATACACATAAAACAATAGATGACTTATTGGAGGAACACTTGTATTTCGATAGTCGACTTTGGTTTGCTTAACATAATAATAAAAATAATAATTATAATTAGTTGAATTCTTATCTCAAAGTAAATTATAATATAATATGAATTCTAACACTACATAAATTTTTTCAAGAAAACATAATAACAACAAAAAAAGCAATTAATAAGAAAAATAAATTATGAACAGAGATATATGCATTTATATTTTCTGGTAAATTAATTTTTTGTTTCTTTGTTAGGTTTTTTATTTAGTTCTTAATTCAATATTGCAGAGGTAGAGAATGGATCGATGTTGGATGTATGGTAGACGTAATACACTTGAATATATTCAAGGGGTTGAAAGTTTTTTTAAGGATGTGATTTGGGAGGATTTGCAGGTATATAATAAGCAACTTTTTATAGTAAATCATCTGTTGATGAACACATGTGTTAATATATGTCTGTTTCTTGTTTATTCAGAGAGAGTTCAATATCGAAGGGGATGAGAAGAAGAAGCACTTCTTGAAGGTTGCGGGAGTGAGGTGGACGACTTTCAAGTCGCGGTTAGTGCGTGACTTCATAAAGAGGAAACACCCAAAATATGATCATCCATCCCAGTTATATCATTCCATCACAGCTGATCAATGGGAGAAATTCGTTAGTGATCATCAATCTGAAGCATTCGAGGCATGTACAGTGTATTACCTTTTAAAAAAAATCACCAGAAATATATATCTAACTTTCCTAAAAACTTTTTACCAGGAAAAGAGTAGGAAAGCTCGGGAGAGCCAGTCTCACAACCAGCATCCGCACTTTTTAGGACCCGGTGGATATGCTAGTGCGAAAGCTAAGTGGGTTGTATCAGACCCTCTCTCGTCATCGTCTTCATGTGCTTCGCTCATCTCGAGTATAGCTCCGGATGATCACAGCTTGGATTGGGTTCGAGCAAGAATCAAGAAGGACGAAAAGGAAAATTATGATATCCCGAATGATCAAACGAAGGGGGTAGTTGATAAAATGGTAATTATATTTTATTGTAAGAATATATATTTTGGAAGTACTTACTTAACGACATGGGGAAAGTGTATTAAATGATGTTTATCATTTCTTGAAATAGGTTGAGAAGGCTCGAGAAGTCAGCAAAGGGACGTTTCTACCGTAGAGGCACGATGACATATTGAATGCGTCTTTAGGGAAGAAGGAGCACCCGGGTCGGGTGCGAGGTGTTGGTAGCCACGTGAACGTGAGGTCTGTTTTTGGTCGACTGAGTCAGACAAGCAGGAGACAGAGTGGAGTGGTGTCAGTGGACGTGGTGAGGGCGGCTTTAACACAAGAAATCACGCTGCAGATGCAGGGCAAGTTTGATGCTCTAAAAGCTCAATTAAACCGGTTGTATGAGCAAGTGAATAATCAAGGTCCGCAAACTCCAGTTATTGACCAAAACATGCCATCAAGAGTTGATGAGGGGACTGACTTCCACACGCCGACGCAAGGTGATCCACATAGTAGTTGCCAATTGGTTGGTGGGACTCCATTTCCTATGGTTGAGGCATAAATTAGATAATATGTAGTGTATTTTCACAAACCTACTCATTCAAGCACCCTGGTAGTTGATAAATAAGTAATTCTTAGTCAAGACTCATTATGCATTATCCTTTTCAGAGTCGTCTGTACATTATTCATGTATTAGAAAATATCAAGTTTCATTTTTTGCTCGTCCTTTCATTATAGAGTAGTTAGTTCTAATTATTGCCTCTTAATGGCATTGCATCGTATTATTTCCAGAAACAAACTTTCATAATTAAAACATATATTTACCTGTATCCAGAATGTGAATACAAGACTAAAGGGGGTGAAAGTAATTAGGTTTGTTATATAATATACTCAGGCCGTTACGGTCAGGGGATTTTTGCATTTTGCATTGTCAATACCTGCATATACTCAGGCCATTACGGTATAACTTATAAAACCCGAACTCATTATCATCAAGTTTTAATTTGTATTCATCATCAGAATATAATCATTTTTATTCAGACCATTAACTTTAGGCTACTTTGAGTAATAGAGTCCGACCGGGTGCCGCCTGGCCTTATCCATTCTGGGGGACATAAAAATTATTGCATCTGGGATGGTTTATCCAACCGGCGAGGACACGATAGTGCATCATCAGAAGGTGACACCCGGTCATGTCAAGGTCTCAGTAGATGAAATTATCGAAGGTGCAACAGAACTTCCTCTACCGGTGACGGCTCATCCAGAAATGAGGCACGTGGGTGAAGCGTTAGGTAGCTTTTTGTAGTGGCCGGTCAGATTGGTTCAGGCAAGAGAGGTAATAATATATATTTTAATTTCACCAATTATTTATTTAGTTTTAGTATGCTCAATCATGGCCATATGTACATGAACTTACAAGGCCATATTCAAAGAAACAGAGAACAAGTCTCATGGAGACAAGTGGTGAGCAATCTGCAACAAAACCAAGGCCACCTCTTATTGATGACGTAGTCTTGGAGACTTTGGGACCTAATTGCATAGAGCTACACAACCTGATTCTATCGATGCCCGTGCATGTGGACCACGTCTCTATGGACCTAGAGAAAACCGTCTTACATGATAAAAGAGAGACAAAAATTCACGTGCCAATTGATGATATTCGGAGCCTGTTCAGAATAGGGTTAATCAGTGTTGCTTTTGTGCAAGTCTTTGCGCGGTACGAGCTTTATTTTTCCTTATCAATTAGTTCAATATTTAACTTAATTTATTTAGCTATGAATCTATTGATGATTTACAGGTGTCTTCGTGGGTTGGCTGAGAGTCTTTGTGCCGGTGCCATCAGATTTAGCGAAGATCTGCTAGAAAAGTATATTAAAGGACCCGACTGTTGTGACGACGTACATAAGTCATGCCTTTGGTGAAATGTTTAGCAGGACATTCATTCTACCACCATACCTAGACGAGTAAATAGAGATTTCTTGTTATTTTTTCCTTTACTCCTTTACAATTATTATAATTTATAAAGATAATTAAACTTTGTGCTTATGAAAATGTGTAGTGACGACTGGGTGCTTTTAGTGATATGTCCTCTCAAGAATCAGGTTTTCATTTTAGATCCAAAGGGATATAAGAGGGACTTGGATATCAAGACACATTTTAATACGTAAGTAGCAATTTTCCCCCTATATTTGTGTTTCTTATATTTTGAAAAGGTAACCTGCTGTCCTTTTTTACAATAACATCATAAAAAATAATTCACTTTCAGATCTTTATTGTCAATGTAGTAATGTACTGATTCTTTTTTGTGGGCAATTGTTTCGTGGGTAACTTGTTTCATAGCATTAATGCAATTTTGCTATTTTCCACAACCTGATTCTTTCTAGAGCCTACTCTGTGTGTTTCCATTCATAAAACCGCTTGAAGTTTTTCATTGGATGTAATATAAGATTGGGTGGTTCATCCACTCATTTTAGTTTTAAAACTATAAATGTTTAATATATAGGTAGCAATTTCTTATTATTTATGAAATAATACTTTGCGTGTTATTAACTGCTTGAGTGCAATGATTACTATTTGCAGGGCAGTTCGGACCTATTGCTCAAAAAAAGGAAAAAGAGGAAGAAACATGGTGTGGATGTTGTGATTTGATAGTGCCGTCGCGCAACGGAAAACAATTTTTTTTTTAAATAAAAGGAATTTGAATCGAATTCAATTGACGACGGCCCATTTTAATTTTAATTAATTCAAATAATGTTTTAAACTTGCTTTATAAATGAAACAATTTGATTTCCACAAAATCAAACGAGCATGATAATTTTCTATTTAATATATTAATCACATATATAACAATTATATATATATTAACATATTAATCATATATACAATCATATATTATATACACATCATGCAACATTAACCATATATATATATATATATATATATATATATATCTATATAATCTTATATATATATATATCTTCCAAGATCAGCCATGTACCTCACAACGGAGGAGGAGCGATGCGGCTGGAGCCTCCGGCGACGAAGCGGCAGCAGGCTACGGCAAGGTGGCACGGCAGCGGCACTGTATTTACCCGACGTATTGGTGTCACACACTGTATTACCCGATGCTACTCGCAACGATGCCACTAGTCTCATCGTGAGATTGAGAACGATGGGGAAATTATGAAAACCGAACGTTTCGGTGTGGCGGGCGCGCAGGTAGGACGCTGGTTCTAGGATGGCTAGGGTTTTTCCAATGCCCTCAAAAGAATTATTTTCGTGTTCTGTTTTTAAAAAACACTTCACCACCTTTTTTTTTTTTTAATTTAAATGCACAAGCCCAACTAAAATGGGCTTCAATGTGCCGGCCCAATTAAAAAAAAAAACAAAACCTTTTAATTTAAAATAGAACCGGCCCAATAACTTTAAAAGGGCTTATTGGCCGACCCAATTTTAAATCAAAAACCCCATTGGAATTAAATCATTTCTCACAAACGATAACTCCGAAAAAATATAACAATTATATTTTCGCGTCCAGAATAACTTTCTCGTATTTTTTTCAATTCATAATCACAATTATGAACCTTAGATTCAATCATATTGACATCTAACTGTGCTAAAATTAACATTTAATTTCTAGCTATCGTTTTCAATAATCAGGAAACACGTGGTGTGACCCTCAATGGTTCAGGTGTAAGCTAGCCGAGGGTTCACAACACATTGTGATTCGAACAACACATTGTTCTTATATGAACTCGTCCCTTAGAGTCTCTGATTAAATAAAAACTCATTTTACTTAATCACTGGTCAAACCAGAACCCAACGAATTATGAGAGGCGCCTAGCAACAACGCATCACAATTCCCTAGATACAAATGAAGTGCCTGCAAGAACCTTGTGATATAGCTTATATGTACAGTACGATCCTTCGCGATCTATGTCCCGATTGAACAAGAGGTATTAGTTCATCGAGACCTCTTTATAGTTCAATAACTGTGTGTAACGTTCTAGGTTCAAGATAATCCGTTCGTGTGTGACTTAGAGAAAACACATTTCTCTAAAGCACCCCACGATCAGCTCTGGCCAGAGACTCCGAGGAATTTATCAACCATCAGAACACACAGGACATCCATGACTTATCATGCGTCCGAATCCCCCTACCACCATGCACAGACTTCCCACTAGATTCCCGACTATGCGAACGTTGCCCCTTTTGATTGGCCTCCAAAGAGACACAGAGACAGGTCACAACATAGCCTGTCCTCTAGTGAAGT